>CM044560.2:11347589-11577589 GCA_024416835.2 Perccottus glenii | reverse complement strand
GTTTAGCAACAATGCCAAAAATAATAATTACCATTAAACTCAATTTTGTAGCTGTTATGATAATATGCCTATTAGATTTCACAATAAGCCTGGTATTTGCTACAGTGCACAGGCTACAGAGGAGAAGCTCTGCTGTAAAGAGTCATCACTGTTTATCTTCCATTATTTCATTAAGTTACTTCATCCATTATGCATTTAGTATGCGTTGTTTATGTATTTGCAAACAAATAAGCTCCAAACATATAGAACAATGTTGTTTTGCTGTAATCCTTTTCATTAAGTAAACAGAGATTGTCCTTTTTGTATGATTATATTTGAGGAAAACTGTTTAATTGCATATTGTTGTATAGTATACTGTATTTATAGTCAGGAAATTCAAACCCATAGCACTGGGAATTGATAGATGTTGGCACATAGCTTGTAGTCAAATTTATATTAGGTGTATTGTTTTATGTTTTATAGGAGTATGTGGTGAAGTCTGTTAACTGTGCAGTTGCCTATTGGCCAGTTCTGTCAAGGAAAGGGCAGTTATGATCTCATCCTGGTTTAATAAAAGTACAATACAGAAAAAAAAAAAAAGGTTAAAAAGGCTTGATGGAGTTATGTTTGAAGAGCACTCCAGGCTTGCAGCTCACCGTCACAGACAGCTACCTATTGGCAAGGCACAGGAATGGTTCATTCTTTAGTATTTTTTTTTCAAAACAAAATCTGAAAAACACAAATATGAACCATATTGTTGTTTTTCTGTTTTAAATCACAAATGGAAAAATCTAATCAAAAATATGAAACAATCTGTTTTGTTTGTACAATTTGGGGTTTTAGCCTAACGTTGTAGCCTAATACATAGCTTAAACGCTGTAGTCACAGAGAGCGTTCGTTGCGGAGCGTGTCCCTTTAACACAACCCCATCAGACGAACAGCGCAAGTACAGCCCAGGAGTCAGACTGGGACTGGGGCTGAGGAGGGAGACTAAGACCGAGGGAACATGAGGGATGCAACTGACAGTAAAGCCCGCTCCAGACAGAAGAGCGGTGGCTGCAGAGCATCAGGACTGAGCCTCACACAACTGTACTGGAATTATCAAACAAGCTCAACGTAATTAGAACTGACTTTACGTTAACTCAGGTAAAGTTTTAATAGTTCAAACTTTGAGATTAGGCCACAGTGTGAGGGCACCTCCTCCTCGTCCTGGATATAAATCAGTGAGACTCAGGTTAGTTTGTGTTGTGAAGCTGTGAGCTGTCAGCTCAGGGGACAGCGGGGATCGGGCGGGGATCACTCTCACCTGTTCTGACCCACCAAAGTTTCCTAGGGCTGTTTTCCATGTAGCCTGCACTAAATGGGAACCCATAAAGCACTAGTCCAAACATATAATCTACTCTCCATAAAGATGAGCAGGGAGCGCTGTGCATGAGGCCAGTGCTAAAGCATAGGCTGCTGTGGGAATGTGTGAGAATAAAGGACACAGTTTACCCACTCTCAAGTTACACTAAAGCAAAAAATCTGAATATTACAAAAACAAACAAAAAATTCCATTCCATTCCATTTGTGTTTAAAATAGAAAGAAACATTTAAACCAGCTTATTTACGTGTTTTTTTTTTTTTTTAAGGAAACAACCAAAGAACAAACCATACACAGATTCACAGGAGTTAAATGCTCTTCTGAAATTCCTAATCACACAGTGACATTATCTTGACAGAGACATTTTAAACACTCATTTAGCCCGGATTCAATTTATTCATACCACTTTTCAAAATCTTGTACGGAGTGACTCAGATTACACAATGCTCCTTTATACCTGGCATTAAAATCCAGAATAATCAGATCTAATTAATATTAGGTGTGAAGCTCTTATTATATTGGTATTTATTTATACAGGTGGATGAGTGAGGAAAAAAACAAAGTATAAACAAATAAAATGTGTATGCAGTTTTGAGGAGCCCCATGGAATGTTTTATTTTCACAACTGAAGTCTAAATCTAGACGGATCGAATGGAGACTTAAAGATTCATTAATTGTTCTCTGCTTAGTCCTGTTAGGGGTCGCGGGTGACTGGAGCCTATCCCAGTAATTTTGGGCCTGAGGCGGTGTACACCCTGGACAATGGCCAGTTAGTTCCAGGACCCTATGCAACTTTCAAGTTTCTATGGCAGCCAGTAAAACCATTGAACTTAATGAATTGTGATGCCAATCAATAAACTCAAGTTTAACTGTAGAAAGTGGATGTTTGTGAAGTATGCAGTTATCTGTGGCTAGCTAGTGATGCTAACAGCCAATAAAAGTACAACCAAGGGTTTGTTTACACTTTTAGTCCATTTAGTTTGCACCAAAACAGAAAACTATTTATTTTGTTTGGTTTGTCAGCAAAAAGCCCCTGTCCATCAAGCGTTCCCAGCTGACATTTTAAACTGCAGATCAAACAAGAAGCACACTAGATGGTGCTGTTAGCCCAAATGCTAATAAGGAATGTTACCATTGCATTGTACCTTCTTAGTGCTTCACCTTTGACATTTTCACATTTTATTTAGACAATCTTGTCTTGGGTTGTTTTTTTTCTGCTCTTGAGGAAACTAAACTTTACGTAATGTTTTTGTCGCTAATTTATGAGCTTGTTTGAGTTCGTGTATGGCTTGAGGTTCAGACTTGAATTGAAGCGTACCAGAGTTCACTTGGAAGTGCTCCAAGACCTCTGTTTTGGAGCGATGTGATCCACGCTAACAGAGCAACCGCACCTAACACGGCAAGCGTGAACGCACCCTAAACCTCAAACGGTATTAGAGAACAGTATAGGAATCCATTTAGCTCAGTATAATTACTCTTGTGAAAAAAGCTAATGGAAGGCAAGCAGGTTTACCCGTTTGTATGAAGTCACCCAAATTAGGTAATGTCAGTTGATTGGGCCATTATTTGTTGTAAGGGTGAAAACTCTTGTACTTGGACTTTTACAAAAGTAGGAGAATGACTTCTTGGAGCTAACCCCACTTTCTCCATTTTCCTTATCGCTCACTTGTTCCACAGCCCACTCATCAATAACATTTGGTAGTATTTGTGTTCAACTTCAGTGAGCTCTGAGCTAAAACCAGCCTGACTTTTGCTGAAAAGGCCTTGAGCTGCAGCAATTAGTGGACATTTTAAAAGAGACATTAATTTCCAATCTCAAATATTCAAAGACAGATTTGCTTTAATGACATATTAATATTCCCACCACAGAGCAGATGATGACCTCCCTTTGACCTGGCTGCTGCTTTAGCCTCGCCGCAAACTGCCTCATAATACATCACAAGTTGCGATAAGTGTCCCATTAACACCAGTAATGCTATTCAACACTACAAAGGATTAAACCAAGCCAGAGGCAATCTGCTCATTAGCAGCTCTGATTCTTGAGAACCCCAAAATAAACTGTAGCTGCCAGTAACAGACGTTCGGAATAATCCAACCATTAAAACCAATCAGCGCAGTACGACTCATTGTTGTTTCATGTTTGCATTAGGCAGTTACAACGCAGCAAAATGAACAACAGGCAAATCGGGTCTTCTCAACCAGAAAGAGGTCCGTCAGCATTGTTTGTTTAACTGTAGAAGTCAGAATAGAGTTTGGGGCCTGACATATTGGCAAAACACAGTGTTAAGATCTCCTCGAGTTTAGCAAAGTGTTTTTAAATCCACTCATCAGCTCTGAAAAGCAATGATTCATGAGTATAAAGTGTATCATCAGCGTAAACCACCTTTTTCTTTTCAAATCGATGTGACTTTCATGCAAATGCAGAGTTGGATCACTGCACTTTATAGGATGCGCTGGGAAAATTGTAAAAATGCTGCAAACTTGTGTTTAAATGCTTTTTATTTTATTTTAAATCAATTTGGACCTAAGCTGGTGGATTTATTGTGTTTGCTCTTAGTTCACTTTCTGGAGATTTCACACAAACTGGTCTGACTGCTCATTTGTAACTTTGGATTTGAGACTCTTTCTGTATTTGCTGTCACAGTTTGTCTAATTTGAAGGTGAATTATGCCAAACGTTTTAGAAAATCCCATTTGAAGTTGTGCACTGGTTTTCATTGTTTTCAAAGAGTTCACTTTAAAAATAGAAAAAATCTAAGTTACCCCATGATTTACTGCGAGAGAATAAAAAATAGACCATAGCAGTGTTGGGCTCATTTTAAAAAGAAGTGTGGGAGGCTGCATATAGGCAGGATCAACTGGTTATGTTTATTCATGTGTCTTTGTGCAGAAAGGCAGGATGAGACTGGAAAACAGATATCTGTGAGCTCAACATTTGAAGTTGTGCCTTTCAAACCAAGGCTGGAAATGTAGTCTGTGTTTGGACACAGCCTGAAATGGATTTCTCATGAGAAATACTGATAGAAATGCAACACAGCTGTAAAATGTTGGACAAAACATTCTTTTTTCTGTGATGTATTGCAAATAAACCTGCAGAATGTGACTTTTTCTTCATAATACATAATCTTGATTTTTATTTTTTTTTATCAAGGAGTTCAATATGTGAGAATGTTTAGCGTGTGATGGCAAGCTTGGGCCAATCACATGCTCACATTCAAGAGGATTTGCTTTCATGCGACCCTGCTGGTTGGTCAACAAAGTGGCAAGAAATCCTACTCTATTCCAGCACTGGCTACACATCTGCTAACAGCACAGAAACAGTGTTGAGAGAAATAAATAGAGAAATGGGACACAAAGTGAAATGTGCGTAACTATTGGGAACGATGGCAGTGAGATAATTGCAAGGTCGTACCAGTCTAACTCTGATCTCTAAAGCTCAAAGTTGAAGCTGTAAAGTTTGATGTAATGTATTGTGTCATGTATTAGGTGATGTGGCCTAATACCTATATGGCAATCAGTTTTACTTTTTTGTCTCACAGCAAGGTCTTTATGTGTAGAGTTTATGCTCAGATCCGCTTTCTCCAAAGACATGCATGTATAGATGAATTGGTTACTCTCAATTGCCCAGCAGGAATGACTGTGAATATACTTTATATGTGTGTGTCTTTTATTCCTGCAATTGTCCATGGTGCCCCCAACCTCATGTTCAGAGTAATGGATAGAAAAGGAATGAACAAATGCTACAACGTTCATAATGAATCACAAATAAATTCACATTCGCACTCATGTCTCATGATTTCCAAATATTGTGCAGTCATGCATTAGTAGTTCATTAATGTAAAAAGAGATTCTTACTAACTATAATAGTACATGGGTGTTCACCAAAACAATAAACAGTACTTTTTATGTCTCTGTGGTATAGCCACCGCTGTCCACTATGCTTTGGTTTGCTGGGGGTGGGCAGCATGGACCAGGACAGGAGACGGAAAACAAGCTTGTCGGTCCTGGGCTGGAGGAAGTGGGTGAGACGAGGGTCCCACCCCCTGCATCAGACTGTGGAGGCCCGGAGCAGCTCCTTTAGAGGCAGACTGAGACACCCTCAGGTCATTCATATTGTTAGACTTGAAAAATAACACATTAATAACATGCTGTGCAATACGTCTATTTTACTATATATATGCATTTTGTACATAACTAGTACAGTAACATAACTACTGCCTTCTACTGCTTTGTTATTATACTTTGAAAATTCTTAATTTTATCTCATTATAAAAGTGCTTCTAAGATTGAATATACATAACAATAATAATAATAATAATAATATTAATACACTTTTACCTGTCTCAGAGGTAACATATCATTTCCCCCTCTGTGGGATCAATAAAGTCTTATCTTATCTTGTAAATATATTTTTCTTAATGTCCTTACACCTTCAGTTGTATTGTGACATAAATATATAAAATCTAACAGAGAATAATTGGTTTGAAGCAGATGCTGTCTTGTAGCGCTGCCAGTCAGTGAAATGAACTGGAGACATCTACGGCTGATAATTACTGTCAAAGCCTGATCTGTGTTTTATCATCAGCCGTCATAATGAAATAAAAACAGAGTGTCGTAACCTTAATGGTTTTAGTGAGTGCTTGGCTTTAGCCTTAAAGGTCTGGGATCCACCGGTCAAAGAAACTCCACTGCTGAGCTAGACTCTGGACCAGACTCGGGGGAAATGGAACGTAACTTATTGTGAGTCATCGTGCGTCGGTGGTCAGCGCCGGTCGAAGGGTTAGAGCGAGTTCAGAAGGGGAATGTTTGAGCCACTGATCAGTTGAAAACAGTGGTTTTCAATTAAGTCTAATGTGTTCAGGTGGAAATGGCTTCCTGCTGAGCTCCGCTGAACGTGTGAGAAATTTATAGCTCTTCTTTCTGAAAGCGCTTCCTGCTGCGGACTGATTAACAATAGATTTTAAAAGCATTAACTTTATATTTTTGAGTGTTGAAACTGATCACTGTTATTTAACGGCGCTATTACTGTTCTGAGAGAAAATGAGAGGGAAATGTGCATTGGACCCATTCGATAAATACACAGATATAATGTGTGAGAAATAACTCTTCTAGTATGTGTACTGTAGTGTACATACTATAATTGACTTCACTTAATGGGCATTGCATGGAGGCTGCGATGACATGCCGGATTCATTATCCCTTTCCGATGAACTGTGCTGGCTTCCCAGGGGGACACAGTAATTGTGTCTTTAGGGAATTGTCAGGTCCCTGTTGGACAGCTATAAATCACTGCTACAGGAGGTGTGGCTCTATGGACCTGGGATGAACTTGTTGTTTGACGAGCGCTCCACGACAACACTTTGGTCTTCTGGTCATGTTACAAAGACTTTACAAAGGCTCAGATTTATGTGGCTTTAAGTCATGTTGTGTGTTTACTTGTGAAAAGGCTCAGTTGTAATTAATAACACCTTCTGAAGGCATCAACATTAACCTCTGTCAAATTAGTGTGTGGTCACTCAGGGCACAATGGCAGTGTTGATGAATTTGCCCTTTCAAAAAAGAGTTTTCTCCTAAGCTTGTGTCGTGGCTAATCAATATCAATATTTCAGTAATACTTCCCATGGATACTTTTTTACAAACTTAAGCCCCGTGGATAAATATTCCAATTGGCGTCACAAGTTTTGTTATGACCTTATTGAAAGAATGATTACCATTGACTACTCAAAACCATGTATCCACTCCAGTTGTTTTGAAATTGGGTCTCTACAACAATAAGCTTTCATGTTCAGCTTTGAAACTCATTAGGCAGTTTGTATAAAAGCCTATTAGGTCTCAGAAATTGAAGGTGCGTTCACATTCATAGTTTGCTTCTTTGTACCAAAAGGATCCACATTAAGTTCAGGTCCATTTTGTGTTCACAATGACATATTCAAAACGGGCTGGGACACATTAGATTGAGCTGTCAGTCGAGGGTGCGAGGAAAAGGACACAATCTGATTGAACTGATGTTAATTTTGTGATGGAACCAAAACACTGTGGTACTATTTATCTTTTTATGGAACCTGACTTTCACTAATAAGGCATTTTACTTGCTTATTAAGACACATTTTATTTCAACAGACACCTCTTTTGATTCTTGGAAAGTTATCAAGTCACGTGATTTGGGTGTTGTATCTTGTCACTACCATCGCTGAGTAAAAAATCTGACCCACACCTATTCTGAAGGGGACACCAAAGCATTCTGTTTTGTTCAATATCACCAGTGTTTCCTTTCTTTTACTGGTCCTTTGTCAAATCAAGTTTTTTATGGGTTTTAAATGAACTGACAATAAACTTGATTGCCTCACACTTCATCTTCCACGGACTGACTGTACAGTCTTATTGCAGTCGGGAAGAAGGAGTTCTTGTGGTGTTCTGTCCTGCAGCTCACTGATCTCAGACGTCCACTGGCTGCTGTCTGTTGATCAAAAGCCCAATGCAGGGGATGGTCCATGTTGTTCAGTATAGCATCCATCTTGTTGTATCTGTGGCTTTTCATTTATTAATTAGTTTTTGAAGTTTAGGTAAATCAATGTTGCGTCCAACAGCTGATCCAAATAAACATGTTGTTCCTAAGCCTGGTCCTCCAGCTACACCCTCCCCTGGGACTTTTCCTTCTATTTTTGTCTCACAGACATGCCTGAGTTTCCAACTATAATGTGCTCTCATCTCAAGTGACAAACCTAAAACAATATGAGCACTCTCTCAAGCATGAGATCCTCCTTTTTTGCTCTGGGCTCTTTATAACCTTAAACCCCCCATCCCCTTTTTATCATAACTCCTCTGTTTATGTAATCGGCACATTAAATAGCTACGATCAATGTAAGAGTGCCGCTTTTGGTCCATTTCAGAAACAACCGTGTGGTTTTCTGCTCTGTGTATGAGAGAAATCACTCCCAGCTTCACTTGAATTGAAGACAGCCCCAGTGGGACCTTTTCCTACATAACATACAGTATAGTAGTCTAAAGGAAATCCATCGATTGCCGTTTTGCTCAACTGGCTCCCTCTGCAGCAATATTCAGCGTTGGCTTCACTTGGTAATATGTGTTCTTCTGGCAGTGCTAATGGCCTGTAGCCATATGTTCTTCGAGCCCGCCTGACACCCCACCTTGCGCGGAGATGCTTGGCAGCCTCGCTCCCCTTCCTTCCTCTTTCCTTCCCCTTTTTTTCCAAACAGTATCATCCACTCTCTCTGGCTGAGCATCCAGCCCGCTCCCCTCCCCCACCGCACCGCACTTCCCCTGCCTTGTTCTCGTCGCTCAGCCGGCGCTACGAGGCTGGTAGGAGAAAGCAACTGGAAGCCACCTTCACAAATGGAGGGCACGCCACCACAACGCTATTTAGCGCAGGGGCGGGATTATTTATTTACATCTTTCAAAAGTCACACTGTGAAAAACAGGTCAGAGAAGGCTTCTGGATGCCTCCACACTTTGGCACTTGATGGTGGTCACCATAGAAACAGATCATCAGGCGGGACTTATGGCCACAATAGAAGTATGTCTTTCAGAATGACTTTTTAATCCTCTATTCTTTTGACCAAAGTGATTAACATTATAAATATGGCAGGACATAAATATCTTTTGCTGTCCAGTATTGGACGTAAAACACTATGACATTTTAATAAAGAGCAATAAAACAATTAAAGACATGTGACATAACAGTTTTAATTTAGTTTGTGTCATGATTCCAACTCAGTAAAGTATTTGTAATGAATCAGAATAATAATATAAATCATAATCTGGTTAACAAATTAATTTTACATCTTTCTAATAAGGTGATAATAAAAATATGTCATGATAACCTTTCTCTTCTTTTCCTTTGGGGTTTTCTTCAGGGATCGCCACAGCAAGTCATTAACAATGATTCATCAGCTTTTACGCCGGATGCACCACCTGACACAACCCTCTCCATTTATCCAGGCATGGGACTAGCACAAACGTACACGGGCTTCTGACCCCTTTTGGCTGGATTAACCTTTTGTGTTATGATATAGGCAAATAATATTGTCAATAAATTGCTAAGAGCTCAATAATATCAATGTCCAAAGGCAGTTTTCCTTGAAAAGGGCTTCCACAGAAAGCATTTGCAAACTGTACGCACTGCAGATAAAAACCCAGTGGGGGATTGGCTGAACCACCTGCCATTAACCGCCTTTCACAAGGTAATTTTATCCAATCAGAGCAATGTCATGCTGTTTGCGTAGTAACGGCAACAGTTGCCTCAGAGTTTAACCAAAAACTATACTTTGGCGTTGGTTGCTGTGTCTTTGTACAAACAAGCCTGCCACACCAGTTGGTTAATCCACAGCAATACACATTATTGGTGTGAGCAGCAGCACCATTACACAAAATGAAGCTTGATAAGTGTCCTAAGTGGTGGAAGTTTGGTGATGACACTATTTTTAATGCCATCTCTCTATATACCTGCAGTGTTTTCAGCAACATATAGTACAATGGTAGCGATGAAGGTCTGGGTTCCGATGGATTTCTCTGAGTTTGTGAACTCTCAAATATTGTGACAGTCCAGTTGCTGACACTTTGAAAAGGGCCACAACGTCCACTTCCAACAAAACTCTGTTACAAGCCAAAATATAAACCCAAAAGTGTGTGGCAAAATGTTGCACTAAAATCATGTCACTTGAGAATTTCAAAAGAATTAAAACAACAAACTGAGCCGAGACCAAACATGGATAACTGACAAAGGGAAAATGTTTTATGTCACACTTAAAAATAGGGGTGCATGGTGGCAGAGTGGTTAGCACTCCTGCCTCACAGCAAGAAGGTCGTTCTGTGCATGTCTCTGCATGTCCTCTCTATGTTACCACATGCATGTACAGGTTAGTTTGCAACTCTAAAGTGTCCCTAGTGAATGAAAGTGACAGACAACCATTCACTCTCACAGTCTGTCTCTAAATCGTCTAGACTCTAGGGTGTACCGCCTCAGGCTGGAATAGGCTCCAGCCACCTGTGAGCCCTAACAGGACCAAGCAGAAAAAGTGATGAATGAAGGTTACTTAAACAAACATATACAATTAGCGCATTGCCTGCCATTTTTTTTTTTTTGGTTCCATCACAAAATTAATGTTATTTGACCAATCAAATTTTGCCGTTATCTACACACCCTGACGCTGCCCCAGGACACTGTACATTAGGGATGAGCATTTTCCACAAATAAAATATTTGAATATTTAAGCAAAAATTCAAATAATATTCAAATATGTATTTATTGAAAAATAAAGTTTAAAGAGAGAGGCGTTAATTGATAAAACATATTTCTGAAGGTCATTTCTAACAAGTGTATTGGGTTATATATTCAGAAACAAACCTGCCGGCTACATACTGTGTTTTGTAGCTGAACAGTGTTTAACAGTGCTATAGTGATAACTTAGTTTCACCTGACAAATTTTGGACACAACAAGCTGATTATTTTGTTCAAAGAAATTCCAAACTTTGTTGCATTTAGAGGACTCCATCACAAACAAACCAAATCTATTAACGGCTCTTTAAGTCGAACAATAGGAAGGCTATGTTAGGCTACGAGACATTTTTTTGCCTTTACAAGTCCTTCTCCTGCTCTGTGTGTCGTCACATGACTCAGCAGCAGAAGTGAACAGAGCAGGAACAGGACGAGCGCTGTGTGGACTTATTTAACTGCAGTTAACCAAAACAATGCCGGTTGTGATCTTTGTAAAAATGCCTGTTTGCTTATTGTAGATTTATTTCATTTGTGGCCAGCAAAGAAAAAAATCGATATATCTATATATTTATTTATTCTTTACTTAACCATCTATTGTAAATGTCTTTAGTGTTAGGGGAAACAAAGTCTGTAGTCTCTGTTTCTGTCCATGCCCACTACAACCCAGAGTTTTCAAATGGAGAAGTGCGGATGGTATTTGAACACAGCAGAGTGATACAGGGACGTGGTGATGTGATAACACTGTCTGAATCACCTATAATCATTGCAACGAGAAGAAAGTAATAACAGTATAGAATAGCAATAGCATCTACTGGATATTAGATAGCCTCTATACTGATATTATCCAGACATAGAGACCGTAATCTCAGCCTCATTTCATCCTCCTCTCGTGACCACATCTACCACAGCTGCTTCATTTGCTCCAGTAAAAGGGGGAATTTCCTCTCCATTCGGCCCAATGAGCACCAACATAATCGTCTCGCATTTACTCTTGCACCTCCTCGTCACGCCAAACGACAATGTGAGCTCCGTTTGGGTGAAATCAGAGATTGAATATTGGCCACTGTTCTAGTAGCTTCTGGAGCTCGGAGTGGGCCACATCCAGACAGAGATGGTTGTTTTTGTTTCTGCTCATACATTAGACTAGATGGCCTGTCAGGGGACGCTGCTGACAGCATGGCTCCGGTGACTGAAGATGCATGGAGGAGCTTGTGGGAGTAAGAGCGGCGTGAATGGGAGGCTGCACACATACAGAGAGAAGGGAGCGTGTTTGTGATTTTGTTACTAAATAGGAAGTTTGGAGAAACTCTTTGACGCCCGCCTCCACATTGTGAGAGTTCATCTGGGAAAGTCATTTAAAATCAAGCTTCATTTTGTACACAGCCGCACATTCTGAGTGTCATTACCTGCAGCCTGTGAATCATATAATGGCACTTTTTCTTTTTTCCTCTACGAGTTTCTGAGAGAGGTGCAGTGAATAGATTCCTCCTCCTCTCAGCTGTGCTCCTTGACTCGCTCTGTCCTGAATGTGACGGCTGCAGATCTACAGCTAAGAGACAATTTACTGCCACCAAACGGATATGATCCCTGCTTTCTACAACTCGGCTAAGCCTCTTTTAGATGGCAGACTCGGCAAATACCACTTAGAGGTTTTTTTTATTTATTTCAGCTACTATCAAGAAACAGTGGCAGGCTGCCTGAGAGTTTACACTGCTTTTCTATTCCAGCCACCAAAGCACCCATTTTATCTTGGCTGTCACTCTGCTGACTACGCTGCCTCACTTTGTTAAGCCACAGAGGCAGTCGGCTCGGTGCTATCAAGAAAAGGTACATTTATTTGGAAAGCGAGATGGCTCTCAGGCTTTGGAATCTCTGGAGTTGATTCTTCACAAAGTCCTGCCGCTTTCAATGAATCTGCAGAGTTTTTCAACAAAATTATATTACGCTTACAGTAGTTTCAAAGGATCTAGAGTCTTGAGATATTTTGGAATCACAACAGTTATTTATTCATTCATATTCTAATGCTACTGCTGTGGATTGCGAGGGGCTTACTGCAGGGCCTCCAGTGGAAGGCCGGCTCAATGGGTTAGGGTTAGGTCCAGGTGAAAGTTGGCGGGTGTGGTAGGGCAGGCTAAGTACAATATACTATTAGGTTTGTTAAATGCAAGGAAAAAAGAGGAGAATGCCGGTTTAAGACATACAGTGACACAACCATTCACAGTTATTCAGTGTGAGCACCAGTTCACCTCTGGATACAAGTCCAGAAACAAAGTGCAGCGTCACAAAGACAATACATGACATCCACCCACCAGCCACCTATTGTTAAAATATACCCGTCAATTACCCATTACCAATTACCTTTCACATTTTTTAACTCATAGATATGCTACATGTCGAGCATACAGTATATATTTTGTTAGGATTTAAAGGTGCAGTAAGTAAACTTTGTAGCACACAGTTGAACAAAATGGAATACATCAATCAAAACTGTTTTTAATAGTGTATAGTCTGAATCTGAATTTGCATTATTTTGTCAATCTTGGAAACATAGACATAAAATGCTCCATAGAAGCCAGTAGAACTGTTCTTACTTCCTGTTTATACAACTGTTCAGAGTGGACAAACTTAGGCCTAGTCCACACGGACACGGGTATTTTTATAACCGGAGTTTTTCCTCCTGCGTTTAAAAAAAAATCCCGTCCACAAACGCTCGGTTTTAATGAAATGAAAACGCAAAACCGCTATCAAGCGCTGTCAAGAGCATGCCACACCAGCAGGCGGCGATATCACCCTAATCGTAAAGGTATGTTGGCCAATCAGACCAGCGGATAACGGCGCACTCTCTGACGTCGCAAGGCAAAACGCCGGTTTTACTGCAACCGGCGTTTCTGAAAATCCTCACCCTGGCAGGGGTTTTCAAAAATGTTATGTTTCAGTGACCTGATACTGCGTTTCCGTGTGGACGAATTATGTGATTTAAAGCACAATGAAGCAGTTACGTATTTTAAAAAGCATGGAGAGTATTTTTGTCAATGAAACATTAATTTATCCATTCATTTTCTACTACTTCTCTATTATGGATTGTAAGTCTGAGGCAGGTTACTCACAGAGCTAACACTACAATATGTAGGCTATATTGAACATTGTGATTATACATTTGTGATATATTGGGTATTCCTATGTAGCAAACATTTATATAATGCACTGCAAATACTTGGGAAAAGTGTAAAGACAGTCTTTGCACTGAACATACCCAGGGGCGGGGTTTTTAGTAAAAGTGATCTTGCTAGTGACAACAAACAGAACAAATTGATAACTTTCTATCATTCTGTTGTCTAAGAACAAATCCAATAGAAACAGGTCTGATGGTGATCTCACCAATTAAAACTAAATCTACATTTACATTTTGCTGACGCTTTTATCCAAAGCGACTTACATTAAGCTTCCATTCATCAGTGTTACAGCTGGAACACCACTGGAGGCAAGTGTCTTGCCCAAGGACACAACAACAGAATAAAATGTGGGGAGAGCGGGAATCGAACTGCCAATCTTCCGGTTATAGGATGAACGCTCTACTACTGAGCCACTGCGCCCCACATCTTTGACCTAAATCTTCAAGAATGTGTTCATCCCTCTCGCTTCTCACTGGGCAGATGTAGAAAAAAAGGGAATACAAAGTAAATTAACTGTGCTGGGTTCTGTAGAGCTTTAACTGTATAGTTTATAAAGTAGATGAATCCAAAGCTTGTGTTATAACCATAGCAGCAGCACACTAATAGAAAACAACTACTGTACAGCCCTGTTCTGTTCTGCTGTCCCTCTGCACTGCACTGGACCCGTTTGTTTGTTTCACATATTCATATTAACGGAGATGAATAAAAAGCACACTATACGGTCAACACCAGAGGCGATTTCTTTAAGACTGCAAGGGAAGCTCGGCTTCCTTATAATGTCACAAAATTAATGGTGAAATATGTACTATTGTATTAACATTTTATTGACTAAAAATGCGTTAGAAAACGTTCATCTCAAAGACGAGTTCGTTCAGAATCAGTTACATATAGCAGGTCGGCTGACTCGATTTCCTTCTCATACATTCCCGCAGCATCAGTGCATTTCCCTATTGAAGCCCAGCGTCCATTGACTTCAATGGAGCTGCTTTGAACGTTTTTTTTCAGCGCTTCGAAACTAGACGGTCATTGGATAAACGCTGCGATTATGTCCCGCCCACGGACGCTCAGCGTCTCTGGGAGTGAATGGGGAGTGGGCTGGCCCGGACTCCGAGCTTCTGCGTGATGATTGGAGGGTCCTGTCGAAAGACTGCATCTCCTTTTGACTGACAGCGATTCTGTACTATAAGGAATCACTGAAGCTATTCGTAGCCGCCACTGCCGCCACTGGTCAACACAAGTTTAAACGTAGATTGTTAAATAGCATATCATGCAGAGTTTAGCTTATCATCAGGTTTGCCGTACATTTCTAACCCACCTGTCCGAGTGTGTTTTCAAGTGTTTCAAAGTTTGAAGTTCTTGTCTTAGTGCCCTTACTTGTACTCCACAGATCTTTTGTTGTGGCTCTTTATAAACTGTTCATAGAGCAGTTTTGTAGAACACGTCGAAACCGTCACACAAGTCTCAAACTGCAAAGTCCAAGTCAAGTCCCGAGTCTTTGGACCTCATAAGTCTCTGTGTGACTCGAGTCCGAGACGCTATGACTAGTTCCCATCTCTGTAAAAAGCTGGATTTTGTTTCCGTTTCTAAGTGAGCTCATCATCTGACCTAGTTCAACTGGGTTTATTCATAGACAACCCAATGTCCCTGTGGGGCTACCGTAAACTGTGGAATTACAATCTGCAGTTTCACCATCAGCTAATGCAATTACACATCTCACCTTGAAAATTGTGCATTGTTGTTGCTGAAAAAGTTTGGAATCATTGTATTTCATCTATTTTAACAGTACAGGAGCATAATGCATTTTAGAACAAAAACAGACTGAGGTTTGGATTTTAAACATGCCTAAGATAAAGCGTCTGCAAAGATAACTATTCATGTTCAAATCTTTTCTGAAATTTACTTTAATGTGTTAGTTTTTTTTAACATATTTTAATCATACCATTTCCATATTGTGGGTTTAACAAAAATCTCAATGTGCCATGGAAGCATTATCCCTCATTTTCACATCCCTCCATTTTATGCCCCCAACCTCCTTCTCCTTAAACACACCTTTTTATGCTTTTTATATCTACCTCGAATGTGTGGATTCAGCGGAGGATTATTCTAATGCCTCATGCTGTCACATGGATAGTGCATAGAAGAGTATCCAAGGGCTGAACTACACCAATGAGCCGCTCGATAAAGGATTTCCGACTTAGAGAATGTGTATAGGCCTGATATAGACTGGCTGTACATTGTCCTTTCAGTAAAGATAATCTCATATGCTCTGCTTAAAGAAACAGACCCTATATAAAAACATTATTGGATAAAATGTTTAATTTAATAACCAGAAGAAATCAGTGCCTTTCAGTGGATGTAAATGTATTTGTGACTAAAAATATTTCACTTAAAATGAAATCATCAGACAAAGAGAATATTTTTTTGGTCTAACAAGGAAAACATTCTCTCAAACAAAGCAGCCATTTGCCAAAAAGAAAGAATGCAAAATGTACTGTACTTTTGTTTGAATAAACTCCCAACAAAACATGTATCAGCATCTGTTCCCTGTAATGAACTGGACTTGAGTTTTTTTTTCTTTCTAAATCACCATCTGCCTTAGCTGACTAGAAGGAAACTACTGCCCCATTTTTTCCCCTCCTTTTTTTGTTTATTGCAAAAGCATATAGCATACCTCAAGCCGCTCGCATCACCACTCACCAAGATTTACTCCAGTCTTCCTTGCAGTTAACAGCACCGCAGTTCACAATTTATTTCTCATACATGTATTTCACCTCAGTTTGGTTCTGATGAATGAAAAGATATGTGCTTTATGTGGATTGCAGGAATATATACGATTGACTCCAGTTCATCTTCCATTTTCTTGTGTTTGAAGAAAACTGTTTGATCACCTCATAATATTTTGTATAAGTAATCATCAAAAAAAAGGAGACCTTAAGACGTCATCTAGGCTTTATTATCAAGAATTTTAATCGAGAGAAATAGATTATTGCATACAGGAAGCTTTGTCCATTCATGCTGTCATTCATGCCGTGCTTACTTGGACTGTGCTCAAATGACCGTGTCCTGTAAAGCTGCATTCTGCTGCAATGTGGCCTTGGTATTTAACAGTATAAACCTCTGTTAAAAAAGTTCAAACTAAATTTGTAGTGTTAAAGTGTTTTAACTCTCAGTAATCATCAATCTGTAATGTCAACGGTACCAATTCAACTGTACGAGTTAAAACACATGAACAAAGTAGGAAAAAACACATTCCTTCCTCGGCAAATGCACCGCCCGAAAGCACATGAACAGATCCTAAGCTATTTTAGACTAGCACAGAAGCCTGTGGCAGCATGACCTTTAACTACTCTAAAAAGATTTACTTTCAACACAGTTTTTCTCATTTGTTTACGTCCTGCTCTGGAGCATGCTTAGTCCTCTGTGTCCAACCTTAATCGGAGTAAGCTATATACATCCAGCTGTGTTACTTGGATTTACAGATATTCAAATGACTACACCCCCAATCTGACTATGGCAATAATTTGAATTTGTCTACCTGCATGTAAACGTACTGACTGAGAGAGAGGTTTGGAGTTGGGGATGCTCCCATTGGCTGTTGGTCTAGACTGCTTGTCAACATTGAAATACTGAGAAAGTGCCTCTTCCAGCGCTGGTTAAGTCTACTTACACAGCAAAACAGAGCAAAAAAAAAGAAGACATTGAGAAATGGGAAGCTCATGTGCATTTGATGCTTATACTTCAACTGACATTTAATTTGGAAAACTGTTTCTAGAAACCTGTGTTTCAGTCTAATTTTATTCCCTGAGTCCATTTTGCTCCTAAACACTTCTCATGTCACCCATTTATTGCTGCAACCTTCTTTTTTTTAAATTTCAAACAAACAGTGAAACAAGAATCAAAACAAAGAGCAGACGGATGATAAAATGCTATTTATGTCCAATGGGAAATGCAATGGTAACGGTTTTCTTGTATATTATTGCAGAAGCCATTAATAGATTTTCTAATACTGTAATACATAAATGATTGTTTTAAAAAGCTACACAGCCGCGAGACATTGTGAATTATAAATGCTGCCGTGATACTGTGTGAAGATGTGTGAAGGCCTAAAAAGCAGAGGGATATGTTGATGAATGTTTATGTCGATAAATATCTAGAAGCCCTATTTGTGTTGCAGAAGTCGCTATGAGGAACCTTATTTTGCAGAATTTTATTTGGCTGATACTGGCTTGTTGAATTACTGAAGAAGACACATTTACTGAAATTACAAGTGCATCAACAGGATTTTTCTCCTAACTGACTGCCTCTTGTATTGTCTTTCATCTTAGTTTAGGGATGTATTGTACCACCTACTAAGAATAAATGAGACCATTGTGGTATTGATTTTCTCATTTCAATGATTCAGATTTGGATCGTGGTTGTTTTGATAAAATTTTGGATTTTGGAGAAAATGTGATCATGTTTGTTAATGCCTGCAATTTTAAATATTAGAAAAACTGCCCACTTACATAAAGTTACAAAAATAAAAATACAAACAGTGGTGATTACGGAAGTGTAGTACTGTCAATGTTGTTTTTCTGACTTTTTTTTTTTTGGATAGTTTTTCTGACTTTTTTGGAGGGGGGAATTGTTTTTCTGACTTTTTGTTTGGGGGGGAATTGTATTTCTGACTTAATTATCACGTTATTTCGTGATAACTTTTCTTTTTTTCAATGCTTTATCGGAAGCAACGTACTACGTAGCCTACTACGCTTCCGTAGCAACGCGAGGAAGCAAAGAGGAAGTGTGACAAAGCCAGCCTGGATACAGTTGAGATGATGTAATTTATATCCGTACGTTTTTTTGTGTCCATCCAGTTGATCAATAAGAAATGCTGCTACATCCAACGGATCTGACTGATTCTTCCGCCTATACAATCTCATTTGTTTCAAAAAACATCTCAAGGTGCTCACACTCATCGCAATATTGTCTACAGTGTTCAGTAACATTAATATCTCGTCATGTTTTAGACCAAGGCTCAAATAAAACTTGATCAGACGCGATGCCATACTTTCTCTTTGCTTCCTCGCGTTGATAAAGCATTGGAAAAAAAAATAAATTATCACAAAATAACGTGATAGTATCACGAAATAACGTGAAAATTATCATGAAATAACGTGATAGTATCACGAAATAACGTGAAAATTATCACGAAATAATGTGATAGTATCACGAAATAACGTGAAAATTATCATGAAATAACGTGATAGTATCACGAAATAACGTGAAAATTATCACGAAATAATGTGATAGTATCACGAAATAACGTGAAAATTATCACGAAATAATGTGATAGTATCACGAAATAACGTGATAGTATCACGAAATAACGTGAAAATTATCATGAAATAATGTGATAGTATCACGAAATAACGTGATAGTATCACGAAATAACGTGAAAATTATCATGAAATAATGTGATAGCATCACGAAATAACGTAAAAATTATCATGAAATAACGTGATAGTATCACGAAATAACGTGAAAATTATCATGAAATAATGTGATAGTATCACGAAATAACGTGATAGTATCACGAAATAACGTGAAAATTATCATGAAATAATGTGATAGTATCACAAAATAACGTAAAAATTATCATGAAATAATGTGATAGTATCACGAAATAACGTAAAAATTATTACGAAATAACGTGATAGTATCACGAAATAACGTGATAGTACCACGAAATAACGTGAAAATTATCATGAAATAACGTGATAGTATCCCGAAATAACGTGATAGTATAACAAAATAACGTGAAAATTATCATGAAATAATGTGATAGTATCACGAAATAACGTGATAATTAAGTCAGAAAAACAATTACCCCAAAAAGTCAACAACCCCCAAATCAAAAAAAAGTCAGAAAAACAACATTGACAGTACTACGCTTCCGTATGTGATGAAGCCTATGCCTGTTTATTTATTCTCATTGTATTCTCATATGTTGCATTTATTATACAGTATTTACTATACGTATGTAGCCTATTAATTGTAGAAAGGTAACACATCACAAAACCATGTAACTTGGAAACTGAATTCCAATTTTCTTGAGTTTAGAACTCTATTGAAAATTGCCTGAAGAGACAAAACCTTTCCTTTCTAATACAAGACTTTATGAATGGCCTTGTTTCTCTTGTTGGTTGCATGTCGTGCATCCAGAGGAAGTTTTATTTGCGTCCAGTATTACTACAAGTGTTCTGATTGGTAATGTCAAATTTTATCCAGAGACCAGACTTATTCTTTATGTAATATAAAAAGTAATGAGAGTGTCTAGATTATCCAATAAGACGCTTTTAAGAAAAGTGCAGCCCCTCGAATCCCAAACTGTACAGACACAATTCAAGTATGTTTAATTCCAGAATAGTGGGGCATCAACAAAAAGCCTATCCACTATCCATATAGTGTTGTCAGTTATAGGTGTGTCAAAATGACCAGCTCAGCATATCTTCTGTACCCTGTGAAAATTGTTACACATATGTGCGCGTGCTCCTTGCTCTATTTGACATGTTAAGTGATGTTACAAACACCTTCGACTGCCTGACAACGCAGAACACCCCACACACATCTGAGCAACTCCTCTCACGCTACTGCCATTTCCCACCATAGCATGTTTCCAGCAGCACGTAGCCCGGTGATAGAACAGGATTAGTTTTTTTCTTCTCTCCCTTACTGTGCAGCTACAACACAGCTCTCAATGATCCAGGACTGGAGTGCCAGGAGATGACACATGTACTGCATAGAGAGCTGGGATATAACTATGATAGAAGGCACAAAGGAAAAAAAACAATTGCACTCCACTTTATTTAAGACGACATTTGTAAGGCAAGGGCTGGCTTTCACCTAAATGTATAGTTTACCACTTGACTTGGTATTTTGTGTGGTTAAAAGGTCCTGTTTAACTGAAAGCGCGTTGACATAGGAGCACATGAATAATTCGACTGTTTATGGCAGGTCCCGTTTTAACAGTTGGAATAGATGTGGTCTGCTTTCAGCTTGTATTTCATCTCAGAAATTTGCTCAAAGACTGAAGACAGCATTTGTTTTGTTTTTTGTTATGTCACTGTTACTTTTAAACCAACTCAGCAGCGAGAGGAGCTTTATGGCTGTCGCATGCTCACATTCCTACAGCTTTGTTTCCATAGAAACACTGAGATCCAGGCAGGCGTGGATTTTACAGTTACATAAGGTTTTATCAGTAATACAAAATAGACAGTGGCATGGGTATTCTCCTTTTTTCACTTCCTATTTTTAGGAATAGTACACGGGAAAAAGAAAAAAAACTGACATGAAGATATATTTTTTCACACTAGTTCTTGTATTTTTAGCTCTGGACAGTTTAAGTCATGTGATGTGGGTGACATTTGCCGGTATTTACTGTGGCTAATCAAAAATGCAAGGAGCCTTTATGCACCCACAGTTCATTACCATTAGGGACATTACCGTGCTCGTTGCGCTGTATGCCATACGACTGTGAGTGTTGCACAACAGCTGGTCATGAGCTACACAACTGTGCATATGTGGTGCAAGCATGTTTATAATTACACAATGGCTGAGGCGTCATTTCTTTCATAACACACAGGCATTTATTTTGTATTAATAACTGGGATTTACCCTGAACACTGTTATTGTTGTAGATTTTTTTGGTGCCAATGATGGAGAACAGGTTGAGCAGAGATTCAGCTTGAGGCCGTCACGAGTTCATAGTTTTTAAAGAGCCGGGGGTCTAGCAGTAAGTCAAACGCCATCTGCACGAACAATACAGCATTATTAATAGATGGAAGATGAAGCTATTTAGGGCTGTACGTATTACTGTAGCAACCTTTTTACACCGCAGGCCCTTTCAAGTGAGCTCATCCTGCCTGTTTCTTATCTAACAGCAGTCGAGCTGCTATTGGCAGATTTACAGTGGATTCCCTGTTAATAGCACAGCACTGTGTGTACCACGCAACAGAACAAGTTACTAGAACAGGTTACAACACAGCTCTGTCAGTCCATAAGAGATGGTTGATGATGAAATAACTGCAAAAGCAAATGTTTTGTTTAGGATTTAGCATTTGGTAAATGTGGTTCTGTGAGATACTTTTGGGAAGCTTATTTGTTAGTTGCAGTAGACGGTGGTCAGCACAGTTTAGAGCAATGACACGGTAATTAATAGGCTATGTGTAAAAAGCACTTTAATGTTCATTTAAATATGTGATCCATAGAGAGTATTTTTGCAAAGAAATGGCCCAAAGGTGTTTGTACTGGAAGTACTAATTTCTGGGGTTGTTGTGTTAATGAGGAACGGAAAAAAAGCACAGAAGTTGATGAAGTGATAAAAAAAAGAGGACGTTAATACATACTTGCACCAACAGTAGCTTTTAAAGTTTCAGAAGACTTGTTCCTTGTGTTTTTATAATTGCCCCACTAGCACTAGCTTTGCCCCTGACTGCTTCTCTGGGAGTGTGCTGAAAATGACCTACTGTATACTGGAATATATGATCTAATATCTCATAGACTCCCTTTTAATTAAACACTAGACTGCTCATTTTAAATGCTGTCAACAGTTGACTTGATGTTGAGCGTGAGCTGTTAATAGTAGTGTCTGTGTCACACAAAAAAATGTCATTGTCCGTCCACAAAACATACAATCTTCCCTGTTCATGTCAAAGCTGTATGACACTGTAAAACATGTTTTTCTGGTTGGTGTCTTTGATTAAAATTGCTGTAATTAGTGTAAAATGTGATTACTGAGTGAGTTATGTCCAAGCCACATACATGTCTGTTCAGATTTTAGTTCTATTGCTGAAAACACACACACCATGAGTTTGGATTTGGACAGTTCCCCTGTTCCCTTGTATCCATTACAGTGTGTTGTACACTGGTTCTGTTTTTGATTCGGTCTTGCTCTGGCATAGTCTTGGTCTTGACAGGGGTCTCAACCTGACATAGTCTTGGTCTTGATAGGTAAAAGTCTTGGTCTTGTCATGGTCTCGATACTCTTTGGCCTAAGCTAGGCTAGGCTAGGTTTGAAAACAGAAAGAACCCAGGTCAAAAACTGTTTATAAAACCTACCCTTTACTCCTTTTTTTGCCTTGCCTTGGTATGGACCCTTCTGAAAACCCCTCACATTCTTCCACACGTTTCTTTTTAGATTCCAGGTGTTGTCAGGATACTTTGCAAAAAGGGAGCAATTTTAAATTATGCATCATCATAATTATTGATATTGATAAATATATACATGTTGCCATATTACATATTGACCCTGTTGCACAGCCTTAACAACATGCAGGCACCTTCACTATGTCCTAGGGCTGTTAGGCCTGGAAAAAAAACAACCGCAAGTAAAAATCAGGTTTAATTAAACCTTGAATGTGATTAATCAATTCTTCTGCTTTGACTACTTATCCTGTAAATTTGCACATACAATATTCAATCTGAGAAATGTCATTGTTTAATTAGATGTTCATTATTCTCTGCTAAATGGCCCAGTTGTGGTCCACATTCATCACGCTTCATTCACGGCAGCACACGTCCATATGCCTAAAGGCTCCGGGACACCGAGGCAATATTGCGTGAGTAACACTATGAATTCCCCAAATGCTGTCCCAGGCTCAGCCTCTCGCACATCTGCCGCGCTGATGTTATCACTAAGTTACTTCATGACCTGAACGGAACCGCAGATGTCTCTGGTTTTGACAATCACGATGACGTCTGCGTCTCACCTCGCTTGGTCTCAGGGTCGGAGTACAATAACACGCTGGTAATTTAAACATGTGATAATAAATCGCTGTGGATGAGGATTTCCTGATGGTTTCAAAAAGGCTTAACACGAGCACCCTGAGCTTTTCTCAATGTGAAAACAAGGCTTCTGCGTAATTAAACTGGAATGATATTGGAAATCAACCTTTTTTTTTTTTTACTTCACTGCAGTTTTTAATATGTCTCCTCTCGACTGATAAGGTTTGGGTTTAAACAGCAGCGTGGCATAATTTAATGCTCTCAATTGGTAATAACTGTAATGATTAATTAGGAATAAGCAACCTCAGACTTTGCATGAAAAAATATGGTTGCTCATTAATTTAAACCTTGCGATTTCACTAATTACATTCATTTGTTTCTGAGGACGTGAGCAGGGTTTGTGAGCAGGGATTTGATTTGGTGGAATCAAAGGGAATGTGGATCCCAATGAGCTTAAACTAAGCATAGTTAGGGGCACACTCACGGAACCAGAACTTATTCAATTGCAGGTTTTGTTTTAATTTGTAATCCCATAATGAAATCAAATTGAATGCTTATGAGAAAACCCGTCAGGCTTTTCCCAAGCAAACAATGGCATAAAAAGTTATTGTGCAGGGAAGCTCTCAGAGTCAAAGTGAAAGTTAACAGGAGCGACAGGCCTCCTGAAGCATTTTGCCTGCAGCTATTCTTCTGGTGGTGGCACCCTCTCAATTTGATGATCTTCTGCGAGGCGAAGGTGTGGACTCTACTGTGAAGCAGCCAGAGCAGAGCTGGGGAGCCCCTCTGTTTTGCGCAAAAGGATTTTCCAGACAAAACAACTGCATTACATCCGGATTTTTCCACCTCATTAAAAGAGCTAAATACTATGAATGATAGATGAGACTGTGATCAAAGTGACAAATGCACTGCTTTAGTTCTGTCTCAAAGCAGAGCCGGCCTAAAGCCCAAGGCACAAGCAAACTAAATGCTTACTAAAAGGTTCCCATGAGCTTCAAATGTCCCTCGAGAGGCATTTATGATAAAAACATTGAAAGTCAAATAAAAACACAGTGTTTTGGTTGTATATTATTTCTTCTGTCTAAATTCTGTTATAGGGTGCACACACCGTGTTTTCAATATATGTTTAGAGTTTCAGTTCTTATTACTTTTCAAAATGAATTCTATCTAGGGTCCCATAAAAGTGTGGTCTTGGTTCCCTTCTCTCATGATACAATAAAGAACTTATAAAGAAGAAGCACAGATACACATAGGGGTATCCTTCAAATAGCAAACAGTACACAAAACAGAAAAACTAAGTCACTATGCTTTCAACTCTTTCATTGTTTCAAAAACACTTGCATTTGTCTATCTTAGGAAAATAGACCTTTAGGGATAGCCTAAATAGTTGCACTTATGCTGGTTGAGGGCACAATTTTTTAATAGATTTTACTCACAATCTCCTTTATTTTGAAAATATTTAAGTGTAAAAAATGCAAACTATTGAAAAATGTATTACAGATAAAACTGCAAAGAAAAGTTACATTTGACCTTTACCCACTGGGTTTATTCATAGACTACATAATGTCCCTGCAGGGTACCTTATATACTCAACGGCTGAAGATAGGAGAGGTCTGAGATAAAGGAATAATATTTACAATTTAGCAACCAGAGGCCTGGAAAACTACAGTACATAACTTTTTTTTCAGCAGTCTGATTACATTTGTTCACACTAGGTTATGAAATGACTCCCTTTTCTTTGTAGAGTTTTGTCTTCTGTAATATTGACAAACACAGAATAAAATCTATAGGTCTACATCCTTGTGTCGCAGAGCCATGAGCCATTAGAGTCATTAGACACAGGGCATGATACAAACAGGAAGTGACAAGCTGCACAGCTCCCAGTAATGTTTATGCTCATTCTCTGCTCTTCTGCGACAGGAATGACCTGCCAAGCGAGGACGTCCTACACCGAGGACGAGGTCTTGTGGGGTCACCGATTCTTCCCCGTCATCTCCCTGGAGGAGGGCTTCTTCAAGGTGGACTACTCCCAGTTCCACGCCACGTTCGAGGTGCCCACCACTCCATACAGCGTCAAGGAGCAGGAGGAGGCCCTGCTACTGTCCTCCCCCCTCATGGCCCCGTCCCTGTGCAACAGCGGCCTGATGGGGGACAAGAACAGCTCGCTAGACTGCCTTGAGACTTTGGAGGACAATGACAGCACTACAAAGCTGCCCACTAAGCTCCAGAAGATCACGGGACGGGAAGGACTGCCTAAGAAGCTGCTGAGGATGAGCTCTACTACTTCGGAGATGACGTACAGCTTTGGGGACTTGCCAATGAAGCTGCAGCGGATAAGCTCTGTGCCAGGGGTGTCTGATGATAAACATGGTGGAAAGGCTTCCAAAATCACAGAGCCCATGAGTAAGTCGGTAGCGGACTTGCCCCCTAAACTGCAGCGACTGGCTGGGGGCACTGGGGGCAGGATGGACGGACACTTGCCGCCTAAACTTAGAAAGATGAATTCTGACCGCTTTACATAAAAATACTTATGCCAATCCCTTACCCCTCTCCCTGAAGTCCTTCCCTTATTTATTAATGGACTATATTCTTATATTTAAAGACATGTAGAATATGTGCACAAGTACCTTATATGAGTGACGGGATTGAGCACATTTGTCCCTGGATGTAAGTATACATGCTACAGAGAAAGATTTGTTTTCTATAAGATGATGTACAATTAGCACAATCTGGCATGTAAGAAACAGCGCATGTAGAGCAGAATCTCAATTTTTTTCCGGCATGACATTTATTGATATTTTATTTGATGAGAAAACAATCTCATTAGTGGATTTACTGACAGTGGAAGAATTGCACAAAGCCATATGACTTACAATGTGGGCAGACCAACATTAACACGGCTCTAATTTTGTGGTGGCGAAAGGCACATACATTTGTTTTTGAGTTGACTGCTTTTGTTGTTATTAATGTAGAGTTGTGGCAAATGTTACGTTGACTGCATGCTCCTCTTATTGACTTAGCTATACAAAGGTAATAGACAAAGATGTTTTAGCCTTAACTATATTACCTTGTTTCCATTCTCATGTTTGTTCACAGCTGTATTTTTTGGTATTCCATATATCGACTAATTTACCATGTGCGCATTTATTAGTTCTAATGAGTTCAGAGAGATTTCCGGATGGTGCATTTTTACAAGTGAAAATGCATTATCGCCGCCAGATAACCTGTCAGAACTGGGCACAATGTTACGCAATTACCACTTGCTTATTAAAGTAACACTTAAGTTGAACAGTTCAATACTTGCACCTGAGAAGCACAAAGCAATCATTACATAATACCCAGTGATAGTAGAGAGCGTTTATCGGCATTTTATCATAGATTAACTGCTTCGGCCAGTAGTCAAGTACTGTGCTATTTTTTTTCTTTCATTACCTAATAAACCCAATGTTTTTCTGCAGAAAACCTGTTTAGTTTTAACAACACCACACTTCAACTTAGGTGTTACTGATTAGATTTCAAAAGTAGGTCCAAAAGAGGAACCATAGCCTTTGTCTAAAGGGCCAGTAATCTCACTCCTTTGTAATGAAAGCAATAATATTGTAATGACTATAATCTTTCTATAGCCACCGGGTCTAGCACAGCCCCGTTCTTCTGTTTACGATCCATGCCATGAAATCTGGTCAGATGAATCAAAGACATTGTATGATACCCAACCTTTTCAGGAATAAAGGATGTAACAGAAGTGTTAAGCATCTTTGCCTTTGGAACACACTGATTTAGACAGGGGATGGTTAAGACAATTATTACCTTGCAATTATAGCGCCGCCATTGAATTCTAAGACTTGTTTTCTACATAGCCTAATCCAGCCTTATGCAGTAACAGCCACTCAACAGTCTGCCTATACTAGTTTGATGTTGCCTGGATGAATCATTTACTGTATTTAGCTTATTCTTTAAAAATTGTGAGGTCTTTCAAACAGTTCAAACATAAAGTCAGTGGATTAATGTGGTGTATCTGAAAAACAATTAAGAAGTTAGCCATAATTAACCATGTTGGTGAGGTGCTAGTGGTTTCAGTGCCCCAGACTATCTGTACAAACCCCATATACTGTATCTCTAAACTACTCCATACTCCAGCTTACTAAGTCCAATACAAAATAGTAAATTATTTCACAATTAAATTTCAAATCCCTTTTGGGTACTCCCATACTCCAGCTTACTAAGTCCAATACAACAGAAAGTAAATTAGCTGTCCTTGTGAGACTGAATCAGTTCTCACAAATATATTACCAAATTATGATATTCTTGGGTGTTATTTTAAATGACCAAACATTACTAAACATACTACTAAAATAACAACTTGTATTTACCTCATTTTCTGAGGCAGTAAAATCACACAATGTTTAAATAATTAAGATATTTTCTTTTTGTCCTCAACAGGTCCTTATTTATATGTTATTAAAATGTTATTTTTGGTAAAATGTTTAACATTAATTGTGTTAACATTTAATTGTGTCCCTGTCATGATGGAGTTACTGCCCCTCTAAGAAACGAACTGATCAAGTTAGGGATGCACCGCTATGGAAATTCTAGGCCAATATTGATGTTTAAATTAACATAACAAAAATAATATTTATTAATTATGCCATCTGCAGATAGAGTGACTATATAATAACGGACCAATGTAGTAAATTAGTAGTCAACGTAATAAAGTAATATGTCGCTCCTTCAGCAGCAGAACTCAGTGAAGAACAGACATGGCATGACGTTACTTGCACATGTTGTTGCCATAGCGTCAGTTAAAGAAGCCGCAGCAGAAGCAGAAAGGCAGTAGAGAATGACAAATATACCCAGCGTTAATACTTCATATGCCAACAGAAGTATTGTTAGGCTGGTATTGGTGCATTTGCCGATCTCAGTCAACCTCTTTAATATGGGGCAATACCAATGTTAATACGATGTATCGGTGCATCCCTAGATCAAGTCAGTGACATCTGTCTTTCTCTGTAAGAAACTGACATAAGCAGATTAGGTTTAACACTTACTCATCATAATCTCATCATACTGTGTTATCCACCATTTTATAATGAAAAATATAATTTAAATAAAAACTTTTTAGAAATGTAAGAGATATCTGATATGAGGTCATCTTCAACAATCAATAGTTTTACCAATTGAGGCTAAACCGTGCGTTTATTAAATGCCAGCTTTAGTCAAAAACATCTATTTTGTCACTGTCGTCAGCTAACATTTCTTATTCAGGGCAAAATCACACGCCGTATGTTCGACAATGACAGTATCAAAGAAAATCGCACACCCAAATTATTACAGACTACCTGTATTTAATATTTGATAGCGTAAGAAATCCTGGGTAATCATAGAGAATACTGATACAACTTTTATAAAACATCTCCAGTTAGCACAATGTCCTCTCATATCGTTTAGCTAGATGGCTACATAAACAAACGTGGTAACAATAACGTGTCTTACCTCAAGCTCTCTGTGCAACACTGGCCTCTAACTTATTCTTTTTTTCCATACAAACCTGCCCCAGCTTTATTTGTCTTTTGCTTTTATGAATGCCGCTTTACTGAATGCCGCTTTTACTAAGGCTACCTGCTGTTGACCAGATTTGAATCACCGCCAATGACGCACTAGTTGCACAGTGTGACATGCATCGAGGCGCAGATTGGGTTGCTATGTCTTGGTCAGTCTGCAACCAACTAAAGACAAAAATAAATAGTTAATTTATACCACAACATGAATCCACCACTGAAACAGTTACCTTTGAAAAATAACTTGCCAGCACATGTAAATGCAAACAAGGAAGATAAAAAGCTGTAGCTAAAACCACATGCTGGATGATGGCTGCATTATGCATCTTATATAGCCATTGATATTGAACATGTGCTCTGGCAGATAACTGGCCCAAAGCCCTCTGTGTAACATCTCAGGGGTCCACATGCAGATGATTATATCTGGCGGAAAAGACACATCGACAACGGAGAGAGCTATTTTGGTGTGTTTATCTGGCCTTATTGACAGCACAGCACACACAGGGCTCAACATCCATGTGATCTGTTTCTAAATCAGAACCTCAAGTGTGTCAGATAAAGCAGCCCACGTTGACAGGGCTTGTGTTGCTGAAAATGCTCTCTATTTCTTTATTTTTTACTGCTTCATTGTTTGATCTTTCCCTGTGTTATCATTGCTGTAAATAAAAAAAATACAGACTCTTTTACTGCTTGTAAACAACATGAGCTGCAGAAGTTAGGCTGACCACATTCAATTTTCAATGGACAAGGGGCACCAAATATTACAAATTCTGTCAAAAAGACGTTAAGACGTTTGGCAACTGGCAATGAACTGACTGACATGTGTGTGCTGTCAGTTTGTGGTAGAGCACATCAGACATTCGACTGCTCTATTATACAAGTATTAAGGCTACACCAGCTAAAAGCTACAAGCTACAAGTGACTGGATGCTGGATGTTGTGTTGAAATACCAAATTACAACACATGGAAGATCCAGAGTTATGGACGGACTGTTTCAGGACCTGTGCGCTCTCATCAAAACTGTTAAACTGACATCTTTCTAATGAGTTTAGCATAGGCATTGGTAAAGCTAACAAATGGCTTGAGTGAAAGGGGCGGCAGTAGCTCAGTGATAGAGCGGTCGTCCTTCAACCGGAAGGTAGGCGGTTCGATTCCCGCTCTCCCCACAGTCCATACTGTCATTGTGTCCTTGGGCAAGACACTTAATCCTCCTTGCCTCCAGTGTCACATCACTGGTGTATGAATGTGTGTGATTGTTGCTCTGGTGAATGGTGTGAGAATGTTGGGACAACGGATGGAAATTAGCCTACGGCTACAATCTGGCATGTTTACATTCATGTGGTTGTGTCTCATATATGTTAATTAACATACACTGTCCCAATCAAATAAATAAAAAAAATAAAAATAAAAAATAAAAAAGCTATTGCTTCTAAGAGCTCTTGCTCTAGCTTATGGTAAATAGCACAGCAAATATCAAACCATGAGTAGAACATTGTTTACATTTGAAGTACGCTTTTTTTTTAGTTTGGACCAAATTTAAAAACATGCTAGGCGCCCCCCGGTGTGGCTGCCTACAAGGAATTTCTACGGGGATTATAAAAGGATAATAATAATAATAATAATAATAATAATAATAATAAAACAGAAAATATACTCAAAGTTTGGTCAGCTCCTAGTCTGCAATGTGTTAATAATGGCCTATATAATAGAGACCACACAACAACCTTTCCTAAGAGACCCACTAGAAACTACTGTCAGAGAAGAGTGCATGGATGACGGCTCAATCTGATTGGATGGATGTTAAACTTGTGAAGGAACCAAAATAATAATGGCATGATGGCGGTAAACCTGCTCGATTAAGCATTATTTTTTATATAGACTTGACATGAACGTGCACCAAGAAGCAATTAGGCATTTTACCTCCTGATTGCTCAATGTTTGGCCTGTGTTTAATTCAAACAGACTCTGGCTCTTCATGTTATTGGTTCGTTTAGACGCCTGTGGTTTGTGTTAGTCGATAACGCTTGAACTGTAATGGAGTTCAGCTGGAAGAACCTAGGTTGGCGTGGCCACATTAATCCGGACCGGACTTCCCTTTACCACAGCAAACACAGCCAGTTTGAACATTGCCAATTCAGTCAGTTATATGTTCATGCTCATATAAACGAGAAAGTAAGAAAGACTGCTTTGTTGCTGTAGGTGTGCATTATGTTGAATACGTCTCTTGTGGATTGGTCTATATTTTACTTGAGGTAATGTCAGTACCATGACTGTATCAGAGACCGCTGGGTTAATTGGGTCTTTATACCCACATTACCCTTTCTTTTGAATCCTAAGTAAACCCATGGGATGAGTCCAACTATCACAGCTGCTGATGGCATTATCCTGAGTTTGCCGAGACGGGGTGCAAATCCCTTTAGGCCCCCTGAAAATCAGTTTTTCCTCTGCCAGAAAATTGAGTAATTTTACAAACACCTTCATTTCCTGAAGATTGGGTTCCTTCAGTAGAGAATGAAATATCATCTGTAATTGACTCAAGTGTTGATGGAGAGGTTTGTAGAATCAAGCAAGAACATTTTAAAGTGTGTTTTGAGCCCATTATTTGGTTTCTTGCCAATCTCACACAGCCTTTAGCCATTTTCCTCGCCTTTAGCCCACAGCCATTTTTCATAACCTAAAGTGTTTATTCCTTTACCCAATATGTTTTTGTGCAATCCCTATGTTTAAAAAGTTGACATGCATTTTACCGTAATGGAAGTTTTGCAGCATTGCCAGTGTATGCCAGTCTCAGTTTAAGAGTTAACAGTCTTTTATGAAGAAGCACAGGTCCGAAAACAATCTATGTATAATTCTTGGCCACCCATGTCATGTTATTTCTTTTCATTAATTCCCTCAAGGCAATTCAGTTTGCAGTCATTGTTCGTTGGAAGATAAACAAACACATATCAACAAGGGAAGCATATGAATGTGGAACCCCCACCACCACCACCACCCTAAGGGCTACTGTCCTTTCCTTAATTTAAAATATTGCAGTACGCTGGACATCTATTAGTAGAGTCTGCATGCTTCTCATGTTGTTTACTAATAGAACATTTATACTAGCACACCTTTGGAGAGAAAGGAGAAATGACAGATTAAACAGTTTCTACCAAAACCTGCACTTTCATTTTGTTTCAACTAAATACCGTTGAATGAAATCTTTTATTTCCAGGAATGTCTTCTGAGTGGAACTTCATTGAACATTCATCGTTAAATATGGCGCTCTGACTGTCTGTTTGCACACTTCTACTGTGTGTCAGTCTCGAGTTGGCACAGCACGTGATGCAACGCATATGAGCAATGGTCAGCATAAGAGAAAACTGTGAGTGGCTTTACACTGTAAAACGAGACAAAATGACTGGAATAGACTAGTGCAAAATACAAATGTGTATTCCTCGGTTAATGATGATTGGTAAGGCCAAATATTCTATTATTACTAGATATAGTTTAGTATTTTCACCCAGACCTATACATGTGTTTATCAAGTTTAAATACAGCTCTATCTGTAAAATGACCTCACACTTACTTAGCTATAAAATGCCATTTCTTCCATTTTTACAAATGTACTTTCTGAAATAAGCTCACAGTGAACTGCTTTTTATGGTGATCTTCTCTTAGATTTGGTCAGATTAGATTTGTGTCCACCAACGAGTAAGTTAATCAACTTTTCAAGGCCCCTGTAGTGATTTCCAATTGGTTTTTATTGGAGCTGCTCTGGAGTTCATGACTCTTAAATTCTGGGAGTGATTTAGCAAAGGACTGGGTCTGGCCGCAGCCTGTGTGATGCCATGTGTTAGATAAGACCTGCTTCATGAAACTAGAATGAGGCTGCTTGTTTTCCAACATGCCTTTTGACACAGGGGGTAAAGTCGAACCAGATCAAGGTAGTTTCTCTTTCACTAGGAATTTCTCAGTGAAATTTAAAGTACATGCTGTGTGGGAATCGTGTAATTTGTTGTAAGAAGAAGATTGTTGTTGCTGATAAGAACTTGCAAACTACAGACCCAGGTTAGGCACAATAAATGTTCAATTCACAAAAGGGCATTAGCCACCTAAAATGCCAAATATGGCATAAACAAGATGGTCAATTGACATTATCCGTGTGTTGTCACTGAGTGGACAGAGAATAATAACAGGTTGGCTTAATATTTAGCTGATTTATTTGTATAAAACATATAGGCTACACCAGCTAAAGACTACAAGCTAAAAATTGCAGTTTGCTTAAACCTAAATGTTAAAAAACACCACATGGAGGACTGAGGACTCTTTGAAGACTTGTGCTTCTCCACACTGTTAAACTGTGCCTGACAAGAATAGCATGATATGCTAAAACCATAAAACCTATATTTAGGTTAAATGCACATTGATATATCATACACATACTTCTTTTCCTTTAAGGTGCTCCCTTTAATTTGGCAATGTTTTTACGCCAGATGACCTTCCTGAAGCAACCCTATATATTTTTACGGTTTTGGGACTGTCACAAAAGTACACACTGGACATTAAGCAAACACAAATTCAGTGAAGTTACTTGAACAAAGTTTCCTAAACAACACAGCGGTCAAGATACTTGGAATTGCTGAACACACAGTGATATACAGTAAATTAACGGGACATACCACTGCTTTTGTGTCCACTTTGTGTGACGTGTTACTTTTTGTCTGTGACGTCAATTGTCAAGGTGAATTTCCCAAACTTTCATGTAATTTATTATCTATATACATTTATTATTGCTTTTAATATATTTTTATGTCATTTCTTGCTTTATATCCTTGCCTTGTTTTCTTCATTACTGCAACAAAGTCTTGCCCCTGGTGCTATGTCAAGTCCCATTGACAACCATTAAATATGACATAGTGCTATTAGTGTTAAAATATCATATATTTGAATGTAATACCACACATAATGAAACAGTCCGAGCCCATGACATTTTCCCTTTGGTTCAAACAGTATTGCAGCTCTTCAAACATCAGTGCCATCCAACAACTGAGCAAAGTGAACAAAAGACAAAAGTGACAGGGAGATGAGAGAAGTGCATTACAGACAGCAGAGAAGACCTAAATCGGTGAGTGGGATGAATAATGTATTTGTCTCAATCCTTCCAATCCTGTAAGTTTGCAGAATGACAGTGATCAAAGTTGAGTCTGGAAGGCCTGGTATTATGGGGGAGATTAAAATGGTTGAGTGTAAAGGAGAGCACCAGGAGGGTAGACGGGATATTTCTGTCTCCTGTCACATTCTGTCAGGACTTGTTTTACATTTACACTTTGCCTCTTCATCCCTTAACTCCTATCCTGGCAATACAAATGGCTTTGAAAATTCAGAATGGAAACAGCTGCCACAGCCTAAAGTAGCTGCTATCGAGGCAGCATAGACTACGTGTGGACATAAGGAGAGAACACGTTTTACACATCCAATAAGTGATGGTTTTTTGCTTCCATTTTGCAGAAGATTCAAGGTTATTACCCAGAGACGGAGTCTTTTTAGATGAATATCTGTACTTACTTCGTAGCAACCAAACAACTTTCCTGATGGCTAGTTTCAAATAATGCAGCTTTTATGCACCTTTAACATTGATACTAGTGACAATTTCTCACACCACTATCTTATCTCAGTCAACTCTGTGTCCCATTAGTGCTCAACTAGGAACACAGCAGAAGCCAAACCACTGTCTCCTTTGATGATGAAAGAAAAAAGCAAGAAATAGCCACAAGTAAAATAGAAATCAAAAGCACATGGCTAATTTGCATAAATAAACAAATATAACATATTGTCTTTGTATTGTTTTAGTGCATTTACTGTTACTTACTACGTCATAATAATGATTCCTGATAATGCAGTCTTTGAAATACAGCAGTGGTGGCCAAAATGATTATGATGAACAATTTCTAATTCTCCTTATGATGGCTCTATTCTATATATTTATTGAGCATAATGATGATGGTCAATTCAACAACTGAAACCTCTTAAATATGCCAAGTGCTCTAATAATTTTGGCCACCGTACCTGTGCCACACCTCAGTTACTACCTCTCGTCACTGGATATAGACAGGGTCCCTGCTCACCTTCGTTCTAGAATGAGGTGAGACATCCGAAAGATTCTGCTATGAAAGGTGAGCATACAAGAGGCTACTTAAAGGTCTCCATTAAGATGTAAAAACATTTAGCACGGCTCCGTAGCTTACCTTTGACAAGGTTATGTTACTCTTTTTGTGCAATATACAAGAGTCATTTATTACTGTACTATGTAATTATGCCATTGCAAACTAACACAATCAAACAAAATCCCTTTCAATTAGTGTTTAGAAAATCCTCGAGACTGGTGCAACCGCTATTAAATATACATAGAATAATAGTCAATTATAGCGGTCACCCACATGGCTAAGTATATATAACAAGTTTACTAATTATAGTCAATTTAAGTCACATATAGTGCTTTTTGTGGTTTAAATGATGTGTGGTGACCAAAAGGCATGCCGCACAAGTGGCGCTAGAAAAAAAGAAAAAATCAGCTGTTTCTCTTTGGGTCACAGATTTGAATGTCTCTCGACGCTTCCAGACGTCCACAGACACGCGAGCCTATCCCCATGTGCTTTAACATCGCACTGCCACAACAGATGCCGTGTCCCTGGTGGATTGTATTTGTAAGATAACGGTCTGGTGTGGGCGTCTGAAAAACAGCTCAGTTTGCACCTGAGTCAAAATCCATCTCTGGGCTTTAGTTGCCAACAGTGTGAGAGGAAAAAAAATGAGCAGAGGAGGACACATCACATTCAGAGCCCACTCGCGGTAAAATATGCAGCCTGTTTGAATGATGCTTACTTTTTTTTTCTACCTCGCACCATTCGCTTTAAGATCAGTAAGCAACTGTCACCTTGCTACGCCAGAAAAATATTGAGAGTACTCGCTCTGCACGCCCATTGAAATCTCCTGGCACTATGATAAATGTGATCCTCCTTAGACCTCGTTTTTGTAACTGTATTTCTATATATATATTTCCAATGCCATATTCCAAGTCAATTTTCTCAATTCAATGACACTACACACTGAGAAAAAACAGGCTCCGTCGGTGCAACTGACCACAAAATCTTTTCTACAGTGAGCTGCAGTGAACCTTCATAAAGCCTGCCACCTTTTGTTCATCCATGTGTTGGATGAACGCTTGAGGAAAATGACTCTGCATACACGAAGGGCACTAATAATTGTTGTGCTCTGGGGCTGAGCCAGTAGGACTGAAATAAGACAAGTGCTCTCTCCCTCTCTCCATCCATGCCTGCTATAAATAAAGCCCGCTTACACAAGGGTGGTGGATTCTCGGCAGCATCTTTCAGCTCTGTAGCAGCCCTGGCAACTGTTTGATAAGTGTGGAGATTGTCCGTAACTGTTTGCCTGTTTGTTGCCTCTGCCGGCACAGAAAGCTTTTTGATCTCGCTCACAATAGCACAACAGTGTTCCCTACAGATTCTGCACAATGTGACCAACAATGTATCCCTTTTACATCCAAGCACACACACATTGCACACGAGGACAAGGGGGCTATTTTTGATGTGTGTTTCTCAACAAATTACCAACTAATTATACATTTTAAACACTTAAATAATGAGGGTTTCCCCCAATGCACTTGTTACCTAGCAACCACAACCAGAATATTTGTATTTGGATGTTGCCAAGCTTTCATACATTTTAATTTACGGTGTACAGTACGTGGTCTGCTATTTTTACAGAGTTTGATTTAGCTTTAAGTGTCTCGGACTGTAATTCTCCAGGGATTCAAAAACTCGTTCCACTCGGTCGGGCTAGGTCTCCGTCCTGCTGTTGGTCATTGACTTCATCATTGTCTGTTGGAGCCATTTGGGGCTGTGCTGTGGCAGAGGGATGAATATTTTAACAGGCGACACAGTGTTCCATTTGTCTCCTTGGTTGTAAACAGTGTTAGTACTCTTCCCCAGGTATTAAGGTGTATACAGGCTGCCAAAAACTCAAGCCTATACACAAGCAAGTGTAATTATAACAGAGTGTAGTCGGCAGGTTTCCATCACCTTGTGTAAGGCAGCGAGAAATGTACCTCACAATTCAATCCCTTTACAGGAAATTAGAAACAAGTTAAAGGCTTACATCAGTTTGGGACATTGGTGTAACCTTTGTTCCAAGGGTGTGTCAAGAAGAAAAGGTCAGAAATGCAAAAAACATAAAGTGGCCCTGGTTACTGTTTAACAGCCAAACAAAGAAGGTCAAAATGTTTATATATTTTTTTATATAACTGCTTGTGTCCTGAAAAGCCTATGTGCTGTTATACACCAAATGTATTTTGCAATAAACTTGTTTGGGGAGTTGACAGCAAGCCAAGATTTGGAGAATCACCAGAATTAAAGAGATTTTAAACAGAAGTATGCTATTTTGTTTTACGCATGTGAGAAAAATCTTTGTTTAATCACCTAACTGGATATTGTAACAGGAATCATCTGTGAAACAAAAAGACCTGAAGATGTCATTTAGGCTTTATTATCAAGGATTGGTGTAATGCATTAGTATTTTATGGTGGAAAAAATAAAACTATACCATTGAGGGTTACAAATGGCATTTCACCAATTTTACAGGAGAAGCATAACAATGGTCATATTAGGGTTAGTGCTTAGTGCTTTTAGGTAATGCATGTTGACTCTAGCATAGCAATCTAGCTAACCACTGTACTCTGAGCTACTACTGTATAGTCGATTCTGTTCCACACTACCGCCACCAATTTAAAGTCACAACAGGGTTTTATGAAATAGAAACTATCTCTGTCTACACAATTATGTCAGAACAAACTCATCTTTCATCAATTGGTATGAATTGGTTGTCAAGGATACCACACTACAACTCAGAAAAACAACTAAGCATTGAATAAATGTATCTGTGCCATCTTAAAATAAAACTAATAAAATTTGATTTGGAATTAACTTTTTATCAAAACTTTGGCTAAAGAAGCACCAGTGAAGTAATTTTTTTATTATTATTTTTTATTTTTTTATTTATTTATTTCATAGCGCTTTTCCACCTAGTAGGCACTCAAAGCGCTTTACCAACATTGCTACACTGCTGGTAATTTAGAATCAGAATGGAATCTGGAGCATTTTAAAAAGTCCCAGTTCTACCATTCCTAGTTAGTTGTTTTAAGATGCATTAGTATGTAGCCTTAGGGTAACGCTGCTTGAACAAATGCACAAATGTCAGAATTACCATGCATAAAGCCTATGCAAATATATACAACAATAAAAATCTGATTTAATGGTCTTACATAAAGTGAATCTATGCTGCTCTGTGCTTAGGTTCTATAGCTTTGTTGGACCTGTCTCTCCATGTAATTCATAATGTGCTTCAGCCACATGCATTTTTGATGCTATAGAAAAATAGAGTGCGCTCACAGCCTCCACTTTCTCTCACGGCAGGAGGTGAACTCCCCATCGGCGCCGAGCCAGAGGGAGCTGATTGGACTAATGTTGCAAAGGGAAGGACTGTTTTCCTGTCTTTTCTCAATGTGCTTGTCCTTTTTCCCGCTGGGGTCACGTAAACAAAAAAATCTTTATTTTCCGCTGCTTCTTTTGGAAGAATCGTTCGGATCAATAAGAGAAAGGAGCAGGGAAAATGAAGATGAATATAAGTCGGGGATGGTAAGGTCACTCCACACTCCTCAAAGGGAAACACTTGAAGAAAAGCTTTATCCACTTGGTAATTTACACTGAGACACTTCAATCATGTGGATTTACGTAGTGCTACTTGAGTTTCACCTGACGTTTTGTATGCAAAAGAGCCTCCGTGTGTTTCTATCTCACAGCCTAAATGAGTGGCTCTCCTATCTATTAAAAACAGAAACAGCTCTTGAGAAGAAGCACCACCTGATTGGCGTGCTCAAACTTACATTTGACCCTCCTTTACGTTCCTCAATCTTAACTGAATTTCATTATTAGAGAGTTATAGTCGGAGTAATAACAGTCTTAATTGGGGCAGGGCGCCGCAGAGTTGTCTTGCTGGAGGCGATGGAGTTGAACGTGGGTGAATGTGATGGCTTTCACCGCGCTCGCATTCGAAGGCTACATTCAATTATGGGCTACTTGTCAGACGGAATAAATCATTCAGCAACTGCGATGCATAATGCAGTCAAACAAAACTTTACCAGCAAAATCTATTCCCTTACCGGAGAACTAATGACCGCGGTGGTTTGGTGGAGGCGCCTTATCATCAAATGTCACAGTCCATCATAAGAAAGAAATGAGAACACAGAAATATGATTAGAACTGTGAGCTGTTGGAGCACGTTAGTAAATCATAAGTGATATTTACAAGGACATTAGGCCAGAGAAAAGATGGAATCTGTGGCTTTTCATGGAATCCGTTGAGAAATGTACCACCAATAAACAAAAAACAGTCAGTTATTTGAAAAAGAAAGAACAGGAGTGTTACTTTTTTTAAATGGAACATGGGTCTTATTCCGGCTGCCCTCGCTCTTTTCTTTTTTTATGCCATGTCAGAAATGTAAAGGTGTTTTTTTAATCAGGCAGAAAAAGTCATACCACAGAGGAAGAACCTCATGTCTCTTTCTTTGTCTTTTTTTTTTTTTTTTTTTTACATTGTACTGTTTTTTGTTTCTCACTAATTTGTCTGTAAAGTGTTTTCTTCTCATCATCCTGAACAGATACATGCTGCCAGATATTAGTCTCTAAAACTGGAATGGCTTATGGCATGAGTTTTAATTTACTTTTGCTGTATCGCTAATTTATTGTAGCAATTTTATAGTACATCATGTATTGCTTCAGTTCAAACTTTTCCAACAAATAAAAAAACAGTTACTTACAGTTGTGCCATTTTCAAAAGTTAAATTATATGTCAATTTCTGCTATATAAAAGTACTCATAAGTGTTCATTAATATTGGATACAGAGGCAAAACAGTCTTAAGACCGTTATGTTGCTGCTTAGGCCGGGATGGGGCTGGGTATTAAAATTTTGAAATAAGATAAAAATTCTATTTGCGATGTCATATTCTGGTGTAAGGCTGAAGAGAATAATCACTGCCCCGTTCCCAGGGGGTTTTCAAACATGACAACTTACCCCAAAATGACTGTGACTCTAACCCCTACTTGTCCTACTTGTTGTGCACTACTTGTCCTAGTTATTTTCAAGCTATTTATTGGATTAAATGTAATAAATTTTAGTCTCTTGTCTAACATTAACAAATGCACAAGATTTTCTTCTAGAAAAAAAATTCTTGCAATAAAAAAATCAAGCTGAAAAACTATGAAATCATCTGGAAAAATATTATCTACGTTTGACTTTGAAAAATTGTTTACTGGTGTAATTCTTTGTTCCTATATCAGACTGTGTAGCGGCACAAAACTTGCATTCCACTTAAGCACAAATCTCTGGTTGTGACATTATCAACAGTGTGACAATTTATTCAGTGTGACCTGATGTGACCAAGGTTTCCCTTTTATTTATTTTTTTCACAAAATACTTTCTTACTCTTGCTTTTTTAAAAAGACTGCATTTCATGACAGTACTTTTACTTGCCCTCATATTCTGGCTCCTCCACTTTTGCCCAAACGTCAAATGTCACAGACAATAGCTGCTTGTTTACAGCAGCACAGCTCAGACCATTACGGCATTGAGAATGTAAACTAAAGGGATTAAATATGTTTAGCTTATTCTCCTAAAGACTTTGTGGGTGGGGGGGATTCTGACAAAGCAAAACCCTGAATGTGCCTAATTAACAACAAGTTGGAAGTTTTCAAAGCTGCTTGCTGTCGCTGCTGTGTCATCAGTTGGGAGAATTATTCATTCTGGCTCAGCTGAAAATATGCTTACCATCTGTTCTGCTTTATTCAGTGGCTGTCTGAAGCTCATGTTTAATGTATGTGTGCTAATGGCATCATCTCTGTACAGTACAATGGCACTGGGCCGTCCACATTAGGAAATCAGCACCGGCCAATGACAGAGTGAGACCTTGGCTCAATGAACGCTTTCAAAAGGGGCTTTCATCTAGATCATTTGCTCTGTTGCTCTGAATCAATAACAGTGCTTCGGAAATAAATTACATAAATTAAATGGCTATTACAATGCCCCTCCTGCGTCATGGAAATTGGCATATTATCAAACATGAATATGACACGTAAAATATCAGTCATTTCAACATGCTGCAGTCCTTTTTATAATCTATTTCAAACCACTGTAAGGCAGGTCAAGTGTGACTCACTTTAATATGATTATCCCTGGAGTAATATATGAGGTAAACATGGAAGTGGAATATGCAGAAGGCCAGTCAGGCACATTTGCTCATACATAAACTCATAAAACAACAAAACAACAACAACAAAAAAAAAAACTTCACACACATACGCACGTTCTATAAACAATTCACAGGACAACATGCTGACACTAAACTCACTATATGTTCCCAACTGTCCCTTAGATGTGTTCTTTAAAGGTTCTGGACCATGATGTAAAAGTAATACAGTAAAGGTATAAGTTAGCAATAAGCAATAAGATATTAATGCACGCCAACTACCAACTCAGAACAAATTACCATCTTTAAAGGCCGTAAATACAGACGTCTAGGCCTATTTAAATATAAAGCATAGTGTATTATAGCATAGCTTAGCATGTATAGTATAGCATAGTTAAGTGTAGCATAGCTTTGCATTGCTTAACACAGTGTAACCATAGACATTATATGTACTGTATATTAATGTAGGATAGTAATGTAGGCTAAAGCTTAGCTTAGTAGGTCTAGTATTCCATAGTACATATTGCTCCTGTTGTATAGTAGTCTATACTATTGCATAAAATAAAGCTATATGATGGACAAATGAATAAATTGCTTTACATTTTGTAATTTAAAGTTTAATGTTTTTTATTTTTAGAGGCCTCTAAAAAAATATTTAGCCTTCTACAAATTTTTACACAAAACACCTTAATTATTAGTGGGCGGCACAGTGGCAAAATGGTAGCACGCCTGCCTCACAGCAAGAAGGTCCTGGGTTCGATTCCCATCCAGGGCAGGGCATTTCTGTGTGGAGTTTGCATGTTCTCCCTGTGTCTGCGTAGGTTTCCTCCGGGTACTCCGGTTTCCCCTACCACCAAAAACATGTACAATATAGGACTACAGATGGAAATTAGCTGTTAAGCTATAATCTGGTACAAGCATCTCTGCTCCGGCTTAATGTAGACTGTACGCTGTCCTAAAGAAATAAACAAATCTAATCGTTTGCAGAAGGACGTCATGCTATTTGTTCTGGTAACAATAATTAATAAAACTGTTTATGTTTTTAAAGTAAAGTAGTGTTTTTGATTAGATGTTGGTTGTTTCTTCATCTCTTAACAAAAATCCAAGTTCTGCTGTTTAATATTTAGGGAGTTGTTAGTGTGATACTAAAATGCACATTTAGCTGCAAATAAAATCCCTACGATCTAGAATGCTTAATGTGTTTGCAAATTTTTAGTCACAGTCTGGACACAAACTCTCCTGTGTCACCCAGTTCTCAGCAGGATGCAATTTTAAATGCAGTCTGTGATGTGCCAGGGCAATCTTTCAATTTATCAACTAATGATAGCCACTCTCATCAAAACAAATTCCAATATGGTCATTTCATTTGTGTGGGGCTGCTGAGAAATGCTGCTCCCAGTTGAGGCCACATCAAATGTGTTTGGCTTTGAGGAAGATGAGAGAGTCGCACCGGCTTAATCTTACGCTCCCAGAAAAGGCCTCCCCTACTACCTTTAATCACGTCGCTGCGAAATCTCCCACTGCTGACTCATAGTTCTTCGTTCGCTTTAGACCTGCCCCATGAGAAGAGCCGGGCCTTGGATGTAACCACAGTGGACAGCCAAGATATCTCATTAACACCAGACAGGACAAGGTTTAGGAAATGTGCTTCCTAATGGTTTAATTAAGCTTCGCTGCAGGGCTGAGTTACAAAAGATTAAACTGCTCAAACATCTTGACCTGAAATTGCTCAAAGAATGTAATCCACACTTGTACAAAAGCTACACAAACTACATGCAAACATTAAACTGTAGGCTTTTGGGTTGAATCCATAATAAATCTAGGCTATGAATACCTTTCTGCTAATATGGCATTCACACGCTATTACATCATGATTATAAAAACAAGATAATCGTCATGAAACTATTGTTTTGCTGCACAACTCTGATGTTTGAACTGTCAGATCAGAGTGGCAGCACCAGCACACACTGACACAGTTTTATGTGCAGGTTTAACCACCATCTGTAATGTCCCAAGTGAATGATTATCCCCTTTAGCTTCAGAAGAATCAGTCTGTCTCAACTCAGTTGGACCAGCTGCAAAGGAACAATCACCCCACTGTTTAAACTTAGACCTGGGACCTCCAGTAGATGTTGGTCTGCAGACCGCAGAGTTCTACTGGGTTAAGACATGACTTTACAGTATTACAGCCAAACCCAGCATGCGAGAAAATTAAAAAGTGTACAATCTAAAAAAAATTAAAAAGGAAAACGAAATAACAAGTAAAAAATATTTAACTATATGTTCCATTTACAGATGAAAATAGAATGGTATCAAAAAGTATTATTGCACACGTGAGCATTGTGGATAAAGTGCAATAATCTTTTCTTTTTGTTATTTTCCTGTACTAATGACTGTCATGTTAATCTGAACAGGTTCATTCTTGAAACTTAAGTTAAAATTCATATGGAACAAAAGACACCATTATAGGTGCAGAGCCATAGGACATTAGCTGTAAAGATGCAAATAAGGTCTTTTAAGGGATTTTAGGGATATAGATTTATTTACAGTAGCATCTGTAAATGAAACAGCCGTCACTTGCATTCTACACAAAAATCCAAGTCACCATTCAAAAACACACAGCAACTAACAGCCCAATGTCTTGGGTGTACCCTGCCCAAGGCCCAAAGCTGATGGGATAGGCTATTGGGATGGGAAGAAGATGGATTATATGTTTGAATTGTTTGAAGACTGGGAATAACGGTTTAAAATAATTGTAGACATAGAAATATTTATCATTTTTTTTACCCACCTTAATAACTGGGTTTACATACTGAAAAGTTAACACACTGTATATTTTATACAGTAATTATTTATTATATAGTAGAGCCCTTCATCTTTTTAAGTTTGACAGCACTATGTATTGATATTTGTGAATATTTGGTGGAAAACATTTACTAACACTGAAAGCCATATGCTCATTCATTAGTCTTAGCATTTGAGAAGCCTCTTTAAAAAGTCCTCCAAATGTGATGTTGAAGGGGGGCAAATAAATTAAACACTGCACCACATTGAGGAGAATCTTATCTCAGTGGGGTAATATCAGCGTCACGTTGCTTCCCCGCAGTCTCACGCTAAAGAGAGATTAAGTGAGTAAGTGTCAGTTCAAGGGGAAAAAAGCACACTCTGTTCATGTCTATTATTAAAGGCAGACACTTAATAAAAAGAACTATTCAGAGATTATACTGTGATATAAATGGAATTGAATTTTAAACATTCTGTACAGCCTAGTGATATAGTCCACTTGAATCAAGATTGAGGGAAGAAAAGAGTGAAATAAGAACAAGATAAAAATCAAGACATTTGACTGCGACCAAATCAAGACGTCTATAATGAAAACGTCATGGGAGCACTCGGTGAAGGAGGGGCATCATTAATGTTTCAAAGATGGATTAATGGTGGCAATACGCAACACAAGAATCAGTAAGTTTTGATCTAAGACTCTATGAGTGAGAAAAGACAAGACGAGAGTTCCAAGACAAGATCGAAAAAATCTTAAAAAGTAATTTTAAGGGTTGCCTTGGCTCACTAGTGTCTACCTCCTACTCTCACTGTCTATTAAGCTTCTTTCACAAAGAAAGAAAGTTCCAGCATTTTAGCAGAAAGTGGTCTGAGCCAGGAATTATTCACCAGAAAATCTGCTCAGGCAAATTTCCAGAAGAATTGTTGTATTGTGATATTATAGTTATTGTGGACAGTGTATTGTAAATTGTAGAGGTGTGGATGGGGGGTTTGATGTAGGCTACACTAATCAAACAAGCTATCAGTGGGCAACAAGAGGTAAGACATGAAGCATTTGGATCAACTTTGTGCACTGAACCCTTGACAACATAGCTAAGCAAAAAATAAAGTAGAGTATTTATTTGCACCTCTAATTATAGCTTTAAAAGTTTTTAAGCATCAAATGAAAGTTTACGTTAGTAGTTAAACTCTATTCCCACATCAAGGTCAGAAAAAATTACTTCACATCTCTGAACTCGGAAACTGCAAAACCTCAACTGATTTATTCATCACCATCATTTTGGTGATTTGATGGAAATATCTGTCTTCTTTTTGTACCTTATTCAAAATTCAATAATTAATATATTAATCCCCAAGGGGAAATTCAGTTGCTAGGTCTCTTCAAATTTGTCAAAAGTCTTCATCTGCCAGATACGGACTGATTGTAGAGTCTTATGTCAGTCGGGAAAGAGGAGTTCTTGTGGCGTTCTGTCCTGCAGCTCGCAGATCTCAGACGTCTACTGGCTGCTCTCTGTTAAAGTGGAATGCAGGGGATGGTCCATTTTGTTCAGTATAGCATCTGTCCTGTTGTGTGTCTGTCTGCTCTACTACCGGGTGTGCATTTATATAGCACTTTTTGTCCCTGGCTGTACCAAAGCACTCAACCTGAGTCTGAACTGACACTTATAGTTGAAGCAGCCCTCTCTATTCGTTTTTTTAAGTTGCCTACAATTTCTTTTTCTGAGACTGTCCCCAACAGACTGCAGCAAAACAAGAAAACAACGTTAGCCATTACCGCCTGATAAAACATCTGCAGCAGTTTATTGTTAACATTAAAAGACCTTAACTTTCTTAGAAAATATAGCCAGCTTTGGCCTTTCCTGTATTTATGGAACAGCCCATAAATACCTGGGAGTGTTGTCCTGATGCACTCCCAGGTATTTAAAGATGGACACTATTTTAAGAGCTTCTCTACTGATGGTCACAGTTTGAAGTGTATCGCGCCTAAAGTCAATGACTATCTTTTGAGTTATTGGTAAATAACAAAAAGTAATCAGTAATCAGTAACATTATTTGGATTAGTTAATTAGTTTGTATGGACAGACAATGAGGTTTAATTGTTTTTAGCATTGTCTAAATTAAAACAATGGACAACTTTGAGCTGTAATGCAAGTTTATCATAAACCAGCAGCACTCAGAATCTTGTTACCATGGATATGTGCATGGTCACTACACTAGAGAGTTTTTAAAATGGGCATTTCCTTTGACTGAAAACATTGTTTGCGTCTGTATAGGAGACATATTCCGTCCTTTGTGTGGGCAGTTCGGGTCAGTACGGGTACATTTTTATTACCAAAAGGGTCCACAGTGTCCCTAAAAAGTGAACCATTCCAGCTTTTGTCTCTGGTTCCAAGTGTGTGGTCCACTTTCAAGAAAGGTGGGGCTAATACATTGTCAGCTGTTTGGACAATGGACAAATCATTTTTTAAATGTATTCTGTCTTGGTACTGGCTTGGCCTTGCTCTTGTTAGTGTGTTACTGACTACATCACTGGTTTTTAGACTAATTTGCTTGTTTACCTGCAGCGTAAAATCATATGCTAATTAATTAGGATATTATGACAAAGATCTTAGTTGCAGCCCTCCAAATTTAGATGGATTCATTTACCTGAGCCTCTGGCAGTGGGATGGAAGCCGCGCAGTATCCAGTCACAAGAGAACTGCAACAGACTGTCAGTCCGCTGTGAAGTCAGCCAGATGGGAGACAACATCTTTCCCTCGGGGAAAAGCAATGGACAGAAACAGGTGAGGAGAGAGGAAAAAAACGGGCAAAGAGCCATGAAACAGAATTAGAAAAAGAACTAGTCCGGGTCTGATACGCTGCTGTTATCTCTGTAGGAAGTTCAATAGGTAGACATGAATAAAACACAGCAATGTGACAGGCAGCCAGATGGACAGGACTGCCCTTAAAAAACATCACAATGTATCAAGCTCTTTAATGTGCATCTGTTTGTTACTGTAGCAGCTGTTTTGGATGGAGACACAGGTCAAGCGTTTTGCATAATGAAGCTGGAATCCCAAATATATCACTCAGGATTAAGCATAGGTGATGGACGTGGGTGGGCTGGAAAGTAAAACACTATAAACAAGATGAGAATGCATATTGTACAGCCAAGTCTACAGCACACTCACAGACAGATTTACTGCACTGTGATACAGAGAGGTTTCACAATTTCACAAGGCTGCAGGAGTCATGATCTGTCCGGCAGAATATATACTGTCTGTCAGCTGCATGATGAGAAGCCTTTAGATAGGTCATAAATTTCACAGCCGGACTCAGGCAATGGCAATACATGTAACAGCAGGATTCATCACCTAGAAACAGATAACCTTCCTCATGTCTGCCTGACCCCAGCTCTGCACTTCCTAATGCATTTGTGCTTTTTGTAGAGTGTCACTGCAAACCCCGAGATCACGCATTATTACCAACAGTTAAAGCTGGAGTAGAGCCTTTTGTATGTATTATTAGGGGAACAAAAGGTATTATCATCATATTATTATCATACAACACATCAGGCATTTTCTTTTATCTCTGTATAAGCAGAGATATCCAGTGCTGGAATAGACACTTTCTCTGCATTTTCAGCAGCCAGTGTTGACAGCCATGTCACACCCTTCAATGTGAGCAAGTGATTGCCTAAAGCTGAACGTTTATTTATGAAAATCCTTCCTTCAGATGATTCCTATTACAATATGCTATTAGGTGATTTAACCATTTTTCTCAAATACAAGAAATCTTTACTGAGTCAACATAACACCATAGTTGTGCAGTGCAGATAAAGGTTTATCCGTTCAGGGGACCTTCAGTTATAGTAGAATTGTAAGCATGTATCAAATGCATCCCGACTATAGAACTAACTGCATTTGTTTACATTATTTTGTCTGTTTATGTGTGTTCTATAATCTAACGGGAGGCCCTTTATTGGCTTTAACACTATCTTAAATTTATAAAGAGTAATAGAGACATACTCAGAAAGCTGTAATGTATGCATTTTAAATTGTCATGATTAAAGGTCTCTCTGGTGAATGAGTCTCACTTATTAAACTGTCTATCACAAGAGCAGAGCTGCAGATAGGATTGCCCAGGTCACAGTCATTCTTCAGAAGAACACCGATTTCATTTTTCGTGTAAGTCATTCAGAACAATGAAGACTGGTCAGCATTTCCCCTGCATTGTGCCGACCGGAGTTCTTACATACTGTGTCATGTTAATACCCTTGTCATACAAAGGCATACGTCATGAAGCCAGTACTGGAAACTGTATTTTATCCTGTGAATCGTGAATGTTTACGGACATGCATAGAGAAAATTACATGTGGAGGAGCAGTTTCAAATGCACCATAAATCTTTTAACAAAGCTTACATGGAAATAGCAAAGCAGATTATTAAAGGCGCCCATGAGACGGGGAAGTACTGTACAGTACATTCAAGAGGCGTTGCTAGGAAACGCTACTGCTGCTGGGTGAGTCAATGAGCAATCCACAGGCTCTAAGAGGAGCTACAATAGAAAAGACAGCCCAGCAGCCAAACAATAATCTCAGTCCACATGGTCACTGCAATTGTGCTAATTAATATCATCCTTACAGCCACTTCAATGGAAAACGTGGTATTATGCCCAGAAACCAAAGACACAGTAAAATCTGAAATATAAGAGAGATGGAAGTCGTTTTCTATAGCCTGAGTTCATTTCCTCTTTGAACATAACAGAAGTTCATGAAACTAAGAGAATAAAAGGGGCTTTTACTTTTCAAAAGCTGTGTATTTAGATGTGAGAGAACTGTCACCTTTAGTGAGATTGTTTAATAAAAGCTCCATTCACAGTGGCCCAGATAAGGTCTGATTTGTTAATGTTTCTCTTTCTTTCTATTTTAATCAGATTCAGGCCACTTCCACATGTTTATCTCAATCAGATTTAGAGCTTATTTAAAGCAAAGGGAACAGATAAATACAGAAAGTACGAGACTTGATATTCACGTTAAACTAACATTCTAAATTATTCATAATAAATAGAAACATGCACACACAATACTGTATAATCATGTTAAGGATCACTCTTTGCATTTGTCTATTGTAAAAAGTTTTATACTTTCCTGTTTCTGTGAGTGGACAGACTGAACATTGTACATATAATTCTGCAAGAAGGCTTTGGGCATTTATGGACTAAATTATTTTATTTCCTTTTAGAGAGTCATTATCTGATCTAACAGCACGTCCCTGCAGGGCTAACACAGTGATTGGGAAGGCGGGTTGTGAGATGTAGAATTGCAATGTGCATGGTCACCACCAGATGCTGCCAAAAACTACACACCTTAATACATGATATAAATCACGCTTTAGTGTTCTCTGATACAGTTACACTAGATCTGATTTGGTGGAAGTAATATGCTAAGACAAAAGAAAAACAAAAAAAGATCTGGGCCACTGACTCCTTAAAGTGACCACTGTCATCTGATCCACTGTCACCGATTCCCAGATCACACTTTCACACTGTGATGGGTTGTGTTATAACATGCTGCCTTAATGCCTAAATGTCATATATGATCAGAAGAGTAAATGTCACACAGGTGTACACATTCAAACCCACACACACAGCCCAGCCGGCAGATAATAAGTCACCTCAAATAACACACCGCTCCTTGGTCAGGTAGAGAAGATTCAACATTTTGATGCAGAGCGCAGGCCATCTTGCTCGGTAGGGGCTGTCAGAGGAAGCCGTTCTCTCACAGAATCCCCCCATGCTGCTCGTACTGTACACCTGCACTGATCTAGAATTCAGAGATAAATTATTCAGATGACATTGTTCCCAGAAGATAAAAACACTGTGGAATGAATCAGAGCATACTGATATTTATAGATTTACACACAGCCTTTACCCATTGTGTGAGGTGATGTAAACCATAAAGATAACAATAGAAGTGTGTATATAAATAAGGAATATATATATATATAAGTATTTCTTAACCAGCAGAACATCTTATTCCCTATGTATGGCCTTGTTTTTTTGTTACTGATCAGCATTCAAATAAAGATTGGGTCATGGCCACAGTTTACAAATATTCACCTATTATGCCTTCAATAATTAGTACATTTAGATTTGTATGGCTGCAATCACCAACTGAGTTTAAATGCTTATATTTATTCTTAGGTTGAATCAGAAAGTGTACAAAATTTAAACAAAGTATTCATGAAAAGAACAATGTATTTACTTTTGTAAAAATCTTTTGTGAAATGTACTCATTCTTGGAAAAAGGGCCATTGCAGCATCCCTGGGTTTTAGAACAATCCACTGTGAAAATTATGCAGCACCTAAAGCAAAAAGCGAGCCAACAGCGTGTGCTGTATCTGGAGAAAAGTAAGACTAAGTAGGTGCTCAACATAAGCCTTTTAGAGCATATGCATAATTTAAAACTAAAATGTACCTCATTTATGCCAAACACATACAAATGCCTCTTGCCTCACTATGTTTGGATCAGTATAACAAGTAAAAATAATAAAAACAATGTAAAAACATGTTTGTAATAATTTCATCATCTCGGGAGGCCTTGTGCTTTCAATCATTGTAAGCCTTATCTGCATTAGTGTTATTATTTTAATCACGTTCCAAACTATAGAACTATATTATTTCTCTTGGGTTTTTTAAACCTCCACTTTCATTCACGTCATTTGTTAGATTATGTTTAATATACCATTTTATCAAGAAAGTGAGCTTAATTTGTTGATTAACATATGTCATGTGCCATCTTAAAAAACAGACATCATTTATATTGCTTTGACTTGTCATATAATTAAGCCTGTAGTGCCATCTATTGCCCAGAACAAGAACTGTAATGGTGCACAATTTAAGTAATAGTAGAGAATAGTATGACACATTAACCTCATTCGTATGTTAAAGTATAAGCTTCATTTTCTCACGCACAGTTTGGGTGTTTATTTGGAAATGTCCAGCTGGTGACTTCTGCTGACAACTTCTTCAACTTCCTTTCCGTCAAAACAGAAGACAGTTGAGATTTTGTTGAGAGCATGTGTCAAAGTCCATTATTTGTCTCTCCATCAATGCAGACGAGTAGCAGTGCGACTGACAGCACTCTCCTGTCTGCAAGAAAATGACTATGACAAGGTTAAGGGTTCTGTACACGACCAGTACACACTGTTCACTGCCAAGAAGCTGTGAGTAAGACAGGATTGAACAATCTCTACTTAGTGACTCCTTTAAGACTATTTGAACTCTAATAACATAAAAAGGAACATACACGTGAATATGGAGTGTTTCTGTAAATGCTCTCAGTCATCCAGGTCATCTTGAAGAAAAGATCAAGGCAAAGGCATCTGGACTAGGTTTTCAAGGGGAAGACGCTTTGTCTCTTCTTATTACAAGACTTTTTTAATTTGTGTGAATATAATATAATATATACATACATACATACATACGTACATACAGTACATACAATACATACAATACGTACATACAGTACAAACAGTACATACGTACATACATACAGTACGTACATACATACAGTACATACGTACATACAATACATACAGTACATACAGTACATACGTACATACATACATACAGTACGTACATACATACAGTACATACGTACATACAATACATACAGTACATACAGTACATAAAATACATACATACAGTATATACAGTACATACAGTACATACGTACATACGTACATACAGTACATACAGTACATGCGTACATACATACAGTACATACTAGGGCTGCACAATATATCGAAAAAATATCGCCATCGCGATAATAGTATATGCAATATCTGTATCGCATAGAGGTGCGATAAACAGTTTTAAAGAAAAATGTGCCAAGCATTTGTCGTTGCATGCATATGTCGTTTATCCAAAATTGACCAATCAGATGGGGCCTTACTATCTTTATACCCCGCCTCCTCAGTAAGAGGTACCTACTGGCTCAGAGCGGCAAGAGCGCCCAGAGCAGATGTTGGAAAATTAAAACTAATGGCGGGGGTTGAGACGAGCAAGGAAAATAATGACAGCGACAGAACTTGTGGCTAAAAAGAACTGTACGTCTGAAATATGGCAATATTTTGGCTTCAAGAGAGGAGACGTGTCACAAATGCAGGTACTTTGTAAGTCATGCAGAACAATTGTGGCCACGTCGAAAGCCTTTGTTCACAGCATTTAATTAGATCAGAAGATTATCTAGTACCTGTTTATTTTAGTATGATCGTTACATTAATTTTTTTAAATATATTTAATAAATCCAGCATTTCTCAAGGGAAATGTGATATCGCAAGAAATATCGTTATCGCAATATTCAACAACGATATCGCATATTGCATATTTTCCCAATATCGTGCAGCCTTAGTACATACGTACATACAGTACATACAGTACATGCGTACATACGTACATACATACAGTACGTACACACAGTACATACATACGTACGTACATACGTACATACAGTACATACAATACATATGTACATACAGTACATACAGTACATACGTACATACAGAACATACATACATATGTACATACAGTACATGCGTACATACATACAGTACATATGTACATACGTACATACAGTACATACAGTACATGCGTACATACGTACATACATACAGTACGTACACACAGTACATATACATACGCACGCATACGATACAATACATATGTACATACAGTACATACAGTACATACGTACATACAGAACATACATACATATGTACATACAGTACATACAGTACATACGTACATACATACAGTACATACGTACAGTACGTACATACAGTACATACATACGTACGTACATACATACAATACATATGTACATACAGTACATACGTACATACAGAACATACATACATACGTACATACAGTACATACAATACATATGTACATACAGTACATACAGTACATACGTACATACAGTACATACAGTACATACAGTACATGCGTACATACATACAGTACATACGTACATACAGTACATGCGTACATACATATGTACATACAAACATACATACATACATGCATACATACAGTACATACAGTACATACAGTACATACATACAATACATATGTACATACATACAGTACATACATACATACATACGTACATACACACTATGTATTGTGTAAATATGTTTTAAACCTATTTGTAAATATGTTTATTTTTTACTAATGTTGTTAAGCACCTTGGTTCAATCTGTGGTTGTTGGAAGGCGCTATATAAATAAATATTGATTGATTGATTGATGTATGTATGTATGTATGTATGTATGTATGTATGTACTGTATGTATTGTATGTACGTATGTATGTATGTATGTATTGTATGTACGTATACATACGTATACACACATACGTATGTACGTACGTACGTACGTATGTATGTATTGTATGTATGTATACATACGTATACACACATACTACAGTCAGCTCACTTGTCTACCCTGTCTCTTTGAAGCTAGGCTTACCTCTCTGTCAATCTCGCAGGATATAACTTGATAATGAGGCTGATTGATTGCACCAGGCCAAGAAAGTTAGCACTCTCATGAACACACCTCCATAATAGTGGCTCAACCTTTGACCTCAAAGAAAGGAGAAGGTGATGAGAAACAAACAAATGACTTGTATCTACTAACTAGCTAATTAGGATCCATCTTTACCAGCTAACACATAAAGCAACTAGAACAGGACTATGACTAGTTCAGTTTGTAATTAAGTCTTTAACCGGTCACAAACTTAACCAACTTCTAAACTTATAATGGATAAAATGATTTGCATAAGTAACCTTGATGTATCCAGTTTTTTTTTTTTGCTTTAAGTAAATAAATATTATGGTGCCAAGTCATGTCAAGTTTTTATAATTAAGTTTTGTTAATGTAATTACATTGTTACTTTTATTTTTTAAAGTGCACTTTCATATTCTCACCAATTGTTCAGACTAAGTGAGTGAATCAATAAAATTATGCTAACCTTTAGCTCAGTGATAAAATATTACTCTATTTACTTATTTACCTAAAAATTACACTAAAATTGTTTGTCACTATATTTTTCTATGGATGGTTCTTTGGAGGTTAAACAGCTGTTTCATGATTTTACCTATGATTTGTTACAGTTTCTTTTGTCATAGCACCATCTTCAGGCCAAAGAGAGAATAACACCTAACATAATAGAAATAATAATGAATCAAAAGTTGCACCAATCTGACTAAATGTTGGTTGAACTTACTTACAACAACAGTGTGATTAGGACTCAGAATTACTTTGTAGATATATTGTAATATTTTTCTTCTCTCTGAGGTCTTTTGGTCTCAAGCTACATAAGCCCAAAATGCATTAACAGCCAAAGTGAAAACATTTTTTGAAGTATTCCTCACATTCCTAAGCAGTAAAGACAATATGGTCAAGATAGGAATTTTTGGTATAGCCCAATATTACCACAACAGCCGCCTGAAAGGGCCTAACAGACCCTGTCCTTAGACCCTCCATCAGGGAGACATAATAGACAGGCTACAACTTTATTAAAAGTACATGACTATGTTGGACATTAAATTCATTGTACGTTGTGTGGGCCATTATTGTCCCAGTCCCATTAAAACCTCTGTAAAAGTATTTTATATGAACTGAAGAGTAATAATCATAAGGTACATCTTCACCTTGAAAACTTAGTCCAGATGATTTTGCTTCAACCTTTTCATCGAGATGACCTGGTTGACTGAGAACCTTCACAGATAAGTCCTAATCTCAAGGTCCAAAGCAAAAATAAACTGCCACTTTTGTTTAACACTTGATTAATAGATTAATGTACTGATTTACTTTTTTTAATCATTGTTTTAACATAAGCTGCAGTAGGCTATTACTGCTCATTACTAAATACAATACATTTTTAAGTGGATAAAAAAAAAGAAATTAAAATATAAAAATAAATTTTTATTTGTTAAAAAACGTTAGCATTTTAAAATTTTAGTATGATTGTTTAAAAATTTTTTGTAAAGTTATATATTACTTTTTAGTTTAAGCTTGTTTGCACCGAAGAAACGTGTTTGCCGCATGTGGCACTGTCATGTTGCTCTGTATCTACGGTACCTGGTATCTATAGATACAGGTATCTATACACCTGGAATACCGCCTATTGACATTGAAATGTATTCCTAAGAAAAGTAAGTAAACTTTCAAGAACTTACCTCGTTAACCTTGTGCTATATCAGTCCTGGTTGTTAGCATTTATTGCAGCCGCAGTAATGGATCATTGGGCATATGCTAAAGGTTAGCAATCGTTCATAGGCCTGTTTTTACGTGCCCTCCAAATTTTTTTACCACACTGACAATCTTACTTTACAGTGGATTCAAATAAAAGTTACTACTACTCAGCTTCTACGGGCACTAGCCTTAGAAGATTATCAGTCATCTATAATTAGTCAGATAGACCCTGGGCACTATCCAGTGGTAGCATCTGGTGGTGATATTTATTTGATGGGTGGGCTTTAATAAATACAATCACATTTTATTCACAATCACAATGTTATAGCAGCACTCTCTACATGATATCTTTATAGCTTCCACTCAATACTGCCATGTTTTATCACTTAACTAAAGACTGAGGCAAAAATAATGTTTCAATACAAGAGGGACTGGAAACTGAATATTTTTGTAAAATAACTAATAATGTTAATGAGTCAACCTATCCGAAATGGAGCAAATATTGCTAATATTATATGAAAATTTCCTGCTTTTCCTGTCACTTCTTCTCCACTCTCTTAAGTAGAAGAAGTACAGTGGAGTTCACTATTACTTTGTAAATCTCTAAGTTTCAATCCAACTCAAGTCTCTGTGCTGAAGACATTTAGCCCCAATAGCTGGTAATTCAAGGGGCGGACCTTCACACCTGTCAATTACCAGATGAGGAAACTGTTTAGTGCTTAGGTCACTGTGTGTCATTGTGCTTGGGCTGTAAATAATAACAAATATACATCCATCTTCTTCCACTTAACTGGGGCCGGGTCGCAGGGGCAGCAGTCTAAGCAGAGACGCCCAGCCTTCCCTCTCCCCTGACACTTCCTCCAGCTCTTCCGGGGGAACACCGAGGAGTTCCCAGGCCAGCCGAGAGTCCCTCCAGCGTGACCTAGGTCTTCCCCGGGGTCTCCTCTCGGTAAGACATGCCCGGAACACCTCCCCAGGGAGGCGTCCAGAATGCCCAAGCCCACCTCAGCTGGTTCCTTTCGATGTGGAGGAGCAGCGGCTCTACTCTGAGCTCCTCCTGAGTGACTGAGCTCCTCCTGAGTGACTGAGCTCCTCACCAGGGCTGGACTGGTAATCTGGCATACCGGGAAAATGCCCAGTGGGCCGACGCACTTGGGGGCCGGTCCATATAATATAATTTTATTTTTATTTTTTTTAATTGGCCAATGACCGGCCCATAAAGCAGGGACAGCGGCCCATTGGTTCATTTTTCATACTGACACTGGGCTGGCCCAATCATCTCTTAACAGGCTCCACCCCTCCTCCTCTGTTTCTTGTGTCAGGTGCAGTTAGTGGCTCAGAGCCAGAAATCTGTGGATTTAGGATGGAGAAACAAAAGTGCAAGGGGGGTGCGGAGAAGTTGCGGGCCAAAAAAATAAAAATGCTAGAGGTTGATGCCTCAACATGTGCAAAAATAACAGACATGTTTAGTGCTGTAGCTTCAGTATCCAAGCCTACAGTACCTGACGACATTTTGCAGAAACATGAAGGAGAGGTGACTAGCCATGGCAGCGCCGGCGGGACCCAGGCAGAGGAGCAGGTGTCTGATAGTAAAGTCAAGGAGGGACAGAGTGAGCAGGAGAGTGTAATTGAAACGGTAAGCATGTTAGCTACATGATTAACAGGGAGGGAGTGTTAAACAGGGCGGGTGCAGGAGGAAAGTGAGTGTGTGTGTGTGTGGGCCTGGTTGGGCCACGACGAAGATGATGATTTACCTAAATTAATGAATATTATAATAAGACAACTTAATCGTTGTTGCCATTATATAGTCTGTCAGATTGTCACCCACTGCACTAGCCACTCAGTCAGCTAAAGTCAAATAACACAGCATAAGCTATTTTGGATTGTTTTTGTTGATAGGTTAGCAGAGTTAACTTATTCAATTGCAACTTTGGCTGACTATTCTAATGTTAACCCTTTGATACCCATAATGGCCGTACGGCCCTTCTCTAGAAAAACTTAAATGATGCCATTTGATTATTTTAATTATTACTCAGAATGGCTGCGTCAAAGCGCCCAGGACGAGTAACGCATGCTATTTGGGGATTAAAACCCGCCTTGCATTTTGAAAGCTGTATATTTTTGTTTAGCTGTATATTCAACGAAGTAGATATTTGCTCATGTTTCTAATGAATTTCCATCATCATTAATATACAATATGAATATCATATATTTTTAGGACGTTTTGTGTGAGTAATTTTGGTAGTATAGGTTGGTTTTCTTTTTTTTTTAAGGGGAGCATCTCAACAATGAGGTAAATCTTTTTTGGTGTCATATTAAAGAGGGGTTTGTGCTCTTTAAAACAAAGTAGCCTATACTTGCAATTGTAAACTAGTTTTTCTGCTGTCTGGTTCATTGGAAAAAAAAACAAAAAACATTTCTTTTTAGAATTAGCAGTATTCTACATCCACATTATATTGGGTTCTAAAGGGTTAACTAACTTTTATAACATGCTGCTCTTCAAGAATACAGTACTATGTAACCAAAATGGATCCTTACTAAGTGTACTTTTAATAACTCTTCCAAATAATTGTAATCCTCTCTCTCTCTGTCCTTATGTATAGTCAAGCCAGGTTGAGTTAGCAGTGGAGGAGAAAGACAGGGAGGCACCTTTGATCACCAGGGAGTCTGTCAAGAGCAGTGGTGGACAGTAACGAAGTAAATGTAATTCGTTACTGTACTTAAGTAGTTTTTTCCAGTATCTGTACTTTACTAAGTATTTCCATTCGGGGATACTTTTTACTTTAACTTCACTACATTTCAAAGTCAAATATCTTACTTTTTACTCAATTACATTTTATGAGTGGATAGAAAAAAACTGACGAGGGCAATCACGCGGCAAGCCACCAATCAGGATACAGCGAGCGCTCTGTTTTGAACTTGGTCTGGTAACTCTGGTTACCGCTTATTTAGTGCTTCAGTGCAACAGCATATCATTCTGAGAGTGTCGATTGTCTTCACTCTTCATTAGGATGGAAGAATCACAAACTCCTGAATCTAATGCGCCAGTGCTACAACATCCGTGGCCTTATTTTCTGTGTTATTTTGAAGTTGTTGAAAAGAAAAACAAGTCCTGCCTTCTTTGCCTGCCTCGGGGCTGTAAAATTTCTTCGTACTGTAATTCTCCTTCCAATCTTAGGAAACACATTGAAGTAAGCCATTTTCATTCTGGTGGTCATTTTTTATTGAGTAATCTAACAGTAGCTCGCTCCATTGTGTTTAAGTTAACGTTAGTTCGCTGTTTCACCAACGTTTGTAGTATTTATTTTAAACTGACTGATTCGATTTGTGAAATGACAGTCGATTGATGTTATCACTTTTGGTAGAATATAAATAAAATTTTGACTAGTTTTATATGCAGCTTATGATGCTAAACAGTTGAAAGGTGGAGTGGAGTGCTGCTTATAAACCGAGATCGTTCTTTTTAAAAGTTCAGCTTCCAAAGACTGTGATGTACAGAGCCCTGCACATGGCATGCAAATGGCCCACGTTGTGAAAGATTAGTTTAGAGACAGAGACATCAGATAAATTAGGCCCATCATGGTAATATTTTATTGTTGAGATTTGGGCCAGTGAGATTTTACCTGCCAATTAAGCTACAAATCAAACAAGTTAAAAGCCAACGCAGGCTAACAGAAACTGACAGAGTCTGAGGTATTTTAAATATAATATAAAGTCTTATGATCCAAATAAAACAGAATAAGGAAATAATAGGTTTTTAATACCCACCGCTATTGCAATTGTTATGATTATCCCATATTATTATTATTATTAGTATGTCATTATTATACATTTTTTATTATTATATTGGGACGTCTTTGCTGGACAAAAATCACGTGGGGGAATTAGGGACGCAACTACCCAATGCTAGAGGGGTATGCAGCAACAATTTTGGTGCCCCCCCCCACCCTCCCAAAAAAAAAATAAAAATAAATATTAAGTTAGCCGAACATCATTATGTATGGGCTGTAAAGAATAAAGTTTATTACATTTAGAAAATACCACAGAAAAAAAAAAGAAAGGTCTTTTTTTTTTTTTTATACCATCGCTTTTGGCGCCCCAAAGGTGCTGCACCCCTATGCGCCGCATATAGCGCATACCCCCTTTTTGCACCACTGGTAACTGTGCATCGCTTTTAACAGAATGTATCATTCTGAACGGGGCGACAAGGTTACAGAGGAGAACTGTGGTGTTTTGTGGAGTCAGTATTAGGTTAGGAGAATACAGCTGGAACCAGTGGTGTTCCAGCTGTAACACTGGTGAATGGAACCTTAATGTAAGTTGCTTTGGATAAAAGCATCAGCTAAATGTAAAATAAAAAAATATAAATAGAATATGTAAAAGACTGATTGAGGCCATGTTATTTGCCATTTATCAAAAAGGACCCACAGACAATACCAACCTTTTGGCGGTGGATTTGGTGGGTGTAAGTTCCACCTAGGTCCACGATGGGCCTTGGTGCTACATATTTCTGTGGCATTACTAGAACAGTGTGTTCCTATCCTAACCGGCGTGAGAGAAGGTCTGCTGTTAAAAAACACCGCTCTACATTATTTGGAAAAATGAAGGCCTTTTTGGGTGTGTCCTTTTAAGAGACCAACAAAAGTCAAGGAGAATGTTAGAAATTTACATACTTGAAGGTGCATGGTTTAAAATATTGTAGAAAGGTCGGATTCAATAGTCTATATTCACATAAAAAAACACTCCTTCCAATTGTATATCTTTGAAAAATAGACACCAAAAGCTCCACTTTCTGTTCTACAATTGACAAACTGCGCACTGCTGGAGGAGAAGCGCATTCAACCAATTTACCAACAAGTATGAATAGACACCTGAACCTGGATTAAAAGTTTTATGAAACAAAACTGATGAGTCCTTCAAATTTTACCTATTACCAGAAGGGCTACCACAGCTGTTCACATGCTCTTAAAGGGAAGGAATGTTGCATTTTTGCTCCATATTGCCCAAAAATAACTCCATAGACTAAAATAAAATATTTTTGGGGATTTTTATTATTTCTTATAGAAAAGGTTAAAGTAAAGACATTTGTACTTATACTTTTCAAGGTGCAGACATTTCATCTCTAAATTCCAAGAGACTTTTTCAGTTTTGATTTATCAGTTGATCTCAAAATTGACAATGTCCCCTGGGCAAGAAATGTAACGTCATTACCTTGAAAACTAAGCCCAGATCCTTTGCTTTAACTTTTTCTTCAAAAAATCATAGTCATTGATTACATTGAGTAAACCTCATCAGGGTGTAAGAGAGGTTGATGGTCCATATGTTTGTTGAAGCTGGAGGTGATCACACAGGACCAGTGTGTGGATCATTCTGTGGATGGGCTTTAGCGCCCCTTAGACGAGGATCTTGAGGGGCGTTGTGTTGTGGCTGGAGTGGTCCTGGAGGCAGTGTGCGGGTCAGGATTAGGTGACTGTGGCTTCGTGATCAATGTATCGATAAGACAAAAAACAAATACAACAGTTGCAACAAGAACAAAAATGCCCAAATATGCAGCGTACAGCAAGGTCCGCACTATTGTGGCTGCAGTTGTGATGTAACTTTTGTAACTTGGACTAGGGTTAACTGTGCTTTGGATGTTGTTCTCACTTGAGCCAGCCGTATTTGAAGCACCACATGTGTCAGCTGTGGGCTGATGGGATTGATGGGTTGATCTCGCTTCCTCTTCCTTACTTTGATTGATGTCTTCATTAGAGTCAGCTTCAATCATCCCAGTGAGACAAGGAACATGTTCCTGTTGAATGGGGGATTCCTGCTTGTCCCTAGGTTGATTGACTTCAGTCTGGTTGTCGCTCTCAACAGGACAAAGAACATTTTTGTGTTGAACGGTGGCTTGTTCTTGCTTGTCCTTATGTTGATTTATCCGGATCGTAACTCCAGTCTCAGTATCAATCTCAATGACACAAGAAACATGTTGGTGTTGGACGGTGGCTCGTTCTTCCTTGTCCTTACGTTGATTTATCCGGATCGTAACTCCAGTCTGGGTTTCAATCTCAATGAGACCAGGAACAGCTACGTGTTGGACAGCGGATTCCTCTTTCTGGTCCCTACGTTGATCGATGCAGGTGTCTTTAGAGGAGTCATCTTCAATCATCTGTTGAATGGGGGATTCCTGCTTGTCCCTAGGTTGATTGACTTCAGTCTGGGTTTCAATCTCAATGAGACCAGGAACAGCTACGTGTTGGACAGCGGATTCCTCTTTCTGATCCCTACGTTGATCGATGCAGGGGTCTTTAGTGGAGTCAGCTTCAATCATCTGTTGAATGGGGGATTCCTGCTTGTTCCTAGGTTGATTGACTTCAGTCTGGGTTTTAATCTTAATGAGACCAGGGATAGCTTCCTGTTGGACGGCGGATTCCTCTTCCTGGTCCCTAGGTTGATCGATGCAGGGGTCTTCAGGGGAGTATGCTTCAATCTGGTTCCCTGTCTCAGTGAGACATGGGACATTGGCGAGATTGGACTCTTTTTCTGACCCTGGTGTTAAGCCAGTTGGTTGTGGGGCAGTCTGGTCTCTATTTTTGAAGCTAGTCTCATTTTTGCTCTCCTCTGGTTCCCAATCTTCTCCAGTTCTTCCATCTTGAGGAGCACATCCAGGTGTTAAGTCCCTAAGCGTGAAGGTCATTAGGTCATGTGCCTCCTGTGCATAATCAGTTTTGGTCTTGAGAAGATAATCCATTGTGATGAAGGGATGCGAGCGCTTCGCTTGGTGTCATCCTTTTTTCCGGATCAAGATGGAGCAGGTTTTTGAGAAGGCTCAGAAAAGCCATTCTGTCTCTGAACTCCGGAAAATTGATGGTAGATCCGATCTTATGTATGACGTCATCTAAATCTGACATCGCATCAAAAGGACTCTCCTCAACATTGGGCTGCTCTCCAGTTGTGGCCGTGAATTCTTGAGGGTTTTTAATCTCCACTGTGGAGAATCATTTGTCTGAGTCTGAACAAAGAACTCATTGGTGTACAGGCCTTTGTTCAACAGTTCATCGTTTGGTTGTCCCAGAAGGTGTACAATGGTCCTAAGGTTGTCGTAGCAGGAACTTGCAGAGAAGATGTTGTAGCCTAAGTACCACTCCCCTAAGCAGCAGCCCAAAGACCACATGTCCAAAGCCTCGAGAGTGGGAGGCCCAGCGTGACCTCTGGAGCCCGAAAAGCAGTGCACTGAAACATCATGCCAAGTGTAAATACAGTGCGGTGTCCCGCCAGACCAAAGTCAATCAGTTTGACTTTTAGAGGCTGGTCCTTATGATTAGTAAGCATGACGTTGTCCGACTTAAGGTCGCCATGTACGATGCCTTTGCTCTTAAGGGCCTCAAACGCCACCAGAAGCTGCTGTGTGATGGGCCGAATTTCATTCAGCTCAAACGTCGACTGCCGCTGTACCATCAGGTCAAACAGGTTGCAGTCTAGCATTTCAAATGCCATGCAATGATAACTGTCGCATTTGAAAAAGTCAATTAACTTGACAATGTTGGTTTGGTCAGGATCTATCACACTCAGTGCCCGGAGAATGGCTACCTCTTGTTCTAACTCGTTATTCTGGTTGTCCTTGAGGATCTTTATAGCTACCACCTCAGAGGTGTGGACGTTGAAGCATTTGGCAACCATTCCAAAGCCTCCCTCCCCAAGAATCTCCAACACGGTGTAGTCGTTGAGCTGGGAGGGGATTTTATCCGCTAATAAAGTAGTCGAAGTCATTTTCTGTGCTGTTGTGGATCTGTTGTGTGAACACAAGCTGATCTATGTTGCTTCTATCAATGCGTTTCGTAAAACTGAAGAATCAGTGTGGTTTACCATCTAGTAGAGAGATCTTTCACTGAGCGATTACATCACATTGTCTGAAGATTCTGTGATGTCAGATGGTCTGGTCACCATGGTCACCAAACACTGACATTCAATTTTTCAGCTGCTTTTGAAACCAAATAATTAAATACAATAAATATAATAATAAATACATAAATACTTAATTATTAATCACAATATGTTTGATTACAATAGTCGTAACTGTAATAAACCAAAAATCTAAAAATGTTTCAGAAATGCTACTTTTTTTTTTAATACAACTTCATGTAATAACTTACAACATAATGTAATACAGGCTATGTCTAACTAAAGACTATATATTCATTTCATTGTGTGTATTGCTGCTTTTGGCTCTTACTTTATAATTTTATGGGTTTCTCATAATTATCATTGAATCTTTTAAATTTACATAATTCACATGTATTATTACAAAACCACTTTTAGAGTTCAAGTGCTTGTTTACATTCAATGCACAATAAAGTTGCAGGTGCTGTTCATATCAGTGCTATTCAGTGGTGGACAGTAACGAAGTAATTGTAATTCGTTACTGTACTTAAGTAGTTTTTTCCAGTATCTGTACTTTACTAAGTATTTCCATTCGGGGATACTTTTTACTTTAACTTACTCACTACATTTCAAAGTCAAATATCTTACTTTTTACTCAATTACATTTTATGATTGGATAGAAAAAAACTGAAGAGGGCAATCACGTGGCAAACCACCAATCAGGATACAGCGCACGCTCTGTTTTGAACTTGGTCTGGTAACTCTGGTTACCGCTTATTTAGTGCTTCAGTGCAACAGCATATCATTCTGAGAGTGCCGATTGTCTTCATGGAACAATCACAAACTCCTGAATCTAAAGTGCCAGTGCTACAACATCCGTGGCCTTATTTGCGGTGTTATTTTGAAGTCGTTGAAAAGAAAAACGAGTCCTTCATTTTTAACTGCCTTCTTTGCCTGCCTCGGAACTGTAAAATTTCTTCATACTGGAATTCTCCTTCCAATCTTAGGAAACATAAGCCATTTTCATTCTGGTGGTCAATTTTTATTGAGTAATCTAACAGTAGCTCGCACCATTGTGTTTAAGTTAACGTTAGTTCGCTGTTTCACCAACGTTTGTAGTATTTATTTTAAACTGAGTGTTTTGATATTGTGAAATGACAGTTGATTGATGTTAACACTTTTGGTAGAATATAAATTAAATTTTGACTAGTTTTATATGCAGCTTATGATGCTAAACAGTTGAAAGGTGGAGTGCTGCTTATAAACCAAGATCGTTCTTTTCAAAAGTTCAGCTTCCAAAGACTGTGATGTACAGAGCCCTGCACATGGCATGCAAAAAAAAATATTGTGCACAATTTAACATTACTGTGTTTTCCCCCAGATTGATTTACTAAAACGTGCGCACAATTTACTATTACTATTACTATTACTATTACTATTTCGCTTCATCGATTTATAAATTATGTGCATGATTTTGAAACTCGAGGGAACGAATCAGTAAATCGTGCACACGATTTAGCTTATTTTTTTCCTGCATGTCATGTCTGAGGCTCCGTAGTGATCTACTTTAAGAATAATTTTTAAATATATCACTAGATTTATTGAAATCAATTACATCTATGACATGCAAAAAGCATATTAAATTGTTTTAAGCAAGAGACTGACAAAAATTATAAGGGCATTATAGCCATAATAAATGATAGTACTTGGATACTTAAGTACATTTGAAGGCAAATACTTTTGTACTTTTACTCAAGTGAAAGCTAAAAGGAAGTACTTTGGATTTTACTGAAGTAATATTTTACCTAGTGTATCTGTACTTTAACTCAAGTACTTGGTTTGTGTACTTCGTCCACAACTGGTCAAGAGAGAGTAGGGGTCAGCTTTGTAGGGGTTTTTGGAATGGAACAGTAGATATGCATATCTACAGGGACCGCAAGGATGGTGTACTAGGGCCGGTCTGAGCAAAAATGCCAGGGCCTTTTTTTTGTCCCAGTCCAGCCCTGCTCCTCACCCTATCTCTAAGGGAGCACCCCGCCACCCTGTAGAGGAAAATCATTTTGGCCGCCTGTTTCTGGGATCTTGTCATTTTGGTCATGACCCAAAGCTCATGGCCATAGGTGAGAGGAGGAATGTAGATTGACCAGTAAATTGAAAGCTTTGCCTTACAGCTCAGCTCCTTCTTCACCACAACAGACCGGTACATCCCTCCTTTCCTCACTCGTGAACAAGACCCCTAGATACCTGAGCTCCTCCACTTGAGGTAGGAGCTCTCAACAACCTGAAGGGTACAAGCCACCCTTTTCTGACTGAGAACCATGGCCTCGGACTTGGAGGTGCTGATTGTCATCTCAGCTTCTTCACACTTGGCTGCAAACCATCCCAGTGCACACTGAAGGTCCTGGCTTGATGGAGCCAAGAGGACAACATCATCTACAAAAAGCAGAGACAAGATTAGATGTAGAAATTCTGTCCATAAAAATAATGATCAAGAACAATGACAAAGAGCAGCCCCCAACATGCACCGGGAACAAGTATGACTTACTGCCAGCAAATGCAAACCAAGCTCCTGGTCCGATTGTACTGGGACCGGACAGCCCTTAGCAGAAGGCCCCAGACCCGCATTTAGTGCTGCAGCTGTCAGTTATTTTAGTAATTGAGTAATCTATTGATTATTTTGTTCGATTTATCGAATATTCAGATAAATAGTGTAACTGCATATTTTTTTTTAATGTCACCAACACAGTTTAAATAAACAGATAAAACACATAAGAGTTTTTGTTTGAAATAACATTAACATTATTCTTGATTGATTTCTTGATAAAAAAAACAATTGCACATTCATTATCATTGAGATTTACCTTTGTATGTTTCAATGCATTTCAAGTACACAGCATTCTTATCATCAGCTCACTGTAAATGTTCACACAACGGGGCGCTCCGGACGTCACATTAGGTTCCCTGGAGTTTCAGGTTGTTATAAGAATTCTATATGTCCAAAAGAATTCTATATCCTTATATTATCCAGAGAGACACGGAGACAGATTATATTATAAAAAGCGAAAGGCCAGGTTTTATTCCTTGCAAGGGAAGCAAATTACACAGATACAACAAAGGTACATTGTGCGTTTTGCTTACGGAGGTAAGCAAAACATTACATTTTATATCACTAAAGGGGGGGCTGTCAGTGGGAGGTGTATCTTGCATACACCCTCCCCTCAAGGCCCCAGCTCCAGGCTCCAGGTGCAGAAGTCCTCCGGCAAGCCATGTCTTTAGCTATGTCTACACCATGCTTGGAATAACATGGAGGACACAACATGATTTGACATGACCTGTAGAGAACTATGAGCACCAACTAACTATAAACAATATACACAATTATAAGAATAAAATTCTCATAACATTCCCCCCTCTTTATGCTGATAACAATTAGCATAAACAACCTACTAGCTTGATTTTGAGTTTTAAACTATGACAGAAGCGAAAACCCAGCAGGGCGTTGACCTAGCCAGAAGAACATTTTTACCCATTGGTAAAATGACCTAAAGCTGGGAAAAACTCTTCTATCCACCCCTTGCCCCAAAGGCGGTGACAAAACACAAACATCAAGCATCAAGCGTATGTAATCACTTCAAATGATTAACTTACAACACATGTCAAAACAAACACAACAAATGATTATAATGGATATGTTTCAAATCAAATGGGAACCCACAGAGTAATGCGCTGATTCTTCAAAGTCAAATTCTTTAAAGTCCATAAATCATTAATGTCCATAAATCATAAATCAAAACATAGTGTCACTCCAAAATAAAGTAGAAAAATTTGCCAGAGGTTGAGCTGGTCAACCCATTGGACTCAAGATCTCTGGCCTGTCCCTGCCTGTCCATTTCTGTCCCTGTAACGAAAAGAAAAACACCTGGAGTGAGACATATGCACATTCATAATGATTAAAATCAATTCTCTTCAGCATAATCAATTCAATGAACCATACGGCCCTTAGGTCTGTAGTATGATCCGTCCTGGAGCTGTTGTCCGTTGGTGTACATGCAAACAATAACGTCCCTCAGATATCAAAGTGTTCATCTGAGGTCAAAGCCTTGACCTTAGTCGTTTGGCAGGTGCATGTCCAGGAATGTTGACCCAGCAATGGCCACATTCATCAATCTCACCAACAAGCTCCGGTACATGTAAAGCAACACAAACAAACATTATTAGACATGGAAGTGCAACAACAACTACAAGTACATGTACTGTATCTCAATTCAGATTCTAAAATCCCAGTCAATTTTCCAAATATGTTGTAAAACCAGGTCAAAATGAATTTCTCTATTCCAAAATTAATTTCTCTAATTTCTCTGTTAGAGTTTGAAGTCCTTTCTTAAAGACTTTAGTTCTGCTGTAACTAGTCCTGTGTTACTTTGGAGGAAATCCTTTTGTAGATCCCCCCTCTTCAGCTAAAAGCATGCTCAGTGCTGTTTTGTTCTGTCCAGTCCTTGGACCAGTTTTCTCTCATTTCCAGTTTTAATTAACCGTTACAGCATCTCTCTTACAATTCATAAACCTTTGTTGTTTATAAATATACTTTATATACTTTAATCCACCTTTTCATAAATTGTCCCAAATGGTAAAAATTCAAATCCTAATGCTAATTTAATTTTAGTCTTATATTCATTAAGGACACCTTGAAGGACAACACCTCTGTAAATGCGATGTAAATGGTCAAATGAACCTGAGGAGCTGCTGTTTGGCTCCTAAAGTGTGAGTTTCGACTCACGATGTTCTCCGTCACATCGTATGTGAACACAAATAAAACGAGGATCCTTTAAGGACGCATGTTTCCGGTCAGCAGGCAACGCTGGTCTAATGGTCTTACTTTCACAAAACCTCCAGACTTCTGCTTTGCACTGCACCTGTCCCTGATCTCTCCGTTTGTCAAGTTCAGAGTGATGTCACAGGAAGTCATGTGACTCCCGTCACTAGCCCTGCTCACAGGTGTTCTTCTCTTCACAGGTGTAAACCAAGATGATATAAGTTCAAAGAACTCTGTTAATATTAGCTCTTACTGGTGGTGGCTATATTAATTTTCAAAACTCCTTTTCTGGTATACTTGTTGTAGTTGGCTTCCATCCAAATAAAGAACAAACAAACAAATCAGAACGTTCTCTGACATTACAGACCCATAGAAAGTGCCTCCTAGGTTTTCGTCAAACGAAACCATAAAAGCCCTTAAAATGATCAAACCATAAAGTTGAAACAGCAGATAAACCCTGTTTCCACAGATATGGTCTGCTGGAAATCTACTTTAATCTGAAAAAGGTTTAATCAGACTAAACAGTGCTTCTCCAGAAAAGTCCTGTCAACTTTCTTTATTTTATTATTTGATTTAAACTTTTAACTGTATTAAACACTGTTGTTTCAGCCCCATGCTAACCATTAGGTTAACCAAGCATCCCTTCAGCACTTTAACACAGTTTTGTTTAAACCTTCATCTCCCCCCTTTTTGAGACGTGGGACAACCATGGCTCAAAATTTAAAAAAAAATGAAACAAAAATGAAACAAAAATCAAAAATAAAATCAAAACAGATTGTTTTTTTTTAATTACCACCTTAAATTGTTATTTCATTAATTAGCATTTCTAATTATTCATCTTCTTTATGTTTTCCCAAATAGCATCACTTTTGTTCATGTTATATTTAAAACTTAACTTTGTTTAGTTCAGTTTTAATTTTAGTTACCATTAGTTGTAGGTCTTTACCTGTAACTGTAATTGGTATCATCCACAATTTGATAAATTTTAACTCAGTTGATGCAAACATAAATAATTTATATAGATCAGATCTGGTTTCTCATGATCTATTTTCACAAACTTTTAAACATTCACCTTCAATTCACAATTTATTTCACGTTCTTTTAAATTAAAATATTCTCAAAATATTGTTTAATTTACCTTAAATTACTTTATTCAGAAAGAAAACACATTTTCTCTTACTTCAAAACAAAATTTCTTAATCACCCTTGGGTCAGACCCCTCCCTCTGGGGTTAAACCAGTAACAGCAGCATGTCTCATCTGCTGTTCACTCTGCTTTCCTCCAAAACACCATCACCTTTGTGACTGTCGTTTTTTTAAAAGGAAAGACCAAACATAAAATCAACAAATTTCCTCTTAAATTCTGCTTTATTTTTAAATAAAATTTCTTCAGGATTGTGTTCAGTATAGATTAGTTCTATACTGTCTTTGTAAAACTCAGTTTTACCACCAGGTGCAAAATACAATAAACCAGTTTGTTTTTGTATTTTTCCCATATTAATTTAAACGTAACATAAAACGTTTTATCAATTACTATTTTCATGTTTCCACTAATTTGGCATTCAGATGCCCCATAAAGAATTCACCTCACTCAATGTTAAACAAAAACTTTAAACATCAAGTGTAAAATCAAAATTAACGTGTCTCTCTTTCTTTATTCAAATTCACCAAAATTGTAATCAGTAATTATCATTACTGTTCATTTAATAAAATGTAACATCTCAACCTCTTTTTCTCTTTTTCTTTAGGTTACAAAGACCTAAAGTTTGATCAAAACCAAAACCAAAACAAAAACTTAACGTCTGTTCAAAAGGACCTTGTGTTAGTCCCTGTACTCAAAAAAAATTCTAAAATCACTTCAAACAGTGATTAAACCCAGCGAGCCATTGGCATAAGCTCTTAAACTTTAACAATTCACCTTGTTAGTTTAACAATTATCACAATTATTATCAATTAATAATAATTCACTTATTTCTCATTAACTTTAATTTTTCAAATAAACCTTTAAGATCATTTTAACAGTTTGAACTGTTTTAACATAGATATGTTTTTAATCACCAAAACCAGATTACCAATTTACATTACAGTTTAAATCTTTATTGCATAGATGACACTATACCTTAATTATAAAGTACCAAAATAAATAATGATTATTATTTATTTTGAACTATCTTCATTTCAATTTTCCAATTACTTAAACTTTAAGTTTTTCTTCTCAAAACCATATTCAATCTCATTCATTCAATTGTTTAGTTTACCAAATCATGTTTCATAGATTCAATAAAACTCAAATGTGGACTTTTATTCATATCAACAGACCTGTCAGAAGGTCAAACAGTTTTCATAATTAAGTATCATAAACTTTATTTAACACATCAGTTCAGTGCAGACTGTCTCTGTCACTGACATTCATAACTCTATATTTTTCTCAACATTAAAAGTCTGTTTAATGTAAAGGCTCCCACACTGTCTGTGGAGCTAAAAAAACAAAAACCCAAACCAAACATTTCTCCCTCTTGGGAGCAAAAGGAGGGTGCTGTGAAGCCCCTGTTACCTTGAATTACATAGAATGTTATCTTGTGTTTAAACATTCCTTGAATCCAAAACAGTGGTTGCTTTGAATCCACTTTCTCCAAAACTTTGTCAAAACCAAACCAGAGAAATACATAAATGTTTATTTCCTTTACTTAGGTTCTGTTAACCGTGTTTTTTTTTTTTAAATATGAGCTTATGGACCATAACTATAAAGTTATATTATCTTTATAAACTTACTCTGCGCAATTCAATTTTAAGACGCATATTTTAAATTCTTCCAATTACAAAGTAATCATTTTCATTCTTTTATTGGCGTTATACCGTGTGTTTGAACCACACTGATATTAAGGACCTCTATTAATTCTCGTACTAATAGATACACAACATTGTTTAGCAAAACATCAATCACTACTTTTAGGATCCAAGGGTTGGATCTTTAACTTTTTTAAACCTTTCATGTTCACATTAATGTGTCACATAAAATACAAAACCAACTCTGTTCTTTAACAGAATACTCATTATTTTCTCTCATAAACCCAAATCACATCCTTCTCTGTAGATGTGTGTCTCATGTGTCCGTGTTTGTGTCTTTATGTGTCTGTATTTACATGTGTTTATGTGTGTGCAGTTACATGTGTCTTTATGTGTTTATGCACCTGACCTGTTAGTTGAAGCGGTCAGTTCTGAGGTCATTCCCTCGTCTCTCGTCTGGACCCAGTTTCGACCTCCTCCTCCTCCTCCTCTCAGTGCCCTCTCGTCTGTCACGCCCACCTCCACCTCGCTCTCGTCTCCAATGGCAATTGTGCATTTTTCCTCAGAGAAATACATTACATTCATATTAATTTCAAGTTTCATCCAATTTGCAAACACACTTTACAAATACCTTCTTGGTCAATCTCAATAGATCAAAATTTAAACAAATAAACGATTGTCTGAATTCGTTTATCTTACCGCTTCCGTGTTTGCTGCTGCAGCTTTTTTCTCAGCCGAAAAGGAGCCGGTGGGAGGGGCAGAGAAAGGTTGGAGAGAGCACTGTTTGTCCGAGCGGAGGGAGGAAGCCGATACCTAGAGGCTCCAAAACATTTAAACAAAATACAAATGATTAGTGTTTTGAAGTACATGTGTGCACTTCTTTCAAAATCTCTTCTCTGCTTCTCTGTTTTTTTTTTCTAACTAGAAGAATAGCTTATGGAAGTTACCTTTCTCTCTCATGTTGTTCAAACTTTTTTTTTAAACAAAAACATTACTTTTGTTCTGATTCACATCATTAGACTCATTCTTCATTCAACAATGGCCCATTCATAACACATTTATTCTCTCAAACACACACCTTTTATCTTTAACTTTTTTAGTCAACAATTCTCAGTATTGCCAACACTTCTCAGTATAAGCCCCGTCACTTTCAGTGGGCTTTTCCCTTTTTTCTCTCACTCACCGCGTCACCAGCAGTGAACATTTTTCAGCAAAAGCTCTCGTGGGCTTTTTTTTTAAATCACCGCTTCACATGCAGTGAACATTTTTCAGCATAAGCCTGTCACTATCTAGTGGGCTTTTAAAATCTCATTTCTCATCTGCAGGAATCACTTCTACGTAGGCAGGCCTTTTTATAGTCACATTGACTTCGGACTCATTCATCTCACCCGTTAAGATTTTACATGTAGGTTCTCGATAATGGTCAATACTCGAGTTTTCCTGTGCGTCCAACGCACCATTAAAACCAACAATACTAGCTATGCAAGGCAGTTCGATTGTGGCGTATTACGATACGTGATTATTAATCTAAGATAAATTCCTGTGCTCTCTAGACAAGCTCTCTAGACCTTATACTCCTTCTTGTAATTAGATGCTCTATCTATCTCATAGATTCCGCACTTGTCATGGCCAATGAACTCCCCGCGCGTTCCGTTTCAAGAAACACCTGAAGACTTACAAAGCATAAGGTATCTATCAAACTAAAATCCAGCAAGACAACAAGCTTTAACACAGATTAACATCAGAATATCCCGTTTAAAACCTCACCCGTTAAGATTTAACATGTAGGATCTCGATCAAAAACACATACTTTTTCGGCTTTAAACCTCACCCGTTAAGATTTTACATGTAGGATCTCGATAAAGCGGATCTCACCATTAGATGACATTTAGGGTCTCGATCTTTCAGCGTTTAAGAATCTCATATGCTGGCCAACTTCATGGAAAAACATCAACTAATGATGTAAACTACATGCAGCCCGCTCAACATATGTCAGATTTCCAAAACGACTTCCGGAAGCTTTGGTAATTACAAACTCACACACACACACACCAAAAAATAAATTAAACAGCTGTTTACCTGAATTTTCAGTCCAATAGTCCAGTTGTTCCGCAGCCAGACTGTCTGTTCTGTCCTCTCGTCTCTCTGCTCTTCTCTTTTTCTCAGTCCAGATTTCGTCATCGCGTTCACACACAGAGAGGGGATATCTGGCCCTTTACTGCTAAATAGCACAGCTTGGGACTTACAAGAAATGCATTGTTTTTGCATTCCTCCGTGCACGTCAGTTCACCTCTCTGCATGAGAAACCACGAATATTGAAATCCGGGTCACGGCACCAAATGTTATAAGAATTCTATATGTCCAAAAGAATTCTATATCCTTATATTATCCAGAGAGACACGGAGACAGATTATATTATAAAAAGCGAAAGGCCAGGTTTTATTCCTTGCAAGGGAAGCAAATTACACAGATACAACAAAGGTACATTGTGCGTTTTGCTTACGGAGGTAAGCAAAACATTACATTTTATATCACTAAAGTGGGGGCTGTCAGTGGGAGGTGTATCTTGCATACACCCTCCCCTCAAGGCCCCAGCTCCAGGCTCCAGGTGCAGAAGTCCTCCGGCAAGCCATGTCTTTAGCTATGTCTACACCATGCTTGGAATAACATGGAGGACACAACATGATTTGACATGACCTGTAGAGAACTATGAGCACCAACTAACTATAAACAATATACACAATTATAAGAATAAAATTCTCATAACACAGGTACAGGTGTAAAAGTTGGGGGAGGGGGTTTTGTTCATACAAACAGGGCATGCAATCGGTGTGGATCTCAGTGAAAGGGGTTTTAGCTGCCACAGGCATCGAATCATCGAGAAAAGATAAAAATAATCGAGGCATTTTTCTAATCGAATTACTCGATTTATTCAATGAATTGTTTGAGCCCTAAACGCATTGTTCCTCCTGAATTCGAGGCTCGACTATTCGCCAAATTGTCCTTTCCAGTACCTTGGCATAGACTTTGCCGGGGAGGCTGAGGAGTGTGAGCCCCCTGTAGTTGGAACACAACCTTTGGTCCTCCTTCTTAAAAAGAGGGACCACCACCCTGGTCTGCCAGTCCAGAGGTACTGTCCCCAACCGCCACGTAATTTTGCAGAGGCGTGTCAGCCAAGACAGCCCAACAACATCCAGAAAATTTTGGTACTCGGGCGGATCTCATCCACCCCCGGTGCCTTGCCACCAAGAAATTTTTAACTACTACGGTGACTTCAGCTTGGCTGATGGACGAGTCAAACTCCGAGCTTTCGGCCTCTGCTACTTCAGTGGAAAATGTGTCAGTGGGATTGTGGGATCCTTTCACTGTCCAACGCTAGAGACATAACAAATATACATTTTATTTTAATATATATCTAGTAAATGTTTAAGAATACATTTAAAAGTCTACAAGACAGGAGGTGCTTAGCCCACCTAGCCCATTGATACCAGCCACCCGTGCTACTAGTGCATATTTACTCAGCCTAAAATCAGTTTGGCTAATGATTACACTGTGATCACTTTGTACAGGAAAGAGGGGTTGCGGCTTATTACTATATGAGGTGAAACTGACTAGAAACAGAAAAGTTCAAGGGTTTCAATTTTGAAATGCCACTCTTGATTGTCTTGACACTTAGATGACACCAGAGTTTGGCTTAATAACTAACAAGCTGTTGTGACAAAATGTATCTTTTAACCCAACCTGAAATTAAGGATCACAAATGCAATAAAAAAGTTTTGATTTTGATACTTCACTTTGTTTTTTTTTGCACACCACTTTCCAGGCATTTTTATGTAAAGGTTATGGCAGAAAAGGTAGTGATTCTTTTGGGAGTGCTCGCTTAATGGTTCAGGAGGGTTGCTATCAAAAAGTATTCCACTACAATTACTAAATATTATTCTGAAAAAAAAAAAAAATACTACTAGAAATATACTAAATTTTTCACAACTTATTAAACTAAAATAATACATGATGTTTGTTGTAACTATTTTACACAAACTTTACATTACTTTTTAACATTCAACAACTGCCTTTGGATGTACTGCAGCTAAATAACTTTTTTGTACCTAAAAATTATGAAATGTCACGCTCTTAATTGTTCACTGAAGCTGACTTGGGTTTGCAGTCAAGGTATTGGCCACTAGATGCCAGTAAAGTCTCAAATTTAGATATGAGTATCCACCATTTAAACACTAACTGTCATAACTGTAAAAATCTTATAAATTCAAATATATGTTTTTTAATATAAAATCTACATCTACGACACACATCTCATTAGAAATGCATGCATTATACTTTTAATTACCAAAAAACTACAAACATTCAGTATTGTATTCTAATACACCCAGAATGATTGATAAAATACATATTAAACAACCCAAAAGATGAGCTATAATGTTGCTTTTTTGTTTTAATAGAATAAAAGCCAGTTTATTTTCATTACCCATTTTCTGCCAAAAGAGGGAGACATTACATTAAAAATAAGCCAGTGCATTTCACAAGTATAACCCTCTTAGTCCTAGTTTAGTCCACATAGAAGTCCACTTTTTTGTTGCATTCAAACTACAATAACCTCAACAACATTTTGTACCCTATAAAAAAATTTATCCTAACCACTTGCTTGCCTTTGACCTACAGTAAGTTTGACTTCTCGTGCTTTCAAGCCCTGTTCCTGAAGAGCACCTGACCACCACCAGTGTTATTATTTATTGTGACCCACTGTAGCACTCACACCATTTTTTTGTGTCTTTATTTTCAGACTGGCCCAAAAAGTAAACTCCATGTGATGTGTGAAGAGGTCAAGATGGAAGAAGGATGGTGAGCTGGATGATTAAGATACTGTATTGCAGTTAAGTTCAGATAATGCAATATAAGTTTCACTGTAGGAAAAAACACTGTTATTTAAACAAATGACAATCAGAAGCGTAAAGAAAAAGAGCAATGTAACATAATAAAAGCAACCACAACCTATAACCCACAAGAACATAATAAGAGCATTCAAAATGTAAATAAATATAAGTGAGCATACAGAAGAGCCTGAAGAGACTATAAGTTATTGCATCTATTGAATAAATATTGCATTTAGCAGCATTGCACACAGTGACTGAGCCGTGTGGCTGCGGTCGAGCAGCGGTGTGCACGTCTCCTCTGCAGATCTGCCTTTCCCGCTGGAGGTCTTGTACTGGCTGCTTGAGTCAGCCCTAAGCCGCTCTCCCCACGCAGGGCTCCCTTCACCAGCGTTCACCTAAATCTGTCACACAGATTTGACACTGCGTCACTTAGAGTGCACTCTGAAATGACATGTATATAATGTGGAATATTGTGCACATTTACAGCCTGGACTTCCCTTAGAGCAAAGCACGGTTCGGCTTTTCTCAGCCTTTCTGCTTTTGTGGCACAACACATTGCATCTTTTTCTCTTTTAATGTGGCTACATTTTCTTGATACATTGCAAAGCAGCTTTTATGTTATTAAATTAGCAGATGCAAAAAATTTAATAGCATTCACATTGTTGCAGTGTGTTCAAATATATGGACTGTAATGGAGCATTTCTATTTCTTCAGTCTTTAACTTAAATTTTAACAATGCTTTAAATGTACCATATTGTTAAAATATTACATAATACAGAGGGATATTATTATCAACACATTTGTTTTCCATTTTTTTAATTTTTCTATTCACAGCTATGATACATTTAAGATGAATTATGAACGCGCTTAAAATGAGCAACCACTTCTAAGATATATTTACACACCGCTATAGATGGTTTTGTTTTTTATATATATCACCAGTTATTGATTTGCAATTTATTAAAGTCTCTGTGCTTTTTTTTCCCAGGGTTATCTTTGCCATTTGTGACTCTTCCATTTCCTTGAAGTGGTGCTCCCACCTCAAACTCCTGCATTAAGGAGGGAGCGGACGAGACAGACAGTGGACTTGAGTGCCCATCAGAGTTCACTTCCTCCCTTCGTATGGCTTTTGCGCCGTCACTTTCATCCTCCGCAGTGTTTTTGTGGATAAAGTGGGAGAGCGACAGTGGCCAGTAAGTAGGATTTTCCTCTCCCCAGCTGGTGTGGCTTTGCCCATTTCCACTACTGAACAAAAGTGTTTCTCATCCACGTCATATAATATAACAACATAACACAAGTTATATTATTGTTGTCATTTTTACTGCGTATTTGTCGGTGTTGCGTTTATGTCACCGTTATGATTGACTTAACCAGGTGTAAATGAGGAGCCACGGGCGTCTGGTCCTTTGGGAATCTCCGGCCCTTTGAAAAGAAAATAGAGGTTAAAAATCCACTAAACGAGATGCAACTGGGATCCCCCTCTTTTCTGCAGGTAATGAGTTTGATTAATTTTTGACCTTTGGAAACTTTTCACTCTTTTTCTTTTTTTTTTTTTTTTTGCCTTGTATGAAATTTATTGCAATGGTTTTAAATTGGGCATTATGTTTCGACATGATTTACATAGACAAAACCGGTAGTGAGTGTGTCAATTACTACAGCATAGCATTTACATGTCACTATGTTTTTCTATAATAATCTATTCACTGCTTTGGATGCTTATAAATAACTTGTACCACGAGTAGTTTTTCCTGCACAAAAAAAGTTTTTGGCCTATAACTAATGACGTGGGGAACCCTATGCTTATTTTTTCACACAGGTGTTTAGAGATCCCCTGTCTGATAAATCATGATTTGTAAACTTTGCCATAGACAGCAGTGACAGGTTTCCTCTGATAATGTAGAAAAATGGGGAAAGCGCGGGCCGGGCTTAAGTAGCGGTGTGATTTAGAGCGCCGAGATGCAGCATCTCTCCCTTCCAGTGGAGGCCCTCCTGGGTTTGATTTAATTCTCTCCTTGCACTATTAAAAAGGCCTTCCACTCTCTTCACTGCATGCACCTTGCTGTCATAACTGGCACAAAATCATTTATCAATGCTGCTTGTAGGCACTGCGACTAAGGCCTTAGCCAGTGTATATTTTTTCCATTATTGATTGTGGGTGTTATGCACGGAGAAATACAAAGATGGCTCTCCTCCTGTGTTGGAATGACCATATTAGGCCGCTAGATGAGGTAACTGTTTCCTGTATCATCGAATCCATATAGCAATCATCATTCCTGCTGGGAAGGAGACTTTGCCCTTAAAAAAAAGCTTCTTTATTTCTCTCTTGTCCACTGAAGTCCATAGTGATCCGGTGCCCGACGTACGGCTAGCAGTTATTTGGTGCAATAAACTGAAAGCCTGTGAATGTCACTGTCCTGCTTTGTTGTTTAATTTATTTTCGTTTCAAAGTGAAGGTAGGTGTCCGTGCTGTGAGAGTTTGTCATTGATGTGGCTATAGTTAGTGTGTCCCCCACCGCGAGCATCTGTAGGAGATGCTACTTCCTCTGCCCAACTCGTTCACAGTTGCCTTTGCTCGTGACGATCGCCTGACTGTCTGTTTACTTGTGGGTGGATGCACTCGATTGAGAACAAAAGAAAGACATGGAGCGAAACTGGAGTTCTAAGAGTTAAAACGTAGCACATGGTTCGCTCCCATTGTGTCTAGATCTTTGGAAACAGGTTAAAACAAACTGTGAACAAACAAACAGCCCTGAAGCGCAGACAACGGTAAAGAACATATACTAATGCCTGTGATTCCTTTAACAAGTATAATTAAGTGTGTGCATGTGGTGTAATTTGGTGGTCTGCTCTTGTGTAATACAGCTTCTGCTAATTTGCCGCTTGTAGATTTACATACAAGTTCATACAAATTAAAGGTGCAATGTGTAAAATAATGTAGTACACCTAATCAAAGTGAAACACGTGAAGTATGTATTTTTTCATACAGCAGTCACCGAACAAAAAAATAGATGTTTAAAGCTCTATAGGATGCATTAGTTCCATTACATTCTGCTTATTTTTCTTGTTATAACAAATTAAGCCCAGAACAGGCCAACGAAGCACTGCTGGACATTCACATTCATGTTTCTTTTTGAACACAGAATCTTCCATAAAGGCTTTGGACATTTATGAACAGAGTTCTTTTGAACCATTTCTACTAGTCTGTGGACAACATTGTGTTCCTGCTTGAGCAGATGCTCCCGGGCTGTAGAAAAGAAAGGCATGAGATGTAGAAACACAGTCTGAAATTTGAAAATCAGACACAGCTAAAAGTCTGCATCATGCACTTTTTATAATGTTTTATAATGTAAATTGGTGCTGGACACACCAGAAAATACAAAACAAGTGTGTGTGTGTGTGTGTGTGTGTGTCAGTTACTGTATTTTATATCTTACAATGTTACATAGAATTAGTATTGTCTCTAGGCTAATCCATAGAAATGTATTCCCTGCATTAGACGTATTGTGCGTAGTTTACCTGAGCAACTTTTGGCCTAAAACTAATGACACAGAGTACTCTATGCCTCTTTTTTACACAGGTGTTTGGTAATCTTTTCTCTGAATAAATATTAAAATTCATGTTAACATGAATGAATCTGATTTGCCAACTTCATATTTCAGGTCACCTCTGAAGCCATTGTTAACGTAGCTGACTAATATACAATAAAAAGACATCAGAAGTAAGTGCTTATTGCTAATTTTCATGTAAAACAACTTCCATTTGTAATATGTAGCTGTGTCACTGGTGTAAATTGTTTGATCAGCAGCTGAATGGGTTTATCAGGAATTGCCAAGCTCTCTGCTCGATAAGCTTAAGGCGCATAAAAAGAATCTATTACCCGATGAAAGCCCCTTTATCTCAGCTGTCTTAAATATCGGCACTTCCTGCAATTTGTCCCCATTTCCTATTGATTTCTTGTTTTACTTTGGGAACATGCTGTACACAGAGTAAATAATGACAGATCTGAACTGAGATGCCGTTTTATGTATAACTAATGAACAAATGCTGTGCGGAGTGGACGTCACAGCGAAGGCCAGCGGGTCAGCTGTGGCATCTATCAGAAACGGATCAGGCATGTTGTCAATGGCACAGGAAGTCCCGGGGAAATCTGATAATGATGATCAGAGCCGACAGGGCATGTGTGGCTCTGCTAATTGTAATTTTTATGGCAGATGAAAGGAGGCGGGGCTTCTGCAGCAGTTTGTTGGGATCTCAGAGACGAGCCCAGGCAGCAGTTAGAAGTTAAGACAAATGTTACAGATGGTAAAAAGTTCACATGGGAATGACCAAGAAGACTCTTAGTCAGACTTAGTGTTCATTTGGCCTGAAATCCACATGCTTTAGTAAAAAATGCTCAGGATTCATGTTTTTTAGTTCAAGATTAGAAACACTAGTATAAGAGAGACTTGTTTGCATTTGTTGAGGAAAGCTTTTTGAGTAAAGAAATCCAAGCAAAAAGAAGTTGTGCGTTCACAATTAAAACCCCTTAATTCCAAACCTATAAAGTGCGTAGAGGGAAAAGCTTTGTACATTGGAATATACTGTATTTTTGAAAATACTTTGCGATTTAAAGTGTCTAAATGTTTGCGCTTGAAGTGCTTGTAACTGTATTCTATTACCTTAAATAGCCAACAAATGCAGTAGTTTGCTTATTACATGGGAGAAAAACAGTAAGTCACAAAGCTCAAAATGAACACTTGTTTAGATCTGTTGCTACAAATATGTAATTCACCACAAGCTAAATTGCTGGAAAAGCTTGTAAGTGCTTGAAAAGTGTCAGTACATTCACTCCGTATTAAAAGTTTTGGCACAGTTTTGAGCTTGTCTGTATATTTTGAAGATTTGAGCCCAAACTGTGAAGTCTTCCCTTGGTTTTTTATCACCTCCACATCGCCGTCTTGAATGCATCGGTAAGCCCGGCCTCATAGGGACAGCCTATAGTGGTCTCTGCAGGCTTTGTACAGGATGAAGAAGTCATAATCCTCAAACAGACTTAAATTCCTCCAGAAAGGCTCTTGATCCTGAATCCACTCATTTTCTTCAAACAGCCGGCCCTAAAAGAGAAGGGATATTTGGGCATGGCTGAAATCCTTGATTGAAATCTGCTACGAGAGGTGGGCACACAGAAAGACGTGCATGAATCACGTGCAGACACACACACCTTTGAGCGTGGACTTGCTCGTTGAGTGGGCCTCTCCTCGCTCTTATTAAAAGGTAAACTTCTGTAAGGGCAGGGAATCATGTCAATCACGCCTTGTGTTTTCGCAGCGAGCCCAAAGCTTTGCTCTCTCCACCCTGTCAGACACTGTTATCACCCCATATCACAATGCTGTTTGTTCTGCGCTTTAGTTTCTCCCACACAGCGGATTCAAAAAGGTACAGCTCTATTTGAAAGTGTATATTTCATTGCCGGAGAGAGACTGCGTGTTTGTCTTGCCGTGTTTGTCAGCGCATATTTGAGCTGAGGGTTCCTATTAAAACTAAACACCATATCAGAGGAATATTGCTACCGCCAGGCTCTTTTAAATCGCATATTGAGCCCATGAAGTGTGGAGGCAATTTAAGCTGTGGCATAGTTTATAAGTGTGTCTGGGCTGGTGATGTTTCTATTGACTCTCCATTCTCATTTATTGAGCCTGCCTCTACACATTTCATATATTGTAATAATTACTTTAGCTGTATCGTCATTTCTAATTCTCGTATGATATGCCCTTGTTTGCCATTTCCCTCATTTAAAAAAAACCCATTAGAAATGTTTTTGTCCTTCATTCTTCAAGCCTTATGTGTTTAACTTTGCATTTGTTACACAGAATGTTTGAGTAAAGTTATAAAATGGGATGACTGTCATTGTAAAACTAAATTTAAATTTATTTTTAGTCTCGGCCTTTTTTTTTTTTTTCTCGGTCTTTCTTTATTTAACCAGGTAAAAAACTCATTGAGATTAAAATCTCTTTTCCAAGAGTGACCTGGCCAAGACAACAGCATTTACATACAGTTAAAAAAATAAATACAAGACATCAACAAAACAAATAATATTTGCACTTTTATACGACATTAGTGTATGACATAGGGCCCAAAGCTAGGGTTATTTATTTGAATGATTCCACAAACTATTTCACTTGCATTATTTTGTAAGAAACGTATCCTAGCAGTAATAGACAAAGCAGATTTACAGGAGACATGTTATCAATAAAGTTAAGGGTTAAAAATGATACCATATACGTGGGAGACCTGGGTTTGAATCTCGGTCGGGTAATTTGCCCAATGCCACTCCCCTCACTTTGTTCCTGTCCATCTTCTGTCAAAAGCATAAAGGCCAAAAAAACAAAGAAAAACCCTATATATTCTTTTATAAATATAAATTATTCAATTGATTTTGATATTAAATTAAGTGGTCTTTATCATATTTTATAAGACACCAAGAAATAAAGAAATAAATGTAGCTTTTGAGGCATCTGGTGCGACATTGCAGATGGCAAACCCACATTCTGTAGAAAGTTATAATAACAAAATAAATGATAAAGAAATTACATCAGATTTATACTAAACAAAGCATTTCTTGGTGATTTAAATCAGTTTCTGAGCTGCAGCTCAGAGGGTACAGCTGTTTCTTTTTGAATCCAGATGCTGTGTGTGCCGCCTTGGTGCACAGTTCTCATTCATGAAAGCACAGTTGTCGGTTTGTTTACTTGTTGCTGTACACCTGTGTGCTAAATTGTTGATATTGTTAGGTGACTGTTTTTTTATCGCCAGAAAAATATCTTTTGTGTTTATGTCAGAGAAAAGCAATTACTGTCATTGGCAATAAGATACTGTATGTGACAGCACTTGTGGTCAGTTGTAGGAACAGGAAGTTATGTCTCCTTTAGTTGTGTTCTGCTTTTAAATTCAGTTTTTTTTAGCAAGCAATCCATAGAGTATTTTTTTGAAAACACAATTTTGACTGATGTGTTGCAATTGTAATCTCCAAAATGAAGTGAGTGAAAAACATGGAATATTCTTTCCTAATTATTGATTTTTAAACATATGAAATCTTTTTTATCCACATAAGGCTACAGATGTATGTGCACAGCCAGCTGATCCTCCACAGTGGACAGGGATAACAATACTCTGGTGCTGAAGCTATTGCAGTCATTAGGATGTTTGCTGGACAAACGGCAGGATCTAAAGCTGTAGGTGGCTGGGGAAATAAAAAGGTACTTACCCTTGTATTGACCTTGTAGCAGAAGCCTACTAGTTCTGTGGCCAGCCTTGCACAACACAAACACAAACACACACACACACACACACACACACACACACACACACACACACACACACACACACACACACACACACACACACACACACACACACACACACACACACACACACACACACACACACACACACCTACACAGATAATTATGCATGTCAAGAACTAAACAGTGAGTGATGAAGGATGAAAACCACATTTGGACTGAATGTGTGACTGTGGTAGGTTCAAACAAAGTAATTATAAATGCATAAAGACAAATGTTTGTTGGAATTATGTTTTATAATGCATTTTTAGTTGCTATATTTAATTTAAAAAAAAGGCCAGAGAATGCAAACATGTTCATTAGTATTACACACGAGTGTTCAAGAATGCGTATCTATCTATGAGCAAGTAAGTCCTCCATGGTTTGTGATGGGATGCTGTGTAAACACATTACTGCAAGTCGGGCTGATTAACATATGATTGTAATTCATCATATCATGTGCAGCTGGTGACATCTTGCAGTAGCATTTATTCCATGTTGATACATGCCTTTGGTTCCTTTTTGACAAGTTAAAACAAACAGATTGCAAGCTGTCGCTACATTTGCTCAAGATGAATGGGGAGAATGAATCGGGAAATCAGGTGTGTCAGGTGATTAGCGCCATCATGTCTGACATCCTGGTGGAGTCATAACTTGGTACATTTAGATAAACACTGACAGACTGGGGTAGACGCAAGAACTGTGCCGACAGTACTTTGCTGGTTAAACACCTTACAGGCCATTATAAAGCATTGTTAGGTTGTCTCTTTCTAATTGTCAACAAAAAGAGACGACTAACTATGAAGGCTTGTTTCCCAAATTACTTCACTCACTATATTTCTTAGTTGTATTTTTGAGTTTTACTTGCATGTGTTTTTTTTTTCTTATAGTCACCAGAAATCATCCATTTTGGCATAAATTGAACCAATACACAAATATGAGATATCCATATCCTTTTATTGTAAATTGTGTGAAATTTTATACTATATAATTGAACAGAATTCAAACATCAGTCATAGTTTAATAGTTCAATAGTGTATTATCAACTTACAAAATGCAATTGACTTTGGAAAGAGACATTTAACGCTCCACTTGTGTTATTCCTGGTCCTACAACAGCCACGAGCACAGAAACTAAGCACTGCTGGAGGAGAAGAACACTTGTGTTTCTTTCTGAGCATGCATTCTTATATAAGAGGTTTCCACTGGGTTTATTATTGATGGTATCTCCCTGCAGGACAACATATACATATTCACATGCTGTAACATAGAGAAGTATGAGGAGGAATTGCAGTCTCCACTTTTGACAACAGATGTCACCAAAATGGCCAAAAACTGCACACCACACCTTTAATGTTGGCTAGATTGGTAAATGAGCCTACCAACAGTGACATTTTCTTACCAGTTCCTGTGACTTGCTATACAATTCTCTTAATAACACTAACAATTGCAATCCTTACAATCCTTTTTAAAACCCTTTCTTAAACAGAATTAGTTGACTTAAAAATGACCTCAGAGAACCAAAAAGAAACATGACTGTGCTTCTCCTCCACTTGTGTTTAGTTTGTCCACTGGGCAGTTTTTCTATTAGGTACCTTTTATTAGACCTTTTTTCGCTTACAACAGGCACATGCAAAAAAGGTGATCTGGAGCAATGATACACTAATGAAACTAAACTTTTCTACAACACTATCAACCTTGTCTGAAATTTGTAATTCAGTTTGTCAATGCAGAGGCTATTTTTTTTTTTTTTTAATTTCTGCGATTTTACAATTTTTTACCCCTGAGCTGGATTGAGACATGTTTGCTTTAGACATAACATTTTTTTATACATGTATTCACAACTAGACAGTAAAACCAGAGCAACTAAAACTTTATCAATAACAATAACATTATGTATCAATACAATGTTTAAGTTTAATAACTACATGACAAATATATTAATCTCAATAGATACAGAATACATTGCTGGTACCATAATATGTACTATTGAATAAATTGAATTGGGTTCAATAACACTTGGTGGCTTGTAGTAGTAATCCTTTTATACTACGTCCCAGTTGTATATGCATATCTTTGTGTTTTATGGTGTTTTAAATGATGCATTTATTGTTTGCAGAAATCTACAATGGCAGCCATGATTTAAAGTCCTAATCCAGTGTCACTTCTGGTAATGTGTAAAGCTGACTGGTTTGGCTGGGAGCGTTGCCACTACAGCGGCGTTCTCATGCTGGTTATGGGACGCAGTCACCAGGGAGTGCTTTGAGTGTGTGCACTGAGGGAAAACTGACAGGAGCGAAGCAGAGAGGCGAGAGATTCAAACAAGTGAGCAATAGTGAGGGGGGAAAAGAGCTGCATTTAGATGGTCTTCTTCCCTTCCACTGAAGTTGTAAAATGGAAACGTATTTCTCCTTGACAGCCCCAGTATCTGACCCCCTGAGCCAAGCTGCTTATGATGTTGTGCAGTGTAGAGGTGGGCTGTGGGGCTGTCCCAAAGGCTTGTTGTTTCTTGTCAGAGATTAGATTGAACTGAGCTGCTCTGGTTTACACTTGCGCCTGAAAGAGGCCGGGACTCCCTGTCAGTGGCCACAACCTCGGTGCTTTGTTGTGTAGCGGTGCATTTCCTGCTGTAGAATAGCATGCAGCATGTGATATTTTAATAGATACTCAGCCTTTCCATGGGGAAACACTGCTGTTGTGTAGTTTATTTCTTATAGGACAACAGCAGATCCTCAAAGCAAGAGACAAATCTGCTCAAAACGTGAAAAACAATGGATTTTAGTTGAACTTCAGAAAGTACATCTTGGTGTTAGAATCTAGCACAATGTTCTCAAAAGCAGCTATTATTATTTTTAACACAAAAGTTGTAGTTATGATAGGCTTAAAGCACAATGGAAAGTTTGTTATGTTAGTTCAAGACACAACAAAGTGACAGGAACACAGCTATTTGACAAATATATTATTTTTATTCATCAGCTCTGGGAGGCATTTTAACTATTGTTACTATTAAGTGTAAAAAATCCAATAGTTGTTTGCCAACACCACGTTCCTCTATAATGGATTGTATTATTTTTGGTGAATAGTATTTTAGGATTCTCCAAGACTTGACATTAAATTCATTGTAATTGTCAGGGATTCTTTAGAAATCACTGCTTTTGCTGCAATAATCAATTTGCCGCATGCTTGTCTGCTCTGTGAGGGAAGAGGTTAGCTGTCCCCCTTAGTTTTGGAGAGAAGGTTTAAGGAGGGGTTCTCTGAAGGAATCTGTCAGTGAGGTAAAGAGCACTGACAGCCATACGTCATGTGTGCCTGGTGCAGGCCCCTGTATTTAAAAGAGTACGGCAGTCAAAAGCCCATAAAAGTGAGTGACTCCTCGGGAGCATCTGCCGCTGTGTGCAGGGAGGAGATTCAATGTGAAAGAGGGGCGATAATGTGCTCACTCACTAATGGGCACCCGACTAGACACAGGCTCATTTTTCACATCATGTCATCTGTAAGGTTTGAATAAAAGTAATGGCCACAATGAGCCTGGATCTCTCCCAGCCATTATGGCTTTAGCTTCCTCACTTTTATTTGTGTTGACTTGTACAGTCGGAGGAGATGACAGTCTGCGGGCTGCGGATCAGTCAGAGTGATGATGTGCTGTTCTCTGCGCCGCTGCTGACAGGTCCCTTCTTTCTGCCAGGCATGTGAGGCCAGAACGCCGCACTACGTCATATCAAATGCTGTAATCTGACAGAATAAAAGGATTTGCACACTGGGGACATCACAAACTCTGTCTTTTGTAATTTTCTGACAGAGACAGAAGGGAGAAATGAAGGGGTTTCCACAGTTTCATGTAGTAAAAATTAGTGTCAGTCAAAGTTAAGTGGCTATTTTAAGATAAATAGGAGAGGATTTCCGTGTCATGTTTTGGGGCATTGGGCTTTAAAAGGCTATGCTAATGTGAGCAGATACTGATTGGTCATTGGATATTTTCATTTCCTGAACATTCAGCGGCACAGGAAACCGCGTGTCTAAATATCCATTCTGAAAAGGTTAGTGCGTAATTAACGCTTAAATTCACTGCCACTGTCAGCAATGTTCAGCTCAGAATAACAATAGATGTGCAAATGTTAAGCTTTTTGTCTGTGGCCAGCAAATACTACATAAAACCCACAAAATAATGCTAAAATCAGTTTGATTAGTCTTTTAACACCTCTTGCATAACATCCATGTTTAAAGATGAAAGAATAGCCTGAATATTATATAATACAAATGTTCTGCTTCATCTGTTCCTTTCAAAGTAAAGCAGTGTTTTGTGTCAGGCGTCATCTGAACGGGAAGACGGATGAGAAAACAAGTGATTTACTTATTAGGTTCAGGAGTCAAAGGCCCTGTTCCAGAGCTGTGGGCTTCAAGAGCCCACAAGATTAAGACATATTGGATTCATGATGGAGGCCACAAAGTTCATTTTCAAAATAAAACCGAATATTATTCACAGTCTTTTTAAAATTCAGATTGCCAGCTGACCTGTGACTGGGACGTAGTGTATTACATTTTCAATGAGCTGTTGCTATGTCACTCGAAGGTAAAGTCTCATCTCTTGATCCTTTGCCATGGAAATTATGGGATTAGACCAACCTTAGTTTAAGAAAGTATGTATGAAACAATGATATTGTGGAAAAAAGAATCAGCACATCATATTTGGTTTATTTCTCTCTCCCATGTCTCAGTTTTACGTCTCTTTTACAAGAAATGGCAGCTGAGAGTGATATCTTATTGTGAGTCGTCCTAGGGCAACACTGGGAAAACAGAGCTGCTTTGTAAGGCGACGAAAATCTCCCAGTGGTGATATTATAAGAGACACAGCTCTGGCTGATTTTCATATATATTAAAATCACTACCTACTGTGGCATATGAAATTGTGCAAACCTGTAAGGCCTAAGCTTACACTGGAACTTCTCCCTGTCTCTGATTCAGATTTCCCTTTTTGATTCTTTGACCCTAAAAAAAGGTGGACACTAATCTCATTCACACACGGCTTCCATCACAGACCCCCACCTCCTCAACCAACGTCTATAGAAGTAATATTGACATTGTTCAGCTGCATAAAAAGTTGTCATACACAAATATTATAAAAATATGACACTTTCCTTCCAGTGGTAGCTGTAATAGAAATCCTCTTTTAAAGCCTCCTCCAGAACAATGCACTCCACACAAATATCAATCCACTATTCAGTGGGAATAGTAATTTTACTAAGAGCTGAGGGATATGGAGGCACTGGACCTGGTGCAGGGCTACAGCACATTGTAATAAAGCCACAACTTGAGCATGTGAGCTTATTCCCACAGACCCCCCTCCCCCATCCAACCCCCACCTCCCTGCACCAACGCCCGCCTCATCACTCCACACAAAATATCCCACCCTTAATTGGTCTGTGCTCCTCCAACATGTTTGTAATGAAAAAAGCAGCACATAATTCTTAGTTTGTTGGCTGGCAGAGCCCAATTTACAAAAGTGGAGGTTGGTGATAAGCAGAGACAGTACGGCTGTGGAGTGCTCTGAACAATGAATCACCCCGCTGCCAGGGTTGAGCAGAATATAATTGAGTCCAACATCTCTGAGCACTTTCACCATAATTAATGATAATCTGTAACAGAGGAATCTGAGATTCCAGTTCACAGAACTGTTTAATTAGGCCCAGTAATGAAAGCACAGGCACTACAAGAATATGGCCGGCCTCATGATTAATGATTTGTGCTACTGAACACAAAAGTGCTGCACCGTTAACTCCAACGGATGCTGCTGTGTCTATCTGGCATTTACACAACACCAAAATACATATGCAGTTGTTTGCCTCCTGTAATAAAACAAAAACAGGATAAATACAAGATTTTTGTTCTTCTTACAAGGTTTTCATTTAAGCTATTTATTATTAATTCAAATATAATTACATTATTTAAAAAGATTTTAAATTTACTGTTTTGTACCATTAGCATTTTCCAGTGTTCAGAACAAATCACTGTTCTTCAAATACTGTCGTGTAAAGTAGATATCTAGTAACTATCTCCAAATCAGGACATGAAATAGATGCTAATGAGCAAAGATATTTGTGGTCAGGACGTTTTCAGTTGAACTTAGTTGTGCAGTTTTGTTTAGTGCTTTAGTCTAGTGGTTTTACATTAGATATGTGTATAGAAAAAAATTACCTTTAGGAGATTGGCATGTGACAGAATCTAATAATGTGCTGTGGCTGTGGTAATAAAACAGGACAGAAGAATGGAGGTCTTTTACTTAAAAGTAGAGATTACATTATTGAATGAAATGCTCCAGCTGCTGTTTGTGCCTCGCAGGCATTGGGCTGGTTATTTGCTGGCAGTTCAGGCAGAGTTGTGCGACTTCATAACACGAGACAGGGCTAGGACTGGCTATGTGCTACGCTGGCTCTAGCTTTTAAATGGATCTCATGAAATGAACAGTAATACAGTCATACGGAAACCAAATAGGATTTTTGTTTGCCATGAATTGGATTTTCACTAAGAAAAAGGCTATTAGTCACTCCCTGTCAGTTTGTTGACTGCCCAGTGTTTTTGTGCGAGAGCCCAGTAGTAAAATTTCACACTTAGTTGCATATTTGGAAGTACTGCTTCCCTTTGGTGAAAATAGGCTTGTGCAAATCAAGAGTTCTGCTAAGAGCCTTAATCGAAAGCTCAGTCAGAAATGAAAAGAACAGTGTGGTGTGCGGAGTATTCATTTTATTCATCATACCTTTCAGTTCAAATGTCTCCATCAGGCAGACGCATGCCTTAGGACATGACACTCTGAAAGGCAAAAAGCACAGAGAAGCAGGCACAGCGCTAAAGCCTCATAAATCTATGACAAAAAACTTTCCCAAAATGAGATAGAGGACATAAAAATGGATGTGAAAAATCTATGTATTCCTCAGAAAGAACTGGCTGTATCCACCCACTCCTTTCCCTCCCATTCCCCATGTCTGAATCTTGTTTAGTTCTTTAATTCTACAGTTTCTGACCTGAATCTGGCCATCGCTGCACATGAAAGAAATTACAAAAGCCTCTCAGTCACAGCAGCCCGTGTTCCTCCTGCACCGCAGCATTTGTCATTGCCAAAACAGCACAGTTTAATTAAGTGTTGTGAGCAGCCTAGTGAGAAACACACTTTAAATTAAACCTCTGAACATGCTGCTATTGGTCCTTTACCTTCTCAACAATCAGCGGGGTATACGGCATAAATTTCTATCTCTCAAGGGGGAAGGCAGCTGCTGCACCTCTAGCGATTCATAAACGGCTCGCCTCCCCAAGAGCAATCTCGATTACAGCACATTTCATTATAGCCCAGTTTGGAAACAGCGAGCAGATGAATGTGATAATTAATGTCCCTTCCCAACTAAACATTTTATTTACTCTTGATGAATTAGCGCTCATTATCCGGCTTCAAAAAAAGCATGTAGTGTGTGTCAGTGCATCCGTGTAGGTGAACAGAATTACATGGCGAATTATCTTCTGAGGCATCACAGTGGTTCTGTGCGAAAGGCAAGAAATCCATTTCGTTCTCCAGTAAAATAATGGATTCTTTCAGGTTTGAAAGCATTTTGAGGCAGCAATGCATTTGTCAAGATGTCTTATAGAACTGTAGCAGAGTAGCTTTACAAAGCTCACATCAATTTATGCACTGACTTTGTGGGTTTTAAATTTAAAGCTACACTAGGTTACTTTTGACCAGAAAATACAAAATCTTCAAATTATTAAAAAATGTAGACTTGCAGACATTTTTGTGTTTACCTTGCATGGAAAAGGTAAAGTAACCGAAACTACAACACATATTTTGGGTTGATTTGTTTTAAATGTAATGCTTTTTTATAACCATTTTATAACCAAAGTGTCTGTTACACAGAACCACTTGGAACTGTCTATCACCAGGTAATTTTGCAATAAAAAGATTGCTTTGTTGTCAAACCAGAAACAGGGCCACAACTGACAGTACTGGCACCAGTCCGAATATGTGGTGGAAAAAAATCTCATCTTATGCCAGCAGGATGAGATGGATTTCAGGGTGTTTGTCTCACAAGAATCTTACTGCTGCACTGCTTCATGCAAATCTATGACCTTGCAGAGTAGCTGGACTTTCAAGAGATGTCTAAGTTTGTAAACCCACATAAATCTATCTTGTTCCTCTCAAAACTATATGATTTCCACCAAATCATAACTGGTTCAGACCCATAGTTGGTTTAGGTGTTTTACCCAGTCACTGCGTATTCATCTATAAGTACCTGCCCTTAGCAAACACTTTCTGTGTCACTTCCAGATAGCTTTGTGTAACACACCATCTGGTCAGTCAGGTTAGTAATATGATTGTTGTTTGTGGTTAAATTTTAGAAATGTTCAATGATAGTCTTTCTATTGATGAGTTCTGTGGTCTACTACATTAGTTGAAAGCATTTTATAAAAACGTCAGGGCCCCTAAGGACATTTGGTCCTCCTACTCCTTAAAGGCGGTTTGTTATTGATTTATTCCAAAGGTTTATGCCACAAGACATGTATGCTCACCACAAAATCAAACTTGAATCAAGGTGGAGTTTACTGATATTAATTTCAAACTGATTTCTTCAGTTTGATTTTTATGAACATAGGGTAGTCCATAATTGAACTATATGTTAAAGATGGGGTCTGTAGATTCTGTCAGTTTGGTGAAAAATGGTATTATGTGGTGTCATATTGAAACACCCACTCCTGTTTTTTTATGTTTTCTTTAGAGCATGTGAGCTGTTATAGCAACCTGCAGGAATGTGCTGTTGTCCATTTAAAAAAAACAAAAAAAAACTGCTGAAATAAGTCTGAGGGTGACTTTATTTTAAAACTACATTTTCAGGTTCCAAAATGTCCTAAGCAAGAATGTGTTCTCATAAAGAAACATGTGTTCTTCTCCTCCAGCAGTGCTCAGTTTGTCCGTTCTGGGCAGGAACAGGCAGTAAAGAAACCAAAAGTGCTCATCCACTGGGATCTTTTGGACTTTAACATATTTTTTTCCAAGATGGAAAAATACAAAGTTTTATTTTGAAGCAAGGGTACACTACTGAAACTTGATGTGCTCTGTTTATATAGAATCCAAGTGAAAACATCCACCAAACACTAGTGTGAACGAATAGGTGTGTAGCTTTATTATTCTACTGACATAATATAGTAGCAGTACTTTTGTAGTTCAGACACAAAATCACAATTTATCTAAACACATTTATTACACCAGAAGCAGTTTGATGTTTAGTTTGTTTCCGTTGTAACATTTGTCAATAATGAAAACAAATAGAACATTAAAAACACACTTAAAGCCTAAAGAGATGATAGGTTGCACATATTCAGACAACTTTTATAGGTTTTTATTTTTCATTTTTTATACCTGAGTACTATTTTTAACATGAGTAGCAGTACAGCCTCTTAAAGTGAAACACCATTCATAAACCCAGCTTCACCGTGTATAATTTCTCAGCAGGCCGAGCGCTCTTGTGCCTGTATAACATCTAACAAGGCCAGCTCTGGCACAAACAGCAGAAACCAATCAAACTCAGCCCACATGAACCTTAAACAAAGGTGGAGGTACATTTTCTATCCGTGTTGGATGACATTTCCTTGTCCTCCCATTGCTGCCGCCGCTGCTTCTACGTTTGACTGATCAGACAGCCATTACATGGTCCAGGTTTATTAGCGAGACCGTATAGGCCCAAAGCTCACTGCTGTAGACGTGTAATTCTCCGACAAAGTGTGCTGCGTTAACAGTGTTGACTGATCCACAAAACAGCTGGCTGAGAGGACCCTCAACCCGTGCAGGAGTGTCTGTAGCAGAGCAGTGCAGCCGGGAGAGCCCTGACATGCTTTTCATTCGCACCAGTCACATATACAAGACCGTTTCAAACTAAATTGGATAAAGGGTCCTGACTGTGAAGCGTCTCCGTGTATTTTACAATGAACAATGTATTCTGGACATTTTATGTTTTCTGGAACTTACAATAAAAGGTGCAAGACTACATCCTCGACAGTTCTTTTTCATTTTATAATGTCATTTTTCACAACCTTCTATGTTTACACATGTGTTTTAAAATAGCCTTGATTCATTCAAATAAAATAGATATTACATTAATATTTACTTGTTTTTCTGCAACACAATGAAACAGTTGGCAAGCAGGCAGCCAAGACATTGTTTCTATGACACTATGGAACATTTTACTATTAAGTATATATAGAAAAAACTATATAACCTAGTTGCCATTTAGATGGATCTCTGCCATGAAACGAGAATGACCATAACCCCTCTTCCATTGACACAGTGAATCTTCCCACCCAATAACATGCTTGTGGCAGGGCACTCTACCACTTGCAAAAATAAGCATCTCACCAGAACCACACTGGAAAGAAATTTAAGCTGTATATACTGGCATATAGCTGTCTCATGTGGCTTGGGTTGCAGTGCAGTCCTCCTAAAAAATGACATAATAATTGGGTTTCAATCCCAGGGCCAGTCGACACTCGGCCTTTGTGTGTGGAGTCTGCATGTCCTCTAAATCACTCCTAATGAATAAATGTGAGGGTGAATGGTTTCACTCTGTCCCAAAACTGCTGGTATAGGCCCCCAACACCCAATGGGAATAAGAAGTTGAAAATTAGATAATTAATATGTGAAGAAAGCATTTATCCAGCAGCAGTGTCAGTTTAATTTAGTGTATTCTTAAACTATTAATGCTGGTCTTAATTTATTTATTCATTTGTTTTTTCCCTCTTGTGTTGTCACATTGTGTTGCTGTTTGACTCTGGAGCATGCTCATAGCCTTACTGTATACCTGACATATGTCTGAAGTATTTATACGTTGAAGCCCAACTTTGAATTGCATTATCCAAGTGCGTTAGTTTCACTTTCAAAAGTCTGACATTTTCTAACTGCATGTACACATAATAATATTAATTTTCTATATGTGCCGCCTTAATTTACACAAGAAGCATGCTTGCATTTGGGGCTTGTTATGTGCACTAGAGTTGGCTGTGGTTCCTCGTTGCTCATTTAAGGCCACTCCTGCTCTTCGTCGTTGAGTGTCAAATGATATATGGTGACTTCGGCAGCGCTAGTTAATGCACACTATTAGCTCTGTATTTAAACATGATCATGTAATTGATTTACAAATTGATTTATTGATGTTAATTCAAGTGTTTCGTGTATTAATCACAGCAAAGAAATTAATTTGGTATATTTTATGGGCTGTTGTGGGATCAACTAATGATATGAATTAATCAACTTTAATAAGAATTCAAACACTATTGTTGGGCTAATTTGTCACTTTGTTAAAAGGAGAATGAACGGGAAGCACTTGATTTACAACATACAACTCTGCCCAACTATTTTAGAGCTTTTTTTTCACTTGTTATCTTTTGTTATTAAGTTCACATTTATTATAGAGGCAGTGTGTACTCCAGCATTAACGTCTGTGTGTGCTAATGGGAACTGGAGCCAGGTCAAATGCATATTTACTTCATAACTAAATCCCCACTCGCTATCATTATAATGGCCATCCTAATGCTTCCATATAACGTTATAGCTTCTTTTATTTTGATTGCAATTGCAGCTTAAGTAAACTGACCCCAGCGCTGGCTCCTATTCACCTTTTATGTCTTGTTGTTTACAGTCTCTCCACTAAAGTCGAACTTTACAATGTGTAATAAAAGAGTTTTCCGCAGCTGAGGATACACTGCAATTGTTTTTTTTACTCCAGAGAGCCATTTAAGTAGTTCATTAGTGGCTATGTCATGTCTTTAAAGTATTGATCTCTCCAGTCAATGGTAAAATAACAACCCGGCTATAAGCTACTTGTCCATAGCGATGGGCAACATAAATTATTTAAAAAGGGCACATTCGCTGCAGCCATGGAGCCATCAATCATAAGATATGGCGATGACAAAAAAGCTGTTCTTCACGGGTCCCTCCTACACCCCCCAACAATTCTATCTGCCAGGTGACTGCGAGGAGCCGAATGACCCAATGTCACTCACACTGTCCCTGTGCCTTTGAAGGGTCTGGCTCCCCTCTCACTGTGGGAATGGGGTGGTTAAATAGATTCTCTGTGTTTACCGCTGGCCTCTCTCCCACTGCACACTTCAATTTGTCCAACAATAAAAGGTAGACAGAAGAGTTGGAGTTTCCTCCCAAACAAAGAATAAATTTTTTATTGAATGGCTGAATTGAGTTGCAAGTGGCACGATATTTATTTATGGGAGTTTTATCCACTTCCGCTGAAGTGGATAAAACAAGTGCAGCAGTCGTTCATCATCATCTTCATCTTCATTGTATCAGTTTTGTTTTGTCGTTAGTTTTGTTTTGCGACATCGGCAACATGCAACAGGCAATGCAAATTGTGCATATTTTAGAAAGTGTGGTATGTTGCACTTTATACTGGTATCAGCAGTACAAGGGACAATGGGTAAGGTTTGGGAAGAGCAAGTTGCAATGTTAGCTTGATTAACAGCTTTTGTAGCTAGTGATGCTAACAGTCATCAGAAACCTTTATTAAGAATTTGGATTGGGTCCTTCTAACCACAGACCATGAATGCAATGGCAGCTGAGCAATCTATATTCAATTTAATTGTATGTTAATACTGTATTTGTATTGTATGTTATCTGAGTTATATGTTTTAAAAAGATGTATTGAAAGCTATAGCTGGCAAACAAGTTGTCAATCAATATAACATGACAGTTAATTGTTTTATTATCTTAAATCGTATCTTCCAGTGTCAGGAAGTACTTAAAATGTAGTAATTATCAATATAGAGTAAACCTATTTTAGCCAACTCTTCAGCACGGACTTCCTCATTGGTGACTGACCCCACTATTTGCACAGTCTGTCTAGTAAAGTCACCCCCCACAAAAAGTAAAAGCGGCCTGAAAAAACACATTATCATCATCTCATAAGAGAAACATGAATAAAGCTTTGAAAAGGCAGCCGGGGCAAATAAAAAACACAGGGAGACACTTAAGTGCGGCGGACGTGTCTTCCGAGTTTCAAAATGTGACTTTGATTAATAATTGATTACATGGGCCCATGATACATGAAAGGCAGGAAGAGGTGAGCGTCCAGACAGTCAAACGCCACTTTGTTGTTTCAAATGCTCCACTGCATACCCCTGGCTTGGTCAGTCGCCCAACTACCCCGTGGCTGTGCCTCAAAGACAGCCTGACGAAGTGCTGGCGCTGGCCATGATGAAACGAGACATGCAGGGATGTGAATGACTACATCTAAGGGGTAATTGCCGCCGAGCAGGAGCCTCCTACCTCGTTTCATTTAGTCTATTAGCAATTTATGGCCGCTCTCACTCGGCTCCACGCAGGAGGGGTTTGATCTAAATTCTCATGAGCTTTTAGGTGAGACTGGGACCCAGTAGAGAGCCTTAGGGGGAAGAAAGTGATTTCACTTACCACAGTCTTAATTCTCTTTAGCTTATTAATAATTTGTTGACTTATACATTTAATTTTGGTAAAACTGTAAAGACTGTACACATGATGGTAAACATAATCTAGATTTAAAGCAGCATTATCCAAAATGTTTCCTATGTTGGTCACCAAAACCCACCCAAAACTGACCCAATTTGCCACTGCAAAATACTAAGGCATTAAATCAAACTGAAGTTTAGAGCATTGCCATTGTTTATCTGCATTTTCCTCTGCTTTCACTTTTTATATTTATGTTTTTTTGTGTTGTTTCTCTGTGTAAGCAGAAGTAGCCAGTACTGAAATAGACACATTGTCTTTATTATCGACAGGGGTCCATGTGAGAATGCGAGCATGTGATTGGCCAAAGCTTCCAGTATGCACAAAACATTTTCATCTATTAAAGTTTGCTCCAGTCCAGATTTAACAAACTCCCCAAACACTCTCACGTCACCTTTAAAAAAACAGGAAAATACAGACTTTAATTGAGTTGTCTGTTCACATGGGACTCTTAATAATCCAGTTGTTGATCTGTTTGCTTATAGTGTCCTGAATACTAGGAGCTGAATGTGGGATTGTTGGCACTATCAGAAGCCCTCCTGTGTAATGCCTGGTGTCAGCCCCCTGCTGCCATGGATGCAGATCTGGGTATATTTCGGATGGGGGTTCTGACCGGTCTAGAGAGGGCTGACTGGACAATAACAAGCAAACAGCACAGTCACACTAACACTGTGTGATGGCCTCGTGTGGATTCAGCCTAGCAAACAACGCACCGAGACAGTGTGTCCATGTTAACTGAGACGCTGAGGTTAAAAAGTCAGATGTTTGGACTCGGCAATAGTGCCCACCACAACAATGGTGTATACACAAGTACATCCACCATAACTATAAAGTTAAATAATATACAATAACATTATTTAATGACACAGTCTCAAATCTTTGTAACATACCAGAGAATAGGCTAGTAGAGAAACAATTTTATTAGTGCAATATCAGCAATCACAGTATTCATTTGCAAGAAAGTTCATTGCAATAATACAATGACATTGACACTTTCTATGTTGAAATATAAGGCCAACTGCAACCTAGTGCACATAGTGGTGCAGGAAAATGTAAAATATAAGCGCCCTGTGACCGAGGCAAGTTAGTCAAGAGCCCAGAAGACCAACGTTTTACAATGCCAAAAAAAAAACATTCAAGTACCACAAGTCATTTAGAATATTTTATCCAAAACATAGTTATTGCATTGTGCACGTTTTCCTAATAATGTGCAGCTCTGATTTATAATGTAAGTTAATGTCATATTACATTGTTACTGTACAAAGATGCTGTTATATTCCCAGTCCTCCATGTCCGCCCCACTGTGCCAGTCCACATGCTTCCATGACAGTTCTGGTGTTTGCAGTGAAACTCTGTGTGGCACATCCCTCGGCGGGGGTCTCTGCACCAGCAGCCCACAGCAGTGACTCCCGCTGAGGAGGGCAGTGGCCCTCTGCATCCTTCCCTGAATGACCCCTGACACCCAGTTTGTGCTTGGTGGCCTTGAAGAGGCGGCGGTGGGGATTTCTCCCTGGCCAAGCAGCGGGTTGTAATTGATGTGGCAGAGACGTCAGAGCTAATCTTTTGCTCTGTGACGGCCCCTCTGTAAGCCCCTCATCCACTCCACTCTGCGACCTGCCGTACCAGCCCCGGCGCACTGCTACCTAGTCAATTAGATCTACCCTGTCTGCTCCCTGTTTTGTGTAAATATATCTCCTGTAGACACCTAACATGCGCAGTTATCTAGCCCGGCACATTCAGGGTGATTTCTTAATGCCGCCACATGCCACTATCAGCAAATGGAAGTCTAGGCTCATATCTCTTCCTGCAGTGGGGCCCTTATTATATGTGGAATAAGGGAACACTGTTGATTTTCATATTTGTATGGACAACTGCTATCTTCCTCTACATACCTTGGGTTTTACATTGCATTTGGGTAATGCAATCACACAGTTTTTTATTGTGTGCTACACCTGCGGATACCATTACTAATATGTTGAAGTGGTGTGAATGGAGTGCAGTGTAAAGCATATCACAAGCGCAGCCCTGTTATGTGTCCCTCTTTCCTCAACATTGTCAGCTTTAGAGCTTTAGAGGACAAACGTCTCATGGGAAGAACTGCCTGCTGCTTGTTTTTTGTATAGTTACATTAACACATTATAGGATAACTTAATAACAACAACACAAAACAAGAATATTTCACTGATTGAGTCTTGGTGACCCACTATTTTTGAATTATAACCAAATAAGTTTACATATTAATATTATAATATGATTTAATTTAATTTGAGTTAGTTTTATTCTTGCTTCATGATAGACGTAAAATTCTGGGATATGTCTAAGTTTCCTTGGTCATTTACTGCCTGCAAAATATTGTGAGAAAGCATATTCATACTGGTGGCATCATTGCAGGGTCAGAAATGTAGTTACAAAGTCCAATTAATTCCTAAATGTACTACCTAATGCAAAAAATAAAAAAAGTGTTCAGAAAAGAAAAGACAAAAAGTTTTTCTTTACCACTGTAGGCAATTGCACTAGAATAGGGTGTAATGGAAATCTCACTAGATACTGTATTTAAGGCCCTGGCTACACATTGTCAGATATGTATGATAAAATATGAAATGGGTATTTTTTCTGTAAGTATTGGCAATGACCATGTTAAGAATGTTATGTTAATGTTAAATGTAAGAAATTAACTAACAAAACAAATATTATAATAACAATAGTTCTTTTCATTTTTCTTTGATCTTGTTTTATTTATATCCAAAATTGTCTATCCAAGTGGTGTAGTTGTACCGACATTGCAGCTCATGTTGAGTGCATATGATAAGCAAATTGTGACTTTTCAAGATGTTACAAAAAGGGTTATTTGAGGCATTTTATGTTTTCTTTGCTCTCTATAGCTCTGATCAGCTCTTCTGTCGGTTGGACTTACATTTATGTTGCAGTGTGTTGCAAATTATGCATTAAAGCTGAGGTGAAAGTACAACCCCAATCTGTATTTGCAACTTAACTTAACTAAATATGACCCCAGTGATTGTTTACATCCACTTGACTGAATGTTCAGCCATAACATCTGTGATTGTTTTGCTAAAGAAGGTCAAGCCAGAGAAATGCATTTCTATACATGTGTGTCTCTAAACACCTCTCTTGTGGAGGCATGTAAATGCATCACAGAGGGCTCTATAGGCAGTCCACACAGGGTTAATCTGCTATGACTGTTTAAATTTCCATGATATGCCAGTAGAATAATGAATGATGATGGGATGAAGCATGCTGTTTATTCAAACAATTGTTTCTGGGATAACAGCGTGAATTGTAAAGCTTCGGTCAATGTAGAATTGGATAAAAGGCCAGCAGGATTTTAAGCTTAAATAATGCATTATTGAAGGGTGTCAGAGAATGGATCAGTCTACTTTTTATTTTTACCCTTTACCAGTAGGACCAGCAACATGAGCACAACATGCAATAGAGTTTAAATTTAACAGCATCCTCACAAATAAAAAATAAAAAATCTATTCCAGTGGTTACTCAAACCCCCAATTCTTTGGTATCATCTGATGTCTCAAGATTTCTAGAAAGAATGGAATGCAGTATGATAATAGAAACAATGACAATAACAAAACGAAAGCTCTTGAGCTTGTTGGAGAAGCTGTTCACTTCAGATACAATACGGCCAATTGTCTAGATGTTCTTGGTTGGAGTTCCACACATATTTTTTTACCACCACAGTGGGCCTGCTTTGGCCTAACAAACCAATTAGTCTTACAGTTTATAGCTACTGTACTAAGTAACCAAAGCTGTGATATTGGTTGGTAATTGAAAGTAGTGTAGCAGTATCACATTACCATTTAATGTTACATAAACATACAGTGGTAAAAGTTGGCTTATTTAAAAAGTTTCTGTTGTTTTATCTCACAGCAGCACATTAGTGAGGTCACTAAACTGGGCTTTTTTCACTTGAGGAATATCTCAAAAATTTGCTCCTGCCTCTCATTAGCTGATGTTGAAATTCTTTTCATGCCTTTGTGACATCCAGACTGTAATATTGCAATGCGTTATTCTCTGGAATGCTGAGGAAAAGTACTCACAGAGTACAAATGGTCCAAAATACAGCTGCCAACTGAGACCAGGAAGTTTGATCACATTACTCCGGTTCTGGCTTCATTGCACTTGCTTCTATTCATGTTAGAACTGACTTTCAAAGTTATTCTCTTAACATATAAAATCCTTTGTGGACATACGCCCTTTTACCTATCTGACCTCATCACCCGGTATACTCCAGCTCGTACCCTTTGCTCTCAGGACGCTGGCCTCCTTGAACTTCCTCAAATTAAGAAGAAGACTGCTGGCTAAAGAGCCTTTTCTTATAGAGAACCATTCTTATAGAATGGGCTCCCGGTGGAAGTGCAGCGAGCTGACTCTGTTGAGGTTTTCAAAAGCAAAGTTAAAATATAATTATTTTACCAAACATATGGAGACTGATTGATCATAGGTATATGTTTACACTGGTTGTAGCTGTAGGTACACCCTCACACTGGCTGTAGCTGTAGGTACACACTCACACTGGCTGTACCTGTAGTTACTCGCTCACACTGGTTGTACCTGTAGGTACACACTCACACTGGCTGTACCTGTAGGTACTCACTCACACATGTTGTAGCTGTAGGTACACACTCACACTGGCTGTACCTGTAGGAACTCGCTCACACATGTTGTAGCTGTAGGTACACACTCATACTGGCTGTACCTGTAGGTACTCGCTCACACTGGTTGTAGCTGTAGGTACACACTCACACTGGCTGTACCTGTAGGTACTCGCTCACACTGGTTGTAGCTGTAGGTACACACTCACACTGGCTGTACCTGTAGGTACTCGCTCACACATGTTGTAGCTGTAGGTACTCGCTCACACTGGCTGTACCTGTAGGTACTCACTCACACTGGCTGTACCTGTAGGTACTCGCTCACACATGTTGTAGCTGTAGGTACTCGCTCACACTGGCTGTACCTGTAGGTACTCACTCACACTGGTTGTAGCTGTAGGTACTCGCTCACACTGGTTGTAGCTGTAGGTACTCGCTCACACTGGTTGTAGCTGTAGGTAAACACTCACACTGGCTGTACCTGTAGGTACTCGCTCACACTGGTTGTCGCTGTAGGTACACACTCACACTGGCTGTACCTGTAGGTACACACTTTTTATCCTGGTTAGGTTTTTTTGGGAGTTTATTCTTACCCTGATGGAGGGTCTAAGGACAGGAGATGTTGTCTAGTGCTGATGTTGATATTGGGCTATACAAAAATAAAATGTCTTGTCTTGTCTTGACACTAGGACTCCATCTAAAATTTGTTGTGCTCAGAGCATGCTTCATAAACATTTTGAAATTAAATCATATTTTGGAGGCAAAAAAGGTCACTATTTCCAGATCTGTCAGGTGTTCTAATATTTTTTTCCACCACCACTGTACTTATTAAAAAAACATGTTAATGTCTGTCCATTTTTATCTGTCCATTTATTCAACAAACAAAGGCATTGTGGAAGTTATAAAATCTGTAGCTTTTGTCACATGGCCTCAACTGCTGTAATCAAAGATACAAAGGCTGGTTGCATTTTTCTCGGAAAGTCAATGGATAATGTAAGATAATTATAACCATTTTGCGATTAGCTCTGTTTTCCTAATGACATTTCAGATCCTGACAAACTCTCTGTGAGATGTTGTCTCTGACGGATGTGCTGGGCCACCAAGTCTTAGTCACGTCCATGTCATGTGTTTATCAAACGTCCAAGTATGAAGTCGCAGAATATCTGAAAAATATAATAGGTGTAAAATGTCAGGGGAAATCGCCTGGTGCTACAGGAAGCGATGCCATTTCCATAAATGTTTAATTGATTGTAATCCTTTGTTGGGAGACATTTGCACAATGCATGGGCTTCACACAGGGCAGGATATTGAAATATTTAAGTCAAATAATAATTTTGATTCATCTGTGGCATAATTGTAAATAAACATCTGATAATGACCTTTGATTTAGTGATTAACCACTATATGTTAGGAAATTGGTGGATGTAACAACACATTGTATGTATACACTTTAGATGCCTAGTTTCTTCTTGTCATTATTCTTTCATAATTCTACCAGTGTAAACCACTTTCACGTTTTTGCTCCAGTTGCAGCCATGGCCGGATTCAAAAATCTCCAACTTTATTTACAACCATCTTTCCAGCTCCACGTTACACCAAATTGCTGTGGTCACACGGTTGGTGGCTGACCCTTAGGTAAGGGCTGTCTGCACTGATCCAAGTGTACCCTGCTGGGACACTGAGTGGTGGTCATGTTATGTAGCAGCACCGCCTATGTTTTGTATTTCCAGTAGAAAACTCCAAGAAAGATAGATTTTGAAGACATAGGCTTACCTTGACGAGATTTAGAGAATGCATCTGCGCAGAGGGCTGTTAGAATGACAGACTTCTAGGATCTTGAAGTATTCATCATGCTGTGCATGACCAAAGTGGACAATGAGTTCTATAAAGAAACAAAAATGCAATGAGAAATATACAAAAACTTACAAACAATTGTAGTTCTGGTGTGTTTGCTAATTTGTCCTATTGTGATAATAATGTTTTATTTGGTTTGAGTTCATTTGAAGTTTATAACCAATGTATTTATTTTGTTGTATCTCACATGGCTCACAACAGCACTAAGATAAAAAAGACACAACAATAAGTGAGGAATGTTCTTCAAGGTGCTATCTTTTTAAAAGCCTAAATAATTTAACACACCTGATTAAAGCTGGTGTGGTACTCATCATCATAAACTATTGCAGCTCTTGAAATAAGAAAATATTTTGTCATATTGCAATATTGTTGCCAATGCAATATATTGTTATAAAATGGTATGAGATAAAACAAATAGAGATAATCTTTTCTTTATTTACAAAGCAAAATATAGTTTTATAGTATATGATTAGCTATAATATTCACATTATTTAATATTTACATATACAGGTTTTATCCATTAGTATTTGGCCAGTGTCATTCACTTCAACAGACACATGGAAATCCTCTTTATGTACAGAATATAGATATATTTGTCTCACACTAGATGCACTCCTCACAAGCAAATGTATTACCAAACCAAAAAGCTGCTGCAGGTGTCATCTAAATACCTAACCACAGTTAAAGTAATAGGCTATAAAGTGATCTTTAAGTGGAGATTTAAGCACCCTCATAATGGCTTTGGCTGCCTTTTAGCAGACCATGTGACTCCCCCAGACTAGTGATTATGAGACGCGGATGAAGAGGTCTGGTGTGTAGGTCAGCCTGTAAGCCTCACTTTCACCTGCCAATCTTTACTTTCCTCAATACTCGCACAGCCTTGTTCTTTATACTGTTAACTGTCTTCCAGCAGGTGGTATCTGGTAAATTATGTCCACAAAACACTTGTACAAAACTTAGGTGTAGCCCTTTGGAATTCCCACTGTGGAGAAAGCCTTCGAGAATGATAGGCAGATAGAGAAAAAAACATACATTAAACCGGATTTGTATTTGACATGTTGTGCACAATTTGAGTTACTGTATATTGAACAGAAACTGCCAGTAATGTTTAGTGAAAGGTATTCCTCTTTCAGCTTTGGCTAGTTTTCCTTTTTCTTACATTACACAAGGACACTGATGCATGGTGCTTTTTGAATTTTGTATTATGTTGGAGGTCAAGGGGCCGGGATTCGGGAAGTGTTCTTAATTTCACAGGGTTAAGGCACAGCAGATTCACTGGGAATACAGATCACTTAGCACAAGGCAGCGACCGCCTCTGAGTTGGCCGGCTTTCTTCCCCATTTGTTAACCACATCCTTGGGGCCGCTGAACCGTTGAGACTGCCAAGGTGAACACGCGGTCCCAGGAGGAGGCTATGCTGCTGCAGATCGGTGAAAGGGTGATTCAGCTTGTGTTTATGAGAGCTCGCTTGTGCGTGTTCAAGCTTTATGGTGAGTGCATGTGTGCGGGCGTGTCTGAAATGGCCTCTGGCTGGTTGGAAAGGCAGCCTTAAGGTCTATATGTCTTTACACTTCATGATCAAAGGCAACTGCCACAAGACTATATCCATCTTCTGTTCGGGCTAACCTACTCTCCAAGAATTTTATTTTTCATCTCCAACATACCTCAGGACATACATAATTAAAGATCTATGCCCAGTTTTTATTTTATCCTCTACAAAGTATTAGTTTGATGCTTTTGTTTGATGCAATTGAATAGACACATAGACAACATAAAGCCCACCCTGATTGATGATTATGATTAGTTAGGTCAAATTACTTGAGTGCAAAAGGATGTGAAGGGAAGCGGTTTGCGTCACATTTGTAGACCAGAATGGAATGGGTTTTCCTGGCCGGGCAAACAATTACTTATAGTATGTAGAAATCAAATATGTTTCCAAATCACATTGGGTCTTGTGTTTAATCATTTATTTAATTTATTCTTTAATAATTTATTTATGTATTTAATAATTTTTCAAAGATATATAGTGGGGTGATGGATTTTACTGTGGTGTCAAGTTCTGGTCAAGTTTTCATTTTTGGCTAGGGAGGTATAATTGTTGCATCAACAACAAGTTCCCTAGAGGGACTAGGGTTCCAAACCTGGTTCATTTCTGTTTTCTCCGTGTTGCTAAAAATGTAGCGACAGTATAAAAAAATGATACATTATTGGGGGTGGTGGATGGGTAGGACCTGGTGAGAAATAGACAAATTTTTATGTCACCTTTTGCATTTGATTATTGGGCAGGTGGAATGGTAGACCACACCTAGGACAGTATGGAACAAAGTTTACATCATATTTTACGTTCATGTCAGATTTTGTGTTATTGTGGCAAGAAAGTAAACAACACTTTTTTTCTTTATTACTAAAAGCCCTTTACTGTGATATTTTGACAAAAGTTATTTTTATCATTAAATGACATAAATTGCAGTAGCACGTGCTGCCTGAGTACTCTATTCTAATTGGCTGATAAATGTAAAACAAAAGCATATATATGCAAATGACCATGATAATAAGCAGTATAAATAGTAAACTCTCTCTCTCTCTTGCTTTATGTACAGATATAACTAACAGGACATTGTGTCCAAGGGAAATATTTAGATAAACAATCTTTTTTTTTCCATCGACATCATCGTCATCCAAAAACAAACAGCTATTCAAACAGTTGGACAGAATTTCCCCGAATCCACCCATTATTTGCCCAGACGAAAAGGAATTGTACATGTATCAGTGATAATCCGATAATCACACTTCTCCTAAGCTTTTAATTTGATTAAGTGTGTGGAAATGGAGGGCAGAGAGTCTCTTGGTAGGATAACATCACAGACAGCGTGGCCTAATTGCTGCTGTAAATTTACATATGGATTCCCGTTTAATGTTTAACCAGCGTTTAATCGGCCCGGCTCTGTCATGTCTGTGGTTGGAAACACCTCTGTCACATGACGCGTGATTACTCCAAATAGAGCCGCTTTGATAAAATGGTAACAATTACTGCGGCTTTTTAATGGTTTGATTTGGGAAGCGTTTTAGTCACGGTGGACCCAACAGCGTCAGTTTCGGGGAGGAAATGAATAGTGCAGTGCTTTTAAGAAGGCTTTCAGCTGGAGACCATGCTGGCCAGATTAACAGTAGACAGTCATTATCTCCATTATTGTGTATTCTGCTCTGGCTTGCCTATTGAAATCGATCATGTTTTCCCTTGTGAAGTGGTGAGAACTGGTAGATTAAAGTGCTTATGCTGTTCATTTGAAATTGCTCATTAAGACCCTGAACATATTTTTATCCATTTGCGCTCGAGGATCTATCGACTTAAGCTCTCTCTGACAACAGTGCTACAATATTTATCGGCACTCCAACACCTGCACGCTTCAATTTAGAGACACTGTGTGAGCTTACACATCAGTCAATCAATAGTTTTGGATTACTGCAGAGTTATTTCAGGTAATATAGAGGTGAGGGATTTTTCATTGCTGTATGTCATCTATGAAGTTATTTTCCGACTTGCTTTTCTTGTTATTTTCTCTAATCCCCAATTCCTTCATTGTTTGTTTTCCCCAAAGCCTTATTTTCTTTCCTTTTTTAATAAGCTGAACCAAATCATTTTGACTTTTTACAGACAGTTTCACCCTTCCATCTCTGAATAAACGCCGACTTTATTTCCATGAAATTCTCCAATGACATAGATTTCACTTTTGCATAAAGGCATGAAGAATGGGTCCTAATATCGGCGGCATTCATCTGCTAAGTGGACATTTGCATGGGTGCGAGGGGCAGGGGGAGAAGAGGAAGAGCGCACCGCCGGCCTCCTGGGGTGACAGCAGTGCAGGGGGATGACATGTGACAGCTGTGACAGTACTGGAGGAGGTAGGCGGGGGGCGGCCAGGCGACTTGCTGCGCCCCTGATCCAATTACGCCACACGGCCCCCTGTCAGACCCAGCAGCTTGACTCCAGCCACTCTGAGGACAGTATTGATCTCTTGTCAGGAGGACCAGTTGCCCTCCCTTACAATCCGGCACCGTTGAACTTTCCACAACCACCCTGCCATCACTCCCCACTTCCTCCCATCAACCCACCCATCCACTGGAACTGTTATCCACTCTTTACCCAGCCTTTTTACCGTGGGATAGTTCTGTCATTATTATACTAATGCTATGCTCAAAGTGCTGGATCTCTCCATACAAGAATGCTAGATTCTATAATCTAGAACTATAAATGCTCTCGCTCCCATCAGACTTCCTAGGTGAAGATGAGCATATGCTAATACTGGAGAACAACAGTCTAAATGATTTAAGTTTTGAATTGAAAAACAAGGTACAATCTGTCCACCCACTAATCACTATTAGGTGCACTATACTGTATAGCGATAAGGCTATTTTGTAGTGTATGTCTAGTCCGAAAGTCTAGTTACAAAAATGTAGTTTAGTAGTGAACAGAAAAGCGCAATTGTACATAACATGTTTAAATTAAACGATTTAGAGAAAAGTTTGACCGTCTGAACTGTAATCATTTGTAAATTATTTTATGTCATTACGATGTAAAATCAGTAAGGTTATCTTACCTGAGCCTGGACAGATAGTATTATGGTAGCTTTCCTCTTAAGGGCAAGAAAGAGTTGCAATAATTCTGTTCAGAATAGTGAGTGCACTATATAGTCCTCTCTATAGTGAAACAGTATACGTATAGGGATTAGGGGATTTTTTTCCCTTCCTCTTAGTGACCAGTGGGGCTTATATTTATTCACACTTTACCTGATAACTTATGAATTTGAGTTGATTATGCAATAGATTTGAGAAAATTAGCCATGTGCAGTTAAGTTTACATGTTTTTAAGTAAAGCCTTGGTTCAACATGTGTTAAGCCACACTACTAGATGCAGGTTGGATTATCTTTTTGCTGTCTTATTTATTTTTGTGTAAAAGGATTATAGTATATGGTGCACTAAATTCATGCAAAATGTGCAGAAGCATCGGTGTAAAAGGAAACAAATAAGGTCAGGCTGTTCAGGTAAAGAGGAAGTGAAGAAGTTGGTTGTTGAGCTAACGGGGAAAGTGTGTAAAGCTTTGTGATGGGGCTTGTGATGCACCTGTCCATCTCTTTCCTATACCTACCAGACTTCTTCACTAATGGCCTGAGAAGATGCTGCCTCTCCTGGCTTGTATGAAAGCGTTTGATTTGAGATGATGAAAAGGCCAATGCAATTAGCAAGCCCTGGTTTGTTTCTCTAGAGCTGCAATGAAGCGGCTTAGACAGTGGCAGCTGCCAATAACTTCAGCGTACGAAGAACAGACAATTAGGCCGGGGCCTGTTACCACTGATGGTCCCACATCTCCAGACCTTTGCACTGGCCTTACCTCAGAGCACCTGCAGGTCAATAGGCAATGATACTGAGCGGAGCAACAGCTAGGAGCAGAGGTTAATCAAACCACAAACACACACATTCCTTGCATCCAGCTTATTATTCTTCCCCAATGGCCAGGAGCATGAGGGAGGAACAGAGGAGGAAACACTACTCACTATATGGGCAGAGTGTAAAGAAGTAGAAGAAATAATAATATTCACTGATATTGGCCTCACCACAGGGCAATAAAATGGTGATTACATCCGGGCTACTACTGCAGTTACTGCATAAAGATAGACAGATAGCAAAAATGTATTCCCCCAGAGACATATTTAGTACCAGGCTGTAAACATGATTTTTAAACTTGTAGAGTTGCCATTAAATTTCTGCTTTTATTTCTGCTTTTGGAGCCTGCCCTCTGGTGGATGGGTGTATATCGCTGTATGGTGGCGCCCATACGTTAGGCCTATAGAAGGGGGTTTGTTGAGAGCAGCTTAAACACATAGAACACTATTCTTAAATTCTTATACCTTTGTTAATAGAACTTCATAACCGCCCTACTTTTTTTTTTATCTGGTTTCATTTTGAATGAATGATTGGATCATTTACCACATTCAGAAAACACAGTAGAATGTTGTAGTTTCAGATACTGATGCCAAACACTGGTATTTAATCATATTGGCACACTACATTAGTTCACCTATATACTTAATTTTTAATTTTTTTAGTCTGAACCAAAAAGCACCAAACCAACTTGTTGCTTCATTTTTTCCACCAGACATACGTAGCTCTTTCCACTCTGTGTTAGATATTAAGTCTTGTCTTTTTTTTCCTGTTTTAGTCTGTCTAACCTATGGTTCATGTGGAATTTAGATTTCAAACTATGATTGAGGACCAAGACCTGCTGTTAGGTTCTTATGTTGAACATTAGTTTTAACCACATATGTCAAGCGGGAACACACTCCAACAGTGTTGGTTCGTTGTAACAGCATTTGGATGAGGTTGGGTTATGGGAAAATCCAGAAGACTTTTAGGCTTCCTTCTACAACAAAGTTACAACCCTGTGTTATGCTTTTGCTACACAAACCTAAAACCATTAAAGATACCACCGCCACAACTCCATCATAAAGCATGCATTCATAATTTGAGAAGGAAGGAATTTGAAAGTCAGAATAACACAAATCAGTGTGATCAACTGATGCCACATGTGTACAGCAGCGTGAAATTGGGCACAATCTGGAAAGAAGCTCATAGTCACTTTCATGCTATGTGCAGTGTGAATCCAATCCAGAGTGTGAACATTATCAGTCAAGCATTCAGTTGTGACACTGAAGAGGTCTGGTCAGAGGTTATACAGAGTGGTATGTCTTATTGGTTAAAGTGGACATACTGTGTGGGGTCTTCAGGTTTTTGTTTTTAAGTATGGTTAGTTTTGGAGATTCTTGGCACAAAGCAGTCTTGTTCCCATAAATTTCCTGTGTATCTGTGTAGCATCATCACTTAAACGGGGGACTCTTGTGTAAAATCTCCCTTCAGTAATGTCAGTTTGATGCTTTAGCTGTTAGGCAAACTAGAAAAAAGGCTCATTCATCATCTGAGATAACTTTTGAAGACTTTTCAATTTCAGTACGCAATTTTGGTACATTTTCCTCTAAAGCAATACTTGCATAGTGAGTAAAGCAGACAATATCTGCACCACTGAGTTTTGACTGACTGTTGTGTTACTGATAGACTTATTTTCAGATAGTGGGTTGCTTTTTCGAGCAAAGTAATCATTCATGTAATTAATTTGGAGGAAACTTGTGAACTAAATAACCCCGATCTATGGTAGAAACAGATTTGCTGTTCTGTGATATTTGATTGAATGCATTCTAAGACCGGCTTCATGTGTTTTATATAAATAAGGCTAGTGCATGAAGAAAATGATTTTGAATGGAAATATAAAAGATTGACTTAGGCTATATTTACAGCGGTCTCAAAAGCAGCCTAGTAATTCCAAATTGGTTTCAGATCAGATTTGTAGTGAAGTGTAAACAGTCCAGTTAATTCAGAATTCTTAAGTGGAGACCAAACTTTTTGATCTTTTTCTTTTTGTTTGACCATTCCATGTACAGGTTGGTGACCTCTACTTTTGATAATCGCAGACAGCCATAATTAAAGAAAGTTATTTTTAAATGATATATTATCTAGGAACAACTACTTTTGAAAGTTTAATCAGCATATAAATAAGCACAACATTAAAGGTGCAGTGTGTAGTTTTTGGCAGCATCTAGTGGCAACATTGCCAGTTGAAATTCTGCACCACACACACACCTTCTTTCTTAAAGCAGTGAGCACTTAGGGAAGCCCCACAGGGACATGCTGTTGTTTATAAAGAAACCTGACGGGGCTTTAAATCTATTTTAAATGCAGTGTTATCTTGAGGTGATAATACACTATTGAAAACCTAGTTTTTGCTCATGTTCTGTACTCAATAAATTAGGCCCTGGCTAAACGTACATAGGTATTTTTATAAACGCATATCTCACCAGAGGAGAGCTAGTGAAAAATATTTACATCCAAACGGCTCTACTGTCAATGCTTAAAAACATTGAACAAAACCACAAGATGGCGGTAAACATTCTGCCAGAAACCACAAAGTAAGAGTTAGAGCATGCGAAGTGAGTCTGTTTTGTTTTGGCAGCGCTAAACTCTTCTGAAAGTATCAGCAATGCTGTGTCTGAAGCAAGAAGTGATTGATTTGTGTCACAGACGTGGAAGTGTTAAATGTTTTATTACAGTAAAAAGAGAAGGATGGAACCGTTACTAAAGGGTTTTCAGCCGGCGAGGTGGTGAGTCGTGCAGTAAGCTAATGAGTGCTCCAGACTGAAGTGATGTAATAACGCTAAGTTTACCTGAAATGTGTTCTGCAGTGATATGCTCTAATAGACCCGGTTCACATCTGCTGTGGTTGTTGATGCGCAATACACACATCGACAGCCGTAACGTCGGATACTTACATCTCCATTTTGTCCGTCTATACGTCTCTATTGCATCTGGAGTTTTGAAAAGTCTTCACTTTGGGCGGTGTTTTTAAAAATAAATTGTTTTGCGGCCTGAAAACTCTGTGCCTTTTGTCCTCATGTAAACAAACATATAGAAAAGTATGCATTTATAAAAAATACCTGTGTATGTGTAACAGGGCCTTATAGGCATAGCTTGCACTGGAACCTAATTTACTACAAATGTCATTAACAATCAAACAACAGAAAAAACAAATTGGTCTGAGCCAGTTATCCTGCAATGCCTGTACAACTGTGCAAGCAGCTACAGCATTTTCACTATGTAGTTTCTATTTTTAAAGTAGCACTCTCTCAGTTTCTTTAATCAACATTAAATTTGCTCTTCTGGTACAAAGCGTCACACATGACAAACGTAACAATAGCAGACACATCACTACAGTGTGGTCCAAATTGGGACGCCGCTTCCCTTTTAGAAAGTGCAATTATGAGTGTTTTCAGACAACGCAGTAACATGTCATCGGTGAACCAACATACCACTCGCAGTTCTAAAACCAGAGATACAGTATTTGTCAGCCCTACTGTAATGCACCATCAAGTTGCTGAAGCATTGTGTCGTCCACCGAGGGGCCCAGGAGGGGAATCAAGGAATCTGTCGAATTAATCCACGCCGGGAAGATCCCTCCTGTCATCTCGGCTCTCTTTTACCACTGCCTTTTAAAAGCCATTTAAAGGCTCCAAACTGAACGGGACAGACAAGCTTGACAGCGACTCCTGAAAGAGCATCTGTCTCCTTTAACTCCGAAATAAACCATGATACCGTCATTTACATAAGCTTGATCTTAATTAATGAATAGATTCAGTCTGTCAGTGACAAAGCCATATTATTTTAAAAACGCCAGAGGCCATCTATACATTTGGTCCTATGAAAAATATGTAATAGTGATTTGATGTTTCATCTTTAATTGATGATTAAATTCATAAAATGTTACAGTACTGTAGTGTAGATAGTGTAGATGTGCTTAATATAAAAAACTAAAGATAAAACACTATTTATTGATCTTTTTTTTTTATAATTGAGCTGAATTGTTTTACTTAAAGAGAAGTAACAAGAGGTGTGCCATATACAGCCCATCCCACTTTGGATAACAAAAACAATTTCATATTTTGAAAGTGTTACATGTTCATTATTGGCTGTAAATTTTTGTCTTACAGAACAATTTCTATGCCCTATTTCAAAGGAAAGTATAAAACAAAGGCATTTGGACGTAGGTTTTAAGGTGAAGACTTTTTATACCTCATCCAAGGAACAATTTTAATTCTGAGTTCAACTGGTGCAAGAGCTAAACTTATATCTTTCAGAAGGAGAAGTTTAACCTGAAACTAACTGTAACTGGACCAGGTTGTTCTGGTTTTATTGTTGTTAAGAGTTGAATCCCCTATGTCAAGACTTTACAGGTGATCATCTAGGGTGTATTCGCCCTAAGCTGCCTATGACCCCGACCATAGAAGCAGTAGAAGATAAATAAACATAAACCTTGTATGTATGTAATACTAAATACTGGTGCATTAAAGAATGTAGGTACATACAGTATCTAGACTTAATAAACTGGAATCTCTTATCTAGCAGAATTTTTTAGTTCGTTTCCTGAACAAGACAACAAAAAAGCCCGTGGCTTTCCCTAAGAGTGGTGTCTAGTGTGACGTTCAATATCACACATAACCCCACAGAGCAAAACAGCAATAAATAACATGCAAGGCTAAGTGCTAATCAAAATCCAAACAATCAAAGTGAATGCATATTAAACACATGCTATTTCTGTTTCAGCTTTCGAGCTACCTGCACATGTAATACAGCATTGACTTTCCATAATGCAATAGAGCCACCTTGTACCATCTCAGATTTCATTTTGGGATTAAAGGTGGATCAACTTCACCCTCCACATTTTTTGAGGTGAAAAAAACAGACATAAAAGGAGCTTCTGTATAAAAGTCAAAAGACTGTTTAGTACCCTTGTTTTTACAGATACAGACATACATACATACTTCTGATGCACATGACAACTTTGTTCTCCTTTTTGTCCTCTCTCTTAATAGAAATCCCACGTATTCAGCTGCTGCTAGCACCGCTGCTTTCCGCACAGGTAATATAGATGTTCTCGAAAAGTGGATGCCACGAAAGAATGAAACCATTTATCTGGGATAAAGAAAGAAATCTGCATTCATTCCATCTTTTCTGCTTGCTGTAAACTACCTGACAATTGTTCATTAATGATTCCCAGTAAATTCCTTAAAATGGTCATTTGTCATCCTGTCACTTCATTTGTGACCTAAAATTCCTCACTAGAGGCATCATCAAATAAATTAATCACTACCCAGGATCCATTTCTCCCTTGTGCGTGCTGTTATACCCGCTCTCTTGTGTTTCTCTTCATTTACATATATTTAATGGCCCAGTTGCGCTTGGTTTGTGCCATGCGACTTGCTCAGCTTGTGTCAGGTGAAATATTTCAGCTGCCACAGTCTTTAACTGGGCAAAAACCACGTCTTGTACCGCTTCCCTCGAATACCTAAAACACAGGAGTATAAATGGATTTAGAGACAGTTTGCAGCTTTTGTATTTCACTGGGAATACGCAAAGAAGATGGCGCTGTTTATTTGAAACTCTTTAGTTTAAGAGAAACTATTTTTAACGGTTACATTTTTGCCAGTTAAGTTGATAAAGCTGATAACGTATGTCAAATGGTGTTGTGTATTTGTTTTTGTTGCAGATAAAGAGGTGTCAAAATCCACGCTCTATTGTGTTTTAAATATGTTTTAGTGTGCTTTTCAAAATCTTTGGCAGGAATGCATACAAATAAATTACATCCTCATGTGTTTCATCTTTGGACAGATAAAAAAAAAACGCCAATTATTTCCGTGCGCCAAGAGCGTGTCATGTTTGAACTTCCATCCTCATTAAGGGTCCCTAACACCAGAGGACATGCGAACGCGCCGCCAGCGTTACACACAAAACAACAGCTGCCTCCCTCTCTCTCCTCCTTTTGCACCCAAGCCACCCTGTTAGAGGCTCGCAGCTTGTTTCAACTGGAATTAGCATAATTAAGAATTAACGTGCATTAATTGCGGCGCTTAATGCAAACTGAAGCCAAATGTATCACTTACTGTAGAGGAGCTGCTAAATGCTTTGTCACCTCCCACCCACTCGGTGTAGAAGAAGAGAGCACTTGTGCAGCAGGCAGCGATGACACAGGCAGAAACAAACAAAGCTAACTCTGTAGTGTATTGATGAAGAAAGTTGGTCCGTTTAGAAAGAGGGGTTTACTGGGATTACAACGGAAGTGTGTAATGACATATAAAAAGTGCTGATTGGTTGAAGAAAGGCACATATGGTAATAAAATCTGGCATTTGGAGGAGTAGAGGATGTAGTGGGTAGCGCTGGCTGTCGGAGATGTGCTCTTTGTTTTGTGGTAGGATGTCAAAGCGGATTAAGGGCATATTTTATGTTTTAATTTATATTTTATGTACAGTGGAAGTTTAGTAAATTGCTTCAAAAATCTGTTGTTTATCTTGTTCTTATTACCTTTTTTTTTTTTTGAGAAAAAGGTTTTTGACAAATGAATCTGGACGTGGGTTTGATGCCTTTGTTAGAAAAGAAAAATAATCTTGATTATATCCTGGATAACCTCCTCAGACAATTTTTTTTTTCTCTTTTACCTTAATTGGATAGGAAGATAGCTTAGGGATAGACAATATATTCAGCGCTAATATTGATAATATATTATTAATATATATTGTATAATATATTACACTTATATGGCACTTATATTGACAATATATTGATGGCAAGAATTTGGCTGATATGTAAAGCCAATATTATATTCTGTTGACTAGTTTGTGCCTGTGACACCTTAGGGCACATGAAAGCAGCGGCGCTCCATTTCGGGCACTTTACCAATGCAGAACAGAGGCTTGTAAGTTCAAAGGTGGAACTGTCGCCTCGTCTGCTGTCCAGACGTATATTGCAGTGTCAAAAGAAGACAGTCAAATTTAAATATGCAACGCATGCAGTGGCCAAGTTATGCAGGATGTAAATACCACCATTCAATACCACCAATAACTTGTTTGAAAACAACAAGCAAGCATTAGCAAGCTAGTGTTAGCAAGCTAGTGTTAGCAAGCTAGTGTTAGCAAGCTAGCGCTAGCAATCCCCTGCGGCAAGAAGCACTGGTAAAGAGAGCCCTACAACAACTCTTGAGAAAAACAAATAAATTCAGCAGATAGAAATTATAAAGGTACAATGTGATTGCACAGTTTAAAGGCACAGTTATGCGTTCTCAACATAAAAAAGAAAATAATAAATGTGGTTATTTTTATTCAGTAAAGCAATGACTATCAATATTTTAAATATCGACATTGGCCAATATTGGATCTCGGCCAGATAAATATTGGTATCCACTGAAAATAATCATATCGGCCCAACCCTAATCAAGACAAGAAAGGAGTTGTAGATGGTAACCTGGAACAAAGTGGCCTGAGAAGGAATTTGAACACAGGCCAATCCTTTTTATGTGGTGCGGAACACAAGCATTATTGCAATTTAAAAAAAACAAGTTGCAATGTTTTGTGCAGCCCTTGTATAAAACAGTCTACTTTTCAATTAGCAAACCATTCTTTTTTTATTTTTATTTATTTAACCTTTATTTATCCAGGAAAGGCCCACTGAGAGTATAAATCTCTTTTGCAGGGGAGTCCTGGCCCCATTTGTTTGTGGGGGGGACTATTGTACAAATCTTTAGTGGTAGGGGAAACCGGGGCACAAGGAGGAAACCTATGCAGACACATGCAAACCCAGGACCTTCTTGCTGTGAGGCAGGAGTGCTAACCACTCTGCCACCGTGCTGCCCATTATTGACTGCTGAACTAAGCTTTTGTATTATTTTACATGGAGATTTTTGTATGGAGGCCACATAGACTCAAAATAGTATATTGATATGTTTTGCGCTTAAAGGAACTCTAGGGGTACATGGATACTAGGTGTTCATTAAATGGGGTTTCAGCCTACAATACAGTACAGATAAAAAAATAAAAATGAGTTTTAAATACTTAGCAACCAGTGCTTTTCCTATGTCAACTGATGTTTCAGATCTGTTTGCTCATGCTTATTATTGTTTTGTGTAAATTAGTACATAATGCTAACAACATACATGATAATGCTGCAAGTAGGCTAGGACGATAATAGAATTTTGTGTCACAATTATACTGGCCACAATAATTGCGATTTACAATATTATCACAATAATTATGAAATCATGCTTACAGTTTGAAAATGTCACTAAAACATACTGGAATCATTTTTCTGTACTTTTTGTGGTTAAACAACCATTTTTAATGTACTTTGTTGAACGTGAAGATAGCACTTGGCCACCGGGCAACAAGCCAACAAGATCTACCTCTGCAAAATGTATATTTTTAAAGGGCTTTAATCATCAAAAAAAAATTATTTCTTTTATAGTCTTTTTAAAATCTAGAATTAGTGTAAATTTAGCCTGGCGGCAGTAACTCAGTGGGTAGAGTGGCCGTCCTTCGACCGGCGGGTGGGTGGTCCCAAAAACATCATAACATCCTGCTCTCCCCCACATACTGTTGTTGTGTCCTTGGGCAAGATACTTAACCTACATTGCCTCCAGTGAGTGTTCTGTAACACTGGTAAATAGCTTAATGTATGTAAAGCGCTTTGAGTGCCTACTACAGTAGGTGGAAAAGCGCTATATAAAAATAAAGATTATTATTAATAAATTATTTAGGCAATTCTTTAGCAATAGTCTGTTTTGCTTCAGCCTCAATCATTCAGAGAAAGCTTAATAAAATTTTTAGTTCAGAAAATTATTATAAAAAATACCCTGTGAGTGGACCCCCCAGACCCCGTTACCCAAAGGGGCCTAAATATAGGTTTTGCCCCTGGATTTCTTATTCCGGATCTGCTGCATGATGCTCGTTCAGCGTATGGGCGCTGCTCCTGAATCAACACAACCTCTAGGCAAATAAAGCGGCTTTGCTAACTTATATTCAACTATTGTCTACAAGCCTAAGCAAAAGAAAGTGAGTATGGGTACGCTCCATAAGCCCGTCCCTTCTCACGGCTGAAGTAGAGCTGGACCAATCACAATCGTGGGGTGGGCAACGTCACAATATCTGCTATTCCAAAACAAAGAAGATGGCGCCGCAGCAGAGGAAAAGTTTGACACTCTTGTCTGTTTTATGTGACTTATCATGTCTTTAAAACCGCAACAACTCAAAGCTCTAATAACTTTTTAAAAGGAAGTTTTTGCGCTAAACCCTAATTGTCTTATAGCCTTTACCTTTATCATGCTTGTCTATAATTTTCTTTCTATTCTCCTGTGACAACTCTTTCCTTCGCTTCCTCTGGTCCATGTTGAGTGTGGTACACACCATGACACCAGACAACACAGTGACTACCTGAAGCCCTATAAATAGGCCCACTGACTGTTTACAAGATTGTACACACCTGTGATGCTAATTAGTGCACACACCTTGAATTAACATGTCCATTTGGTCACATTATTTACAGTCTTTTCTAGGGGTACCATCAATTTTGTCTAGGCCTGTTCCATGAGTTTATTTTTTTAAATGATTCCGTTGAAGCATGGTTGAAAAGCAATGTCTGACTTTCATTGGTTAACATTCATAGAATTTTTATTTATTATTACTTTTGTCAGAATAAAGTTTTTTCTGTGACCATTGTCAGTTTTTCTTTCATTGACCGAAGGGTACCAACAATTTTATCCACGTGTGTAAGCCCTGTGTATGTAAACCGCTAATTTCAGTCAAAGGGCAGTCACCACCAGAAGTGAAATAAGATCTATTTTCTTAATATCTGGGGACTAATGAAAATTTGATTGAAAATTCTGCATAGTATACCTTAAAGCTGTTTTTTTTCCCCTTTTGTTTTGTCATTTTAAAATTCTCCATTATATTTCATTCCCAGCTGATAGGCCATCTATTATCATGCAGGAAAACAAAGCTATGATCTTCTCTAGTTGCATTTAACAATTTCATGCCTCTTGAATTTGTTTTATTTTTTTTTCCTTCAAGTGTGTGCTTTTGCCTTTTTCACCTTCCAAAGAAGCATATCAGCACCTTCTTAAGAGCTGCAAGCTTCTTTTTTTTACCACATTAATCTAGATTTAATATTCGTTTCAAAATACATTTTCCTATTAATTAAAAGTAAAGCATGTATTGTATGGTACATTATCCCTCTAACGGCCCCATGTGGAGATCATGAAGTGGAAAACTAATGGTGTAGACTTTAGCATTTGGGTTTTGCCTGAGTCATTTACATATCTGGAAAGGGGATGGGGATGTGTGTGCAAATAAGCAGAACTCAGTGTGTCCCGTGCCTTCCCATCCCACCCCCACTGCCGTGCTTTATCGGGGAAGTCAAAGAAGAAGTGTTGCCTCTCTCCCCTCAGCCAGAGAAGGTAATGAGATTCCGTGCACCTTCTATTACGAGGAGGATGAGAAATCTGATTATTAAGGAGAGGCATGTGGCAGTAAGAAAAATCTGTTTGTTTTTTTCTTATTGTATCACCCTAAGAAACAAAGGTGACCCCCATGTTCCATTCATTAAATCTTGCCTCCTCTAATTTATCAAGGTAAACTATCACGGCTTCTGCTGAGCTAATCAGAAACAGGCACAACTTGTTAGGTGTGCCTCAAAAGGACACATCACAGGATTTGGATATCACATCTTGCACATACTGAGTGGGGCCTTATCCACGCTTCCAATTGGACGTCCATTGCTTTGTGGGCATTTGCATAGATGCTTTTTTTTGCCATGCCGTAAAAGTTCAGGACAACAAGGATGAATTATGCCCTCCAAAACAGAACAAGTGTAATTATTTTAAGGACACACTTTTGCTGCAGGTATCACTTTCTGAAGCAAATGTCATCAAAAAATTTTGTTTTAGTCCTGTTTTTTTGGTGCCATTTGTTATTATCATCACTGTGCTGTTTACTGTGGTGTCACATCCCACACAGCTTCATGTATTCATGTGTAACACACATCACATGAATGTGACACTCAGATGTAGCACATAACAAAGTGACCCTCTTGTCAGTGTTATCGCCCACATCCAATGTAATGATGGTAACTACAGCTCTATAAAAATACAGAAAAAAGGTGTATTTTATTCAGAATGGCCAGGGCTTGTCACATGGAAGCCTTTTGACAATTATTTTTCTAGTAATATGACATAACTTCGTTGCAGTATAGGGAGTTTTTAGAGTTTTGTTTATAAATATTGGAAAAATAAGCCTTTATCCTGCAAACAACTTTTTATCATAATCTGAACCATATATATATATATATATATATATATATATATATATATATATATATATATATATATAGTAAGGGGTGTGGTTTTATGGAAAAATCCCAGTACCTCAGGTTTCTATTTCTAGATGTGTGGCCTTCAAACAAAGGTTGTGAGACTCTCTCTTGTTGTCTGTGTTTTGGAGTTGTTAGAAGCTATTTGAAGCTGTTTGATGCGAGGGGATTGGCCTGGAGAGATGTGAGAAATGTCCCACACATTAGCGCGCTGAGTCACTGCTGAATGCCTAAGCACCCACAACTCATGCCCAGCCCTCCCTCCAAATGTCACATGAGCTTATGTCAAGCAACACCTGTGGCAACTGCAGTGCAAGAAAACAAATTAAACTGATTGGTTTTACACACTGCACTGAGCTGTTTGTGAACCAACAGGCTGTGAACTTGAGACAAGTCCAATGGTCTGAGTTATGATATTTGTCTTAACTGACTGCAAGGGTTGGGGATACACAAAATCCTAGGACATTCCTGTTGGAGTCCATAGTTTGTGTCCTAAAAAAACAGTGGTTAAAATGGTTGGCATTTGGTGAGTAGGATGAAAGTTGTCATATTTATCATATTTGCTGACCTTTTTGTTTTTAAAAACATTAACTTATAAAACACGCATACAATTTTTAAGTGGCTGTAGAGTTAATTGTAGAGTGTGTGACACAATTGTCGATGATTGTCCTCTTCTCTGTCACAGCCTCTAGACTCTCCAGTTTCAATACAACATTAGGTTTTATCTTTAGCTTTTGTGTCTAGGCTAGTGCTCTGAAGTTCCAGCAGTTCCTTGTCTATACAAAGCTTCCAGACAAATTTTAACGCTGTTAAAGCATTTGTATTTACTAAATAAATGATAAGTTTGATAATCCGAGGCATTAACCTTTCAATCGTTATACAGCTTCTAATAGGCATGTTTTAATCCTATTACCTGCTGCTCAAATTCAGCTGGTGCTTGTGGGAAATTGGTATTTATTACAGAACTGGTGATCACACAGGCGTCCTATCTCTTACCGAGGCCGTGATGTGCACAGCAGGTTCCCTAAACCACATTCCCAGATCGAATGACCAGAGCTGTGACCCTCACTTTACAAAGCCATTGTGTATTTATTATGCTGCTACTAAAGCCATTTGAGTCATACAAGGGGAAAGTAATTATTCCTAAATTCTGCATGGTAAGGGTGAAGATAGAAACTTTCTCTATGACTATCCTTTAATGTTAAGATTAAGACGTCCCCCTCAAAGATGCAAATTAATCTTTATAACCGGACACTCCCCTACATAGAAAGCTCAGTGATGCTGCAGCCAACAGAGTTCATTTGAATCCCCACAGGCAATTATACTTTCAAATGATCTCTTGAAGTAAATCATGTTCACACTTAATTAATTTAAACACTACACTTAAACCATGAAAGTCTTCTTGTCTTCCTTAAGACCAAACTGTTGTTTAATACACTTATCTGTGATAAGAAGAGTCGCACTTCTTCTGTTCAGTGTTATTGAGATAAGATGTATTATTAGACACTAATCCACTCTGATGTCATTTATTTGTCTTTTTTACTGTGCTAATAGGATCTTGTGTGTCTGTTTTGGTTGATCAAAGTGTGGCCAGCAACTGCAGTTTTTGTCACAATTGATTTGATTAAGTTATTACAACATTATAATTCATTTAGGGCTAGCGCCTTTATACAAGACTTTGATTGTGAATGTTCGTGCAACAATTTTCCAATAGGTTCTGGCATACACTGGCTAAATATAAATCAATAAGTAACATTAATATTCTGAAAGGATAGAAAGGTTTATATAAAAAAGAAAATACTGTGATGGTTGTTTTATTGTAAATATTTGAAATAGCCTAAACCAATGCCTTTGGATTTCTTGTAAAAGTGCAATACTACAATGCAAGATTCCTTGTAGTATTGCAGCAAAACATCCTGGCAACCCAAAATGGGTTTACCTGATAGACAAAATAGATACTGTGATTAGCACCTGCTGGTATGGTCCTTTCAACTTCCAAAAATGTGGCATACTGTTGGTGTCACTTGTCTTGCATGAAGCACAAAAACGTATACTAAATATAGCAAACAACAAACATTTCCCGCTTTTTATTTTTATTTTTATTTTTCACCTAAACATACTTTCTAGAGTTACCACTTCAGACACCAAAGAGCTTCACAATTGGACAGAAGGGTCATGACCTCCAACCCTTATAGACCATGTCCAAATCTACTCTTTCTGATTTTCAGGGCGAAGGCGGTGGTATAAAGTGCCTCTTTATGAAGTCTGGTATAAAGAGGCAGGACTGGAGCCGGCGCAGGTATAAAGAGGCAGGACTGGAGCCGGCGCAGGTATAAAGAGGCAGGACTGGAGCCGGCAGGGTATAAAGAGGCAGGACTGGAGCCGGCGCAGGTATAAAGAGGCAGGACTTGAGCCGGCGCAGGTATAAAGAGGCAGGACTTGAGCTGGCGCAGGTATAAAGAGGCAGGACTGGAGCCGGCGCAGGTATAAAGAGGCAGGACTGGAGCCGGCGCAGGTATAAAGAGGCAGGACTGGAGCCGGCGCAGGTATAAAGAGGCAGGAGTGGAGCCGGCGGAGGTATAAAGAGGTTGGACTTGAGCCGGCGCAGGTATAAAGAGGCAGGACTGGAGCCGGCGCAGGTATAAAGAGGCAGGACTGGAGCCGGCGCAGGTATAAAGAGGCAGGACTGGAGCCGGCGCAGGTGTAAAAAGGCAGGACTGGAGCCGGCGCAGGTATAAAGAGGCAGGACTGGAGCCGGCGCAGGTATAAAGAGGCAGGACTGGAGCCGGCGCAGGTATAAAGAGGCAGGACTGGAGCCGGCGCAGGTATAAAGAGGCAGGACTGGAGCCGGCGCAGGGATAAAGAGGCAGGACTGGAGCCGCGCAGGTATAAAGAGGCAGGACTGGAGCCGGCGCAGGTATAAAGAGGCAGGACTGGAGCCGGCGCAGGTATAAAGAGGCAGGACTGGAGCCAGCGCAGGTGTAAAGAGACAGAACTGGAGCGTTTGTCTGCAGCATGGTGTGGTTTGCTGGCTACGTCATACACAAGTAACTAGGCTTGCGCGGCAAGTCCAAAACATTCAACATGACGGACCCTGCTACTGAGAGGTCGTTTATTTCTGCTCTTGCCATGGTTTTTCAATAACCAGCAAAGTATAGAAACAATGAAAACGCTCTGGTGTCAGATCTTCTGCTGGCCATTTTAACTAGCAACACTCACGTGGCTTCCTTACATTTTAATTTAGTCATTTAGCAGACGCTTTTATCCAAAGCGACTTACATTAAGTGTTTATTGTTGATGAACAACTGTGTAACCTTTTTTCGCGTCACGGCCACCGTTTCTCTGATTGGTTAACATTTCTCTTGTAAACACTGCCAAGCAACAGGTTACCAGACCTACTTCTTTGTATAGAATAGGAAAAGAGTTAGTCATGGCTGGCTAGCTTTCCTCCAGCGCAGCGCCAAATTATTATTATCATTAAAATTATATTTATACTAATTAAAAATTAATAAAAGTATACTTTTAAGTATAAAGTATAATAGATATAATAGTAGCTATACAGCATAACTATTCTTTTTCATTGTTTTATTTATTGTTAAATGTACCATGTCTTGATCTGTGCCACGCCTGCGCCGCTGCGAGATACAGCCCCTTATGTTAAATTGCTAATGTTAGCTTGTTTTGCTGTTTTTTTTTTTCTGCATTACACCTCCTAAAAAATTTTTTATAATGGAAAAATGGAGTTGAGTTAAATAGTAAATACAGTTGAACGTGTCTTGTACCAATGTCTAATAGCTCTACATGGACCACAGTCGTAGTTGCATTTTTCAGTTAATTAATGATATGTGTGGGCTATTGTTTCTCATTTTTATAATGAATGCATTACTGTACTGTCACAAAGTCCATTTTGACAAATAGGTGGAAGGATGGATATGAAAAAACATACATTGGTGGCTGCCAAGGGGTTAGGTTTTGAATTAATTGAGGGAAATAAATTCAGTGGTAATAGGCGCTGACAGCAGACTGTGGCAATTCTGATGGCAGTGACTGATGGTTGATGCACACAGGTTTATGACAAATAATGCTTGTTTTGCTTGCAGTGTGTTTTAAATCCTACTTGTGTGTTCATTAAAAATAAATACATCAAGTGTGAAATAATAAATGAATTGGTGCAGATAAATGGATGGATGGATAATGAATGCGTTTGAGAAGGAGGGAGGCGGTAATGGCTGCTTTTAGGGAGGTGCACTGGTCACCTCTGAGTTTTATCCGCGTGCGAGCCCTATCACCGGCAACATCACGCTCCTGTAGTCATCGTCTCCTGACAGTGGCGTAATGCTGATCAGATAGCTGTGTGGAGTCACTGCTTACATGTGTCACAACCGCCGTCCGTGATCATGTCAGAGTCGTGCTGGGCGCCAGAGCCAGCATTCAGAGCTCAGTGGACCTGGCTGGTTTGCGCTTGACATTTCCCCAGCATGAGCGGCCTAGTAGTGCTGCTCCAATGGCAGCCCAGGCTAATGTGCCTCTCATGGGCCCCGCAGCACAGTGCTGGCAGCTGCAACGTGGGGGCACAGGTGCTGCCAGGGCCTGTTAGCTTTACAGTAACGTCCCGCCGTGTCACAAACAATCCCAGCATGAGCATGCTCTGATACCTCGGCTTATTAAAAGTCTAATAAATAAACAAGGCTTTTATTGTGAGGTGATATTGGAGGAAAGTTGAATTCTCTGAGCTGTCTTTGATCATTTTTATCAAGCAGCAATAATGCTGCACAGTCTCCGGCATCATCAGCCATGACAAATTCATCATTTTTAATTAGCTCCTGCGCAAAAATATTCACAACAACAACTGTGTGGGAATTGTTGATTATGGCGCCACATACGCAGTAAAAATACTTTGGATATTGGAAATTAAAAATAGTATTCTTATTTTGAACAAGGTCCTATGCTACATATATCTAATATAATAGTTTAAATGTAGGCTGCACAATGTAACACAAATGTAGCATCATCACAATATCAGCTGTAATGTTCATATTGACATAGAACAGCAAAAAATGCTTGTGCCACTATATTGTTATTGCATTCCTTGTTACTGTGATTTGACCATTTGTATGCCAAAACAACTTACCAATGACAGCTTTCTACACATGAAAGAATTAGACAAAAAGAAGTTTGACCAGTGCAAGAAGCTAGTGTATAGCCTTGTATTTCTTCATATCCTTCAATTAATTTTTTTTACACGTTTTATAAAACTGTTAATTTTGATTTCTTTTATTGGATATTACAATTACAATGGACAAACAATATGCATTGTTGAAACGTTTTAGCATGAATTAAAATTCTTAACACCTGTCTTTGCAAAATGAGAACTTACAAAGAATAACATAGAGAAGCACATAACAATAGATTCAATAAGTTCATGTATAATCATCACCTATAGTCAAAGGTAGAGTCAGTCTAGCCCTCCTTACATAAAGTCACACTGAGGCAATGCACCTGCTTTAATAACCTTTTGTGCTTGATCTGATGAGCTGTGAAATCTTGTGGTTAAATCACAATGTCACAATAATTCCCTTTCATACTTTTATGGTTTTCATGTGTAATGTTACTGGTTCAACAATTTTAGATTGAAAAAAGTTAATTTTGTTTTGCTGTTGCTTCAATGTTGAGGGAATGCAAAGCTTCAGTTTACATCAAAAGGTTTAGGTAAATTTGACTCAAAGCAGTGACGTTGCTGAAACTTGTAATCTTAATGTGGATAAACTTAATTAATAGCCTGTTCCCATTTAAAGCAGTTAATGTAAGTAGGTTAAACTATTGTATTTCCCAGTGTAGTGAAAAGTTTTCCACTCACACGCAGATGTTTTTTTGTTTATGGAGTCAAAGCCAGCGCTGTGAAACCTGCTAAAGCACATTGATTTATTGGTTTCTTTGGCCGGACACTATTATCCTCACACTCTGGGGATACGGCTGCTTCCCAAACAGCACCAGGTCCTGACACAGTCATGACAGCTAAATTGTTTCACTCACAAGGTTGTCCCCTTGTCCCCCTTTCTACCGCCGCCACTTGTTACAACAGAGATATAGTATAATTGTACCCAGAGGAACTTGTAAGCCTATATCGTGAGTGTTTCTTTTCAAGTGCGTAGTCCTTTGTGGCTAAAAAGGAGGAGGAGAGTGGGATATTCCTTCTTTGTTAGAGGCAATACCAGAATGCACTTTGATAAAGTAGAGCATCGTTTATAATCAGTTATTTTCTCCTGAGCTTTGTTTTTCTCTTATGGCAAGTCTACTACACTTACTCTGTGAATTGTATTAATGCTAACAAGATACATTTGTCATGTTGCATGCAAAGTGTGCTTGAAAATAAAGCCCTTGTGTATAATCATAAGCAAAAACTCTCATGTTAAATCTAGCGCTTGTTTCTGATGTGCAGGTAAAAGCGGAGAGGAGTGAGGGTTCTATAAATGGCTCTCACTCGTCTGGCGTGTGGCTCGGCTCGTTGTGTCGTGGAGGTGGTGAAGGTGGTGGAGGAGGAGGAGGAGGTGGGGTGCTCACTCGCTGACCATTAGTGCGCTCAAGTGCACTACATTCTATGGCCTGTCAACTCCTCTACTAATGTGTGAGGAAATAACTCTATTATTTCCTATAGCCCACTGAAGAGCACCTGCTCTCATCTGACTCAGAGTACACATTTTCCAGATGATTTCTATATAGTGGATTGTCACAGAGACCTTGTGATATTGTTGTTGGGGAGAGAGTGGACAGTTTTTGCCTCAGAAAATAACCAAAAACCATTAACAATTCAGTGAAGTTTCAATTATTGTATTCTTAAAGCAAGCTATAAAGCATGTGTTATAGAAAATCTATACAAAATGTTGCACTTAGGGCTAACAAAACTTTTAAAACACCCAAAACTACTATTTGTGCAAGTGTGTATTACAGCTTTTAAATACATTTTTATCATATGGCTGATTTTATTCCGACATCTATTTATTCAACTTGAGACGTGGCACTTGACACAACTGTTATAAATGTATGAAATAATGACCCTAAAGGGGTCAAAAGTTACTAAAACAATCTTGCTAGTAAAGTCGAAGAAACGAGAAATGAAGGAAAAAGAAGAGAACATGTAGTGGCAAGCCTGCTGGGCATCGTGGGAACTTTCCAGAAATTTTCGGACCAAAGACCAAAGGCGACAATACAAAACGTACTGAAATGGATTTTAAAATTGGAAACAAATCCTTTTTATATTCTAGAATATAAATCACAAAAGCTCAATAACCATTCATTTCAAAGTTGCAAAGTACAAAATAAGATAATGATTTAAGAATAAGAATACACATAACATATAGACCCAGGTTTGATTCAGGCGTGGGTCATTTGACTTGTCATTCCTTTTGCTCTCACCTTGTTTTCTGTCTGTCTACACTGACAGGAAACCGGCAAAAATTGTGTAGACACTGGCATCACATTTGCAATATAAATTCATTAGTAATGATTGAAGTCTTTATTTTAAAAATATGATTAAAACAAAACAATAAATTCCAACATATTAGTTATTCAGTAGTTAACTCAAACTGAAAACACATATTTGGTGTTCAAAAAGGAATAAGAGGAAGCAATGCAGTAATATTGAATAAGTGTGATAAGATATGTCTAAGTTGAGAGGTCTGTGAGTGTATGGAATCTAAAAATGACATAAGGTCCTTTTGTTTCTTTGGCAAAATTACTCATTATAAAAACACTGCACATACATTGTTTTATTTACATGTAAGCCTTCACTCGTGTCTTGATTGTTTAGGATCTTATATCTCTTTTATGGCTACAATCACACTAGTGACATTTACTTTTTATCAAAGAACGATTAGGGAGGTTAGTGAAAAGAAACACTGTAATTCTCCTCACGTCACGCTGATCTTCATGGACAATAATTTTCTTTAAGTAATGTGGAGTGTGCCCGGCTAACAAATGAGCCTCTCCCAACATGTGAGTGCGCGCATCTCTTTAAGAGCCGCCGAGTCGAGTGGAGAGGAGGTGTCATCCAAGGGTTAACCCCCGCTGTCCCTGTCTGTCCGACACCCCCCACGGCTACCCCCGGATATCCACCCCCTACCTAATGCCACGCGCTTTAGCCTCCCAGCTCCAATACAAACAGCATTATTTATACCTCGGCAAAACAGCCCTTAATTACTCATGAACTAGAGTTGGGGCCGCTCCCTATACCACCCACCAACAGCTTTTAAACACTCCCTAAAAGCTCGCTATTTGATATTAGCGCACTTGAGCCTGGGAGGAAGGTGTTTAAAATAAATAAATAAATCTGAGAGAGTCATTTACATAGGCACAGCAGATGATATTTATACTCTGCAGTAGCGTCCCTGAAGGGGCTTGTCTTATTACCTCCGTCCTACCTCAGGTCCTAGCGCTGAGCCCGCCGAGCCAGGCAGGTGATTAATTCTGTGCTCACAAGGAACCGTGCATTCAACAACACAGCGCCAAGGAGGATTTCTGCTGGGCCTTTTGTGCGGAACGCTCTCCACTTTCTCCGTGCCTCTTTATATTTCCATATCCCCCGTTTTATTGTTTCCTATTATGGCTTGTTTACCTGTGATTAAGTGATAATGTTGTGCCGAGAACACATCAGAGACGGTGTTTTATCGAGTGGATTGGCTCCAAGTGAGGATTTACCTGCTGAATTATTGCATCTTTACATATTCCCGAGCATCTCCGAGGTCTTGTTGAGGAAGCGCTCTCGAGCAGCAGCGATAAGGCAGACAGACGCCTTTGTACTCGTCGGATCAAAGTTGTCATAGTCCAAAGCCTCTTGTTGCATTCCTATCACACTCGTAGCAGAATTGTGAGCTTCGAGCAATCCTTGACAAAATCTTAATGCACATTGAGAGAAGAAAACGTTATTTGTATGATGAATTTCAGGCTAAAAAGTGTGACGGTCATGACTATTGACAGTGAATTATTGATAAATATTTGGTGTACTGACAAGGTTTGTGCTGTCAATACTGGGATATATTATCTTAGACGTGGTAAAATAAGCAAACACAAATTAATAAGACAGCTTAGAAAACACATTGACAACAAAAATAAATAAAAATACATATTTGTATAAAAATGTACAACATGCTCTATGTAGTGTATTCAACCCAAGCTAAATGTACTTTTATCCAAAGAAAAAAAAAATGCTTTTCAACATTTTCCTCTTGTTATTTCTACATTATATATATATAAAAAAATCATAGTTTCTTGTAGCTGAAGGGTTTGTAACTTTTGGGAGACACAGAAACATTTTACGTTTGCCTCGGCAGTTTCATTTTATGAAATACATAAATAAATTTAAAATAAGGAGAAGCATTTTAGAAGAAACTTACTATAAACAATCAAAAAACAATATTAAAAGAATAAAGTGAAAATAGAAAATCATCTTATAAATTCCTTCATATAATGTGCATTTTGCAGTGGCCATTTTGAAAAATAAAAAAACTAAACAGGAAATGTAAAAAACCAAATGCAAGGCCCAAACTTGTGATGTTATTTTTAAAATACCACTTTTCTTTCAATTAAAACACGTTCAGAGTAACATGCAGTGTGTGAGAAATATGAACAAAAACATTGTGTCCACTACAAAAAATGAACATTTTTATTGACAGATGTATTGACTATAGGACTATTATTGATATTAATAATAATAATAATCGTCACGACAGCATTGATTAGCTGCTCAATTCTCTGATTTATTTTTATTGTCCAGCCCCAGACCACACACCCTCACCCCATGTCACATGAAGAAAAAATACACTGCCTTGTTCCCCACACTTCTTGCCACAAAAATATTAATTACTTTTACATCTTGCTTCTAAAAAGGTGCCATAACCTCTCGACCTTCATTAGTTGAACCAGCAAAAACACTGTGTTCAACTCGGCCCCTAATTACATCATCAAATCCAAACCAAGCCATCAGCTGCTGGCTTTTGTGTGTACCATTTCAAAATCCCTCTGTCTAATTAATGCTTTAGTCCCATATCCCTGTGACATGGCAGTGATAGATCATTATTTTCTCTCCGCAATTTGTTATATTCTTTGCAATATAATTGGATCAGATTAATTATTATGATGAATGGAGTCGAGGTGGGTTTGTGTGGAACCATTAATATAAGGGCTTTTGAAAGAGACAATATACACATTTAAGGAGCAAGAGCAATGCGTGGCTCTACAGCAGTGTTTCCCAAACAGTGGGTTGAGGCCAAAGTCTGGGTTGCTGTATATTTAATTTGGGTCGCCACAAAATTAAAAATTCTATCAGAAGCATAAGCATGAGGTAACTTTTCATGTGCATTTAGTACGTATGAATGGTTCAAATGTAAGTGGAACTAGTAAGACAGAATGCTTTATGTCAATCTATTAACTAATTTGACTAATAAGTTAACATATTCAATAATGTTTACTAAGACTGTCCACGTAGTTATGGAAAAACTAGTAGCTTTGCTTGAGTAATGTGAGGAGTTGTTTTATTTATATAAATTTTTTTCTTGCATTGACTTGTTAGTTGTGGAATCTAGCTATGTGTTTAATAAAAGTGCATGAATTATAAATGTGAGTTACATGGTTATGGAATGGCATAATATGCAGAATTATGCCAAAATGTTTTTAAACAAATAGGCCCAGGTTTTCCATTAGTCCATCAGTGTGTAAAAGTCGAATCTATATTTTTTCAGGCTTTTGAATAAACTCTACCCAGTATATACTTTGTATATATTTTCCTTTTTGCTGTGATTGGCTAAGAACTACACACTCAAAAACATCCCTCATGCAAACAAATGGGTAATAAATTGAAGTAAAATACAGCAGAAAGTAATGGTTTTACAAATAGATTCACCTTCACATACAGCGACACAGGTGTGTGGGAACAGTTTCCATCCAATGTACCTACATTGGATGGAACATGCTAAAATAAAAAATAAAAAAAGAGTAACCAAACAGTGATAAATGGATCAAAATTCTGTATGTTGAATCCATGTTATAAGCTTTTGAAAGACAAAAAAATTAACCAAACTAAAGTGCTAAAATGGTTAAAAATTTCATTAAAAATTAAGTCTGTCTGGTAAAGAAGGTCTTGAAGAAGTTGGCATTTGGAATCATGGGTCAGGGAAAACACTTGGGAAACATTGCTCTAGAGAGTGTTAAATAACTCCAAGTATCTTATTTATAATTATCATTTTCAAACCAGTCTATTTGACCAGACTTTACACGTTATTAATAAGAGGAGATGCCCTAAATCTATATGCCATTTAGCAATTACCGCTATACTGTAAATAAAGAAATAAATGGTGTCCAGTAGCGGCGGATGGACACCAGTCAATTCCCTGTGCATGGGAATGGCTCATTAACAGGGTGAGGCGAGTTTGTATATGGCCGCCGCTGGTTGGACGCCCCAGAATGGATTTATGGTGTCACTCAGCCCTGGAGGACGACTAATGAGGGTGTGCAGACTAGCAGCGTCCGAGTGGGGTAATTCTCCCCACCATCCATCCAGCCAGCACAGAGCGGGGGGGTGGGGTGGGAGCGGAGGGGTTGGTAAGGACTGGGGAGGGGGCTGTGGGGGGTGCGGAAGGAGGACACATCCCTCATTATGTGCCAGTGTCTCAGGAGCTTTCTTTAATATTTTAATAAATAACATCAGCCCAACAAGAAATTAATGAATAGTATCATTAATAATGAGCCCGAGTCTTGTAGTGATAGGACAGATATTAAATTGAACCACTGTGGGGAGATCTCCAGAGACTCGGGATTTTTCCAGCAGCAAACAAGGCCAGTGAATGAGGCAGCCGTCCCTCCGTGCCAACAGCTTTTACAACAGGTTGAAAGTAATAAAGGAGGATTTTCCCAGCGATGGAGTTAAGCCCTCGGAAATCTGCTCATGTAGATCGCTATGAAAGGCACAGCCAAATGTGATCCTTAATTAAACTTTAATCAAGATAATGCTGTTTGCAGGAGAAGTACTTTAAAGAAGAAAAAAGGTGTCCCCAGGCTTCCAAAGCCCGCCTCCCTGTCTCCTAACCTGGCTGCTTCATATTGTAGTGGTCGTAACCTTACTTATCCGCTTCTTAAACTTGTGTGGGTGTTTGTTTGTAATGCCTTGTTTGTTTTCATGTGTAAAGCCTGTTCTGGCCTTATGTATGGTCGTAAATCAACTTTACATTTGTCAGGATTTGTAGGAATAGTCTTGGTGTATGTGTTTTGGTAAGTATTGTCCTCTGCATTATGCCAAAGAAATGCATACTTTTCCAACAGAATAAACTGTTGTTTAATAAAAGTGTATTCTCTTTTTCTATATTACTTTTCAGTAATCTTCAGATTTAGAAATTTAATAAAAATGACAAGAAACTTTGTTTATTGATATTTATATGTTTTTTAATAATAGGGCTGCACAATTATGGCCAAAATGATAACCACTATTATTTTGATCAATATTGAGATCACGATTAATTATCACGATTATTTGTTGATTTTAACCAAAACCAATTTTATTGTCACTAGACTAATTATAACTGCTTTCACATCAATATTGTGCTACATTCCTGCTAATGTGCATACAGTATATGTGCATCAAAATAAAATAGGTCCTCTTATTCACCAAAATTGAATGCCTTAAAGAATAAATAAAACAATAAAGAAAATGTAGCAAATCTTCAACAGGGCGCTGTTTTCCATTTTCCATTGTTTAAATATATTTATAGGCAACAAAATATAAACTTGCATTGTATCTGCTTTTTTTTGTTAAGATAGTTTAAAGCCATATAAATGACAGCTATCTATTCTCGTTGCTCTGACCTCTGTGACGTTCACAACTTTTTAACATGAATGATGGAAACTGAGTCGCAAGCCATAGTTGCAAATCGTTATTTTTTGGCACTAGATAGTTTTTTTTTTTTTTTAAACTTTGATACGGAGTGTTCTATGAACGGAATGACGCATTTTAAATATTGCTAGATCACGATGGGAAGCCAAAATTGTGTTAAAATTTCAATTAATTGTGCAACCCTATTTCATAATATATGCTACACGTTTCTATGCAAAGTTAGAACTAAGGAGATATTTTGATCTTTTGTGTCTACATTCACACTAAGTGAGTTATCATTGAATAGACCATTCTTGCATATTTAGAGTGCAGTTATTGATAACTGTACTCTGTATTTGTGAGTATGAAAAACTCTTGTACATGTTTGACTTTACTAATTGTAATTTGACTAATGTCAACTTTTGTCTCCACATAGGGTGTTGAATGAATGAAAAAAAAAAACTTTTCAAAACAAGGCACTGATGAAAGTTCTGAAAAACCACCAGAGCTCTAATGGCTCTAAAGTCTGTGTGGTTCATAAATAGTCATTGCTCATTAGAACTCGGTATTTGCCAGTACTGAATTTGGTTCTCATAGTCGTCCTAGAAAAAAATCTTATTTCACTTTGAATTTTTTTTTATTAATGATAATATATTTCAGACTCAAGTTTCAATAGTTTAAATTAAAAAAAATTATCTGAATTTGCTGCGGTTGCGTCTGTAAGCCTGTACAGTCAATTAAAGAAGAGAAGGTTTCGGGATCAAAACTACCGGGCCTGTTTCAGCGGACCTGACGTAATGCCTGGTTCTTACTTCCTGATTTGTTTGTTCGTGCTCGTACAAGCGTGCGCACAGTAATCACACACAACACTGAATGCAGTACCGCTAACTCCAGAGGTGGCACACTAGTACAACAACTCTGGATCTACCATGATGCTCCTTTAAAAGATGGTCTTATTATCTATACAATTAACCATCAGTCTTATTACAATCAACAACCCATCATTTCTAATAAAAAGTTATTCTCCTTATTGTTCCTTCTAACTGAGTCTAGCTAAGCTGTATATATGCTGCAGTAGCTTGGTTAATATTCAGACTATCTAGGTAGAAACTGAATTACTTCACTTCCAGATGGAATAAGGTTGACCAAGGCAATAATTAAAATTTCTGTTTTTAGTGATGTGTAAACATACTGAACAAGAGTCTTAAGATCATTTTCATTCTACATTAAAAAAAAATCTATGCAATTCCTTGAACATAGCTTCAAATATGTTCAGAATCTGTGCCATTAATAATACCAGAATGCACAATATTGCAAAGTCCAGGTATAAATAATTTTCTTTTAAACACTTTCATTTGATTGTGCAGCAAAGCATAAAGTTTCTACTGTTAGCTCCGCTCTGTACCGTAGTAACTGGTACACATGACTAATGACATTTGTTTTGCACCTTGAAAACACTATCATTGCTAATAGAACGATATTAATGCTTTTTATGGAAATGACTGAGTTTGTGAATTGCTCCGCAGCTTAATCTAAATGTAATGTATGGCACTTTTTTGCTCCTTCATCTCATTTGAACATATTGCAGATATCTCATTGTAAAGGTAAAATACATTAATTTACTGAGCAGATATGGGTCACGTCACGTTCATTTACATAATAGTATGCGTTATCAAAGCAGGTAAAATGCAGGATGAGGCAAAGTGCTTTCAGTTAATCATTTGTGTGTTGCTTTATTACAGGAAACTAAATGTATGTCTGTGGGACTCGTTCACAGTTTTTTTGGTTTGCTGTACAGACTGTGAGACTCATAGGTTAAGCAGGTAATTATTTTATAAATTACAGATTACAGCAGGAGTACTTTGTAATGCAGTTGTATTATGTAATATACTCTGAATGTTGCATCAATTTATAAGTATACTCTCCATTCAAGCATTTGTTAAACTTTTTTAACCTATTTTTTCCTTTATTTCATTCATGGCTATGGAAAAATGTCAGTTAAATAGCATCTAGACACAAGTGAATATGAATACAATTCAACTTTGATTGTCTAGTCTTATTTTTCTGCAGTTTACGCCTTAGTATTTTTGATTCAGCACAAAACATGTTAAAATTATATTTCTGTTAAATTATATTTTTTCCCTATAAAAAGTAAACTCCAATCTTTTTTATAATAAAAAAAACATTTTTGTGTCGTTAAAATGGCTAATAAGGGTTATATTTGAAATGTGCAAATCCTGGACAACCCCCCATTTGTCATTATTTCTTGTTTACTGAAGTAACAATCCATCTTAAAAGGCATTAGTGTGGATGTAGGTTCAAATACATGGAGACATTTGTAGACCAAAATATGTAAAGCTGATAAATATTTACTTTTCAAATACGCACAAAAAATATGCATTGCTAATATGGTGTTTTTTGGCTTAAACTCAGCGCAATGATCTTTATTGTAATTTCTGCACCCATCGAAGTGAAACTGTAATTCAATTTTTACATAGACCATAAAAATGGAAATAATAAAAATATTTTACGACTGTGAGGGCTGTTCAAAATGTAACTTATTGAAAAAACTGATGGGATTCAGTAGGCTTTAAAACCATATCCCTGTCTTTCTGTGTATCTTTTGGTGATTAAACCAGTCACTTCTATTGTACTTTTTAATATTATCACCCTAAATTTTATATTTTGTAATTAGTATTTTAGAAGTGCTGTATGTTACGTTCTCGTCATTTCTGTTCAGACCAGCACTCCTGTACCATATGTCCCTAGCACCTCTGGTATTTATTCACTCCCTCCTGTATAAAATACTGGCATTTTCTTCATAATAAAAAGTGGATTACTGTGAAAGCGTCACCAGCTGTCACACAGAAACAGGACCATACTGGCCTTTGCTGATTAAAACACGTTTAGAAAGTACTCCTTAATTGGCTGTGTTAAAAATACATAGCCTATAAATCAGTGGCTCTATAAGGTGTGATGTTTCCTCAACAGGTGGAAGAAGCATCTACTTTTTGAATGGTATAGCTATATAAAGTACATCTGGTAAAGATGTTCCAGTAAAAGTTGACTTCTTCCTCCTTTCTATGTGTAGTTGGTACACTAAAAGGGACACCATTACTTCAAAAGGTACCACTGCTGCACTCTACCTGAAGAATTAGCGCTCGTCTTTGACTGATTACAGCGCAACCACTGCTTGTTTGGCTGCTTGCTGTAAAAGCAAAACTCAGCAGAACATAGGTTTTTCTCCTTCACACGTTGCTGGCCGCATGAGTAATTACAGCCATAATTTCTGAGGTGCAGCTCTACATCTTCCGCATAAAGAAAAGAAAAGGCTAAGATTGATAGCATTTGCTCCTGTAAGGGCTAGTTTTTACTGTGGGGATTTTGGAAATAACCAAATGCTAAAATATGCTCTTACACACGTGGACAAAATTGTTGGTACCATTCGGTCAATGAAAGAAAAACTCACAATGGTCACAGAAAAAACTTTATTCTGACAAAAGTAATAAATAAAATTTCTATGAATGTTAACCAATGAAAGTCAGACATTGCTTTTCAACCATGCTTCAACGGAATTATTAAAAAAAATAAACTCATGGAACAGGCCTAGACAAAATTGTTGGTACCCCTAACAGACGATTCCTGTAAGTGTCAATGAGCCTTCTGCACCTCTCAGCAGGTATTTTGGCCCACTCCTCATGAGCAAACTGCTCCAGTTGTTTCTGGTTTGAAGGGTGTCTTTTCCAATGTGTCTTTTCCTATTTTAGAATAGTTCAATGTTTTCCTCTTAACCATTCATGGGTGTTTTTAGCTGTGTTTTGGGTCATTGTCCTGTTGCAAGACCCATGACCTGCGACTGAGACCAAGCTGTCTGACACTGGCCAGCACATTTCTCTCTAGAATCCCTTGATAGTCTTCAGATTTCATTCTACCCTGCACAGATTCAAGACACCCTGTGCCAGATGCAGCAAAGCAGCCCCAGAACATAACAGAGCCTCCTCCATGTTTGACAGTAGGGACAGTGTTCTTTTCTTGATATGCTTAATTTTTCCGTCTGTGAACATAGAGCTGATGTGCCTTGGCAAAAAGTTCCATTTTTGTCTCATCTGTCCAAAGGACATTCTCCCAGAAGCTTTGTGGCTTGTCAACATGTAGTTTGGCATATTCCAGTCTAGCTTTTTTATGATTTGTTTTCAACAATGGTGTCCTCCTTGGTCGTCTCCCATGTAGTCCACTTTGGCTCAAACAACAACGGATGCTGCGATCTGACACTGATGTTCCTTGAGCATGGAGTTCACCTTGGATCTCTTTAGAAGTCTTTCTGGTCTTTCTTTTGTTACCATTCGGATTATCCGTCTCTTTGATTTGTCATCAATTTTCCTCCTGCGGCCACGTCCAGGGAGGTTGGCTACAGTCCCATGGATCTTAAATTTCTAGATATCACAGGAACATCTAGCTGCTTGGAGATGGTCTTATAGCCTTTACCTTTATCATGCTTGTCTATAATTTTCTTTCTATTCTCCTGTGACAACTCTTTCCTTCGCTTCCTCTGGTCCATGTTGAGTGTGGTACACACCATGTCACCAGACAACACAGTGACTACCTGAAGCCCTATAAACAGGCCCACTGACTGATTACAAGATTGTACACACCTGTGATGCTAATTAGTGCACACACCTTGAATTAACATGTCCATTTGGTCACATTAATTACAGTCTTTTCTAGGGGTACCATCAATTTTGTCTAGGCCTGTTCCATGAGTTTATTTTTTTTAATAATTCCGTTGAAGCAATAACTGACTTTCATTGGTTAACATTCATAGAATTTTTATTTATTATTACTTTTGTCAGAATAAAGTTTTTTCTGTGACCATTGTCAGTTTTTCTTTCATTGACCGAAGGGTACCAACAATCTTGTCCACGTGTGTACCTTTGTCAGATGTAAGGCCTCCAAAACCATAGAAAACCACTTCAGATTTTCTTGTACTGGTCTATAGAACTGTGAACCCTTATAATACAAAGACAATTAAAGTAGAATTAACAAACGATAAGTTAAGTAAACTTCATGTGGTTAAAGTGCATGTTAATTTAAAATCTATCGACACAATTAGGCATTTGGATTGATTGACAGTATGTCAATTGTACGTTATTAATTAGTTGCAAGAGAGAAACTTCAGGCATTCATCATTTTACTCACTACTCTCATTTCACTCTCAATTTAACTTTTTTTAAAACTAAAACAAAAATTAACAAAAGCAACCAAAAAAAAATCCCTGTCACAAATAAAAAGCCCAGTATCCTGTCCCATTGATGCTGTCCCTTTCTATGCTGCAGTCTAGCTGAGCAGCCTCTTGTGTAAGATACTTGCCACACAATGTTCTAACACAGGGCAAAAGAAATGAGCAAAGTGTGAAAACATATTAACTATAAAGTGCATATATAAACTCTTATTTACATTTGCTGCTAGAAGAACACTTCATGACATGAGCGCAGTGGCTCAGTAGTAGAGCGGTTGTCCTATAACCCGAAGGTTGGTGGTTTGATTCCCGCTCTCCTCACAGTTCATACTGTTGTTGTGTCCTTGGGCAAGACACTTAACCCACCTTGCCTCCAGTGTCTGTGGCACAGATGTATAAACGTGTGAGAATGTTTGGCGGTGGTCAGAAAGTCCATAGGCACAAAATGGCTGCCACGTCTCTGTAAGTCTACCCCAGGGCAGCTGTGGCTATAGATGTAGCTTACCAGTGTGTGACTGTGGAGTGAATGAATAATGGCTATGTAAAGTATCTTTAGGTATCTTGAAAAGCACTATATAAGCACTATGCATTATTATTATTATTATTATTATTAGTTATTCCCATTGAGCTGTCCATTTCTTGTCTTGTTCCGACACCTCTTCACACCCGTCATGCTGGCACTGCAAATAATTTACCATAAAAGGGGCTAAAGTAACCAAAGTGATTCTGATAAATATACTTTATCAATTAAATGATACTACTGTATTTCACTTTATCATTTCAAATGCATTTTCATATGCACATCTATTTTGAATTCACGTGCACTTTTACCACAGTACACAGTACACATACAGTACACATCTAGTATCTTTAACTCCCTCCCCTCAATTGATAATGCTAAAAATACTTAAATTATGAAAACTATAGTACATAGAAACGCACTGTGCTTGTGGCCTTGGATGAACAAGACAAGTGCAGGCCCTTTGACGCTGCTGGAGGAATGACTAATGCACAGGGGGTCATGGTGTAAAACTTTGGCCCCCAGGTCAGCGCACTGACACTTAATTGTTTGTCCTGTCATGTGTCACTTCCTTGAAATTTCATATGTGACCCTTGTTAGCCCCGAGTTTTTGTTTTAATCCCCAGTGTGACAGAAAGACTGTGCTGTGCTCACGATGTGTCAGATTACTTGTGTTGGGGCCTGTCATTTTGATGCAATACAGGCTAAAGATGTGCGGCTGTCACAAGTGAGCCAAGACCTTATTGAAGACTGTTTTTATAGTTTTTTGACCTACTAAATAATTTTCAAAAAGGCATTTACTATGAAACTTTGTCCATTGCCCCTTGTACACACAATTTTGCGTACATTTTTGCATATACTGTGGAAATGTCCACTATAATAAAAAATACTTTTTAATGAACAATGAAGTAGTTTAGTGTTCAATATCCTTTACTGGCCCTATTAACGTCATTAATTACATCTTGTCAACTGACTTATTTGCTCATAGACTATGGCATGTCCCTGCAGGGCGACCGTAGGTGCTTATAGACCCTGGAATTGTGTGATGTGAGCAGTGACTGTAAAAGGGGCTGGACATAAGGAGTGTAACGTCACCCATAGCGTTACAAACCTCGAGATTGAAGCTCTTTCAGGCTCCATTTTCAGCCGTTATGGAGGTCGCCATGTAATTTGGACATATGGGCTGATTTGATTGCCCGTTTGCATGGTAACCAGTGATCCAATCAGAAGCTCGCTTGTTGAAAGTCCGTTGATCACGTGCTTGCCCCCTGCAAATAGCGGCAAAGCTCCAGAGACATGAGCTAATACTGCTTATTCACTGTCCCTGTGTTAGCTGTGCTCTCTGGCTGCTGCTCTACTTCAGGTAATTTTCACTTTTACACCAAATCTCTGTTTTTTTTATTCCCCACTTATTTATGTTTGTCATCTTTGTGAAGACTGTTCAAAAACACATCTACAACTAGCAATAGTAATCATTTGCTATAATATTAATAGATATCCTTGTAATTATAAACTGTATGTTGATTTATATTGTAGATATATAAATTTGACCATTTAGAACTATATTTTCTTTTATATCTATATTAGCATCTGTAGACATATAACATAGACAGCATAAAATAGACACGATGCATAACTTTCTAAAAAAAACTATCTATTTAGAAATTGTAGTCAAAGAAGCAAGTGCTGTATTCAGTAATATGTGTTTAACCAGTTTTGATTTTTTTTTTTCAGTTTCCGTACCCTTGCAACTGCATGTCAAAGACCTCAGGAGCAACCTAAAAGTTCAAGAAACCTGACTTTGGAAAAATCTTTGGAAAACATAGGTTAATAAAAAAGAAACTTTGGATGTGGCAATGAGCTTTATTTTTGCTAATTTAAAATAGTTAGGCTTCCACAAATCTCTTTTCTGTCCATAAACACCTCCCCTCAGACTTCACTGCACCAGTCTTTATGTTGGGGCTTTACACTTTGATCGGGCATTGTTTTCGTCTACGCTTTTCTTCATGCATTCTACCAACTGAGTTAGCAGCAATACTCCAGAGATGAGGCGGTCATCATTACTTCCATTCTCTTGGTTTACTATGACAAAATGTTCATTTGACTTCATGTGAATGTCAGAGGCTGAAACACATTACAATATTCCAACTGCATTATTGGTCTTAGTTTGTCTGTCAAACCACACAGCTTTGTTTTAGAGGCTGTAACTGTTCACCATGGGTAACGCTCTATTAAAAGTATAGCGAAAGTTTAAATGAACACTAGTAGGTGCTAAATCAGCCCACCGAGTATTAAACTTGAATCTTTACCAGATTGAAAACATATCAAACAGATACAAAGGTCTAAACCCAGGGCATAATACATTGTTGAAAATAGGCAGTAAGCATTAAATCCACTTAAAAGAATGTTGTCAACCGTCTGAAATTTCTTTGCATTTTGCCATTAGACAATCACTAACAAAGAGCAGAAGCTCATATGCCTCAATGTTCCCTTAGTCAAACACAGACAGCAAATGCTCCCATTAAAAACAGCAAATAATACATGCAGTTAATAGTTTAATATTAAAAGTGAATATACTTTATGTCGACCCTCTTGTTGTAGATTAGATTTCTTTGTAGATTTCTTTCTGTTCTTAAATAAATCTAATACTTTTAACATTACAATACAATGTCTAATGATATACATTTAAAATACATGAATACCAGCATTTTGACCATGAGTGGAGCTTTGTTTTAAAGTTATTTAAAGCCTTCTGAAAGTGTGTCCTGCTCCAGGAGCCCAACACAGAGGCCTACTCAAATCATTTCTGATTAATTAAAAATATGTTAATTTTTTAGTAAAAAAGTATGTTAAGTTAGAGACACTATGGAGTTCAATTATGGCCAAAATTTAACTCATTCGAAGTGTTACTCATCAAACATATTCCTTCTCAAATAAACTGAAGCAAGGCATTTTATTTAGCTGTAATCTATCGTACCCCGGGTCCCTACTTCTTTCTTGGATGAGTTTGGAGCTTTCCTCTCTGACTTAATAACCTACTCCGATAACATACTACTAGTTGGTGACTTTAATATTCATCTAAATAAGGAGTGTGATCCTCTGGCCAGAGCATTTCAATCACTGCTTACAACCCTGTCTTTTATCAGTTTGTTCATGAGCCCACACACATTAGTGGAAACTATCTTGATCTTGTTTTGGCTCGTGGAATAGATGTTTCCCATCTCTTCGTCTCCTCTCTTTCATCTGCTGTTTCAGATCACTCACTGGTGGAATTCCAGATAACTTATACATTTTCCTCAAATTCCAACAAATATGTAGAGTTGTCCCGAAATTTTAGCGCAGCTGCAATGGAAATGTTTGCAACACGGCTGACCGATATCCTTCCTAATTTAATTACACCTGGAAACTCAGTAGAGGCCTACACAGAGGAGGTCCATGCAACCCTCAGTGGCACCCCTCAGGACAAAGCCCAGACCAACCAGACGTCCTACGCCATGGTATAACAAGGAAACCCAGGCTTTAAAACAGGCCTGCAGAAGTTTCGGATGCAAATGGCGCAAGTCAAAAACTAATCTAAATTATCAAAAGTGGTGTTTGTGTGTTAACACCTATGAGCACGCCCTCAGCACTGCAAAAACGGCCTATTTCTCATCTCTAATCAGAGAAAACAGGTATAACCCCAAGTTTCTCTTTGGGACAGTTGCTAAGCTAATCCAACCAAAAACAACTGAAGACTCTTTTCCCTTTACATTTACATTTAGTCATTTAGCAGACGCTTTTATCCAAAGCGACTTACAAGTGAGGAAAAGAATGGAAGCAATTTTAACAACACAAGGTAGCAAAAAGCATAAGTGCTTATTTATTTTTTGGGAAGAAAAGGAATCGAAAGAAAGGAAGTAGAATTCAGTGTTTGTCAGTCAGGTGTTGACAGAAAATTCTGTTTTTTAAAGATGGATACAAAATCTGCTGATCTGTAGCAGCAGATTTTGTGGGCCACTTCAAAAAAATAGTTGTAACTGTAGGTACACACATCTTTAAAAAAACGCCTGAAAAATGGACAAATCAGAAGTTATGCCGATGATACACAGCTGTATCTACCAATGAAAGCGAATAATACTACTGACATCATGTGTCTAGAGGCCTGCCTCGTTTCAATTAAATCATGGCTGTCTCAAAACTTCCACCATCTAAACTCGGATCGAACGGAGCACTTGTTAATTGGTCCTGCCAGTCATCAGCACAAGTTCAACAGTCTTACTGTCTCGATCGACAACTGTGTGTTGGAGCACGACACCACTGTGAGGAACCTTGGTGTCATTTTTGACCCCACACTATCTCTGCAGCAGCACATTAGTCAAGTCACTAAACTGGGCTTTTTTCACTTGAGGAATATCTCAAAATTTGCGTTATTCTCTGGATTGCTGAGGAAAAGTACTCACTTTCAACTAAGACCAGGAAGTTTGATCACATTACTGCGGTCCTGGCTTCATTACACTGGCTTCCTATTCATGTTAGAGCTGATTTCAAAGTTCTCCTCTTAACATATAAAATCCTTTGTGGACATGCGCCCTCTTACCTATCTGACCTCATCACCCGGTATACTCCAGCTCGTACCCTTCACTCTCAGGACGCTGGCCTCTTTGAACTTCCTCAAAATAAGAAGTCTGCTGGCTACAGAGCCTTTTTTTTTAAAGAGCCCTCTTTTTATGGAATGGGCTCCCGGTGGAAGTGCAGCAAGCTGACTCTGTTGAGGTTTTCAAAAGCAAACTCAAAACATACTTATTTCACCAAACGTATGGAGACTGATTGATCATAGGTATACGTTTACACTGGTTGTAGCTGTAGGTACACACTCACACTGGTTGTACCTATAGGTACACCCTCACACTGGTTTTCACTGTAGGTACACACTCACACTGGTTGTAGCTGTAGGTACACACTCACACTGGTTGTACCTATAGGTACACACTCACACTGGTTGTAACTGTAGGTACACACTCACACTGGTTGTAGCTGTAGGTACACACTCACACTGGTTGTAGCTGTAGGTACACACTCACACTGGTTGTAGCTAAAGGTACACACTCACACTGGTTGTAGCTGTAGGTACACACTCACACAGGTTGTAGCTGTAGGTACACACTCACACTGGTTGTAGCTGTAGGTACACACTCACACTGGTTGTAGCTGTAGGTACACACTCACAGTGGCTGTAACTGTATGTACACTCTCACACTGGCTGTAGGTGTAGGTACACACTCACACTGGTTATAGCTGTAGGTACACACTCACACTGGTTGTAACTGTAGGTACACACTCACACTGGTTGTAGCTGTAGGTACACACTCACACTGGTTGTAACTGTAGGTACACACTCACACTGGTTATAGCTGTAGGTACACACACTGGTTGTAACTGTAGGTACACACTCACACTGGCTGTAACTGTATGTACACTCTCACACTGGCTGTAGGTGTAGGTACACACTCACACTGGTTGTAACTGTAGGTACACACTCACACTGGTTGTAGCTGTAGGTACACACTCACACTGGTTGTAGCTGTAGGTACACACTCACACTGGTTGTAGCTGTAGGTACTCTCTCACACTGGTTGTAGCTGTAGGTACTCTCTCACACTGGTTGTAGCTGTAGGTACACACTCACACTGGTTGTAGCTGTAGGTACTCTCTCACACTGGTTGTAGCTGTAGGTACTCTCTCACACTGGTTGTAGCTGTAGGTACACACTCACACTGGTTGTAGCTGTAGGTACTCTCTCAAACTGGTTGTAGCTGTAGGTACTCTCTCACACTGGTTGTAGCTGTAGGTACACACTCACACTGGTTGTAGCTGTAGGTACTCTCTCAAACTGGTTGTAGCTGTAGGTACTCTCTCACACTGGTTGTAGCTGTAGGTACACACTCACACTGGTTGTAGCTGTAGGTACTCTCTCACACTGGTTGTAGCTGTAGGTACACACTCACACTGGTTGTAACTGTAGGTACACACTCACTGGCTGTAGGTGTAGGTACACACTCACACTGGTTGTAACTGTAGGTACACACTCACACTGGTTATAGCTGTAGGTACACACACTGGTTGTAACTGTAGGTACACACTCACACTGGCTGTAACTGTATGTACACTCTCACACTGGCTGTAGGTGTAGGTACACACTCACACTGGTTATAGCTGTACACACTCACACTGGTTGTAACTGTAGGTACACACTCACACTGGTTGTAGCTGTAGGTACACACTCACACTGGTTGTAGCTGTAGGTACTCTCTCACACTGGTTGTAGCTGTAGGTACTCTCTCACACTGGTTGTAGCTGTAGGTACTCTCTCACACTGGTTGTAGCTGTAGGTACACACTCACACTGGTTGTAGCTGTAGGTACTCTCTCACACTGGTTGTAGCTGTAGGTACACACTCACACTGGTTGTAGCTGTAGGTACACACTCACACTGGTTGTAGCTGTAGGTACACACTCACACTGGTTGTAGCTGTAGGTACACACTCACACTGGTTGTAGCTGTAGGTACACACTCACACTGGTTGAAGCTGAAGGTACACACTCACACTGGTTGTAGCTGAAGGTACACACTCACACTGGTTGTAGCTGAAGGTACACACTCACACTGGTTGTAGCTGAAGGTACACTCACACTGGTTGTAGCTGAAGGTACACACTCACACTGGTTGTAGCTGAAGGTACACACTCACACTGGTTGTAGCTGTAGGTACACACTCACACTGGTTGTAAGCTGTAGGTACACACTCACACTGGTTGTAGCTGTAGGTACACACTCACACTGGTTGAAGCTGAAGGTACACACTCACACTGGTTGAAGCTGAAGGTACACACTCACACTGGTTGTAGCTGAAGGTACACACTCACACTGGTTGTAGCTGAAGGTACACACTCACACTGGTTGAAGCTGAAGGTACACACTCACACTGGTTGTAGCTGTAGGTACACACTCACACTGGTTGTAGCTGTAGGTACACACTCACTCTGGTTGTAGCTGTAGGTACACACTCACGCATGCTCAACCTCTCATTATTACACCAGACTATTGTTGCAGTAGTATTTAGAACTTCTTTTTCTTTTCTATCTCCTCCTAGGGTAGATGCAAATGTCTAACCTGCTGGGTGATGTGTTTTTGAAAAGGTTTTTTTATGTTACCTGGAATGCCTTAAGCATAATTTGAGCCGTTTTATAGTTTAGCAAATTTAGTTATTTTAAACAAGATATTTTAATAAAAAGTTGGTTTGTATGTTCATTGTATTTAACTTTGTAATCAATCCTAAAAAGTTTTTTTTTTAGGATGGACAAGAGGTGACAAATGTGACTTATAACAATTTCCCTAGACTTCTACACACTAATTTAAATTTTACATTATAAATGCATGTCATACTGCCGTTGTGTCCTTGGGCAAGACACTTAACCCTCCTTGCCTCCAGTGTCCGCTGCTCTGGTGTATGAATGTGTGTGACTGTAGAGGTGAGTTTAGTGGTGGTTGGAGAAGGTGTGAGGGTCGTGTGTATGACAGCCCTCCTCTCTGTCTGCCCCAGGTGTGTTGGTGAATGGAAGCACGATGTAAAGCGCTTTGGGTGCCTGAGAAGGGTGCAAAAAAGCGCTATATAAATGCACACCATTTACATGACCAGTGTTTTAGTCAATAGTATTTATTCTTAGATACATAAATAAATCTAGGACATAACCAATGATGAAAATCCTCAAAAAGTATAGGCATATTATGATTGCTATTCATTTTAATTGGCTTATATTAATGACAGTTGTGGTTGTCTGTATCTTTGCCATGAAGTGAAGAGAACTGCGGTTTTACTTTTGGACTTCCAAGTTGGAAATGAAATACTCCATTATAACAGAAAGAGGTAGGATCATTAAACGGCCTCATTGATGACAGAGCATTTGAGAGCACACGTCTTGAACAATCAAGTTTACGTTTCATCTTTGTTAAATAATTCATCTGAAGACCACCTAGTTGTTCAAATGTGGATGTCGAAGAGGGGTGCTCCTTGATTAAATTCGGCCCATCCCTGGAAGAGTTTGCCGTCTGTGCAGAGTCTTGCACCAAAATGTTCTTGCTCTCCCTAAATCAGCCAAAGACAAATCCAAAGTTTGCAAATCCAACAACTAAAAAGATTTTTACCTGTGTTGAATTCTGTATTGAAACTCAAGAGTTGGTAACGGGCGGTGTGGACGGTATCCTCCGATTTATGTCAAGTTAAATTTGAGGGCCACAGCAAACCTATTAACTATCTTCTACATAATCCCGACAAAAAAGTGGTCATGTCTCTGCATGAATATCTTGTCATTTGTGTTTGGTCCCTCGAAAGTAGGCTGTGTATTCAGACCATCTACGCATCAAATCTTTCAAATCAACCTTTACCAAGAGATTTAGAGTGTTTTAAAGCAAACCAAGATATATATAGAGAAAAATATAGTACAGAGCTAAAGGAACTAGCTAAGAAAATTTCAGACATGCCTTTTCCTGAAGACTCAGGTAATGGCCACAATCTGAGCCAACTCTGCCAACTGCCAAGTATCCTTTAACCATTCAAAACAGATATAGAAGGAGTTTTTTTTAGAATGGCACCAAAAAAAATCTCAGGACACAGCAGTTGTTTGAAGTTGAAGATGTGGCACAGCCAGATATAGCTTATGGGTCTACATCAGTAGATGTCCAAGTCCTAGCTCTAGAGGAAAGAGTTCCTTGCCTTCAGCTGTAGATGGGTCTGAATCTTACAATAACCAGATCCTATTCATTCCAGCTCCACCAAGTGATAAAAAAGGGCATTCTGTGACAAAAAATAACGGGATACAGCAAAATTTCATGAAACACTGCCTCTGCTCGTACCCCAGTCTTCTAGGGCTAAACATTTAACTGTTATCCCTGCTAATAAACCTAAGGACGGTGGCAAAACTCCTCTACCTCCTATTCAACCCAATTATCAAAGAGCGCTTTTAACAGGGCACATCACTATCCCTCCTAATAAACTTTGCGAAAGAGGACCAACAGCACTACCTCCGATTCTCGGGGCTACACCCAGAGATATTTGGACAATTTTAGCTTCCCAGTCTAGTGTTGTCAAACCACGATGTGACAATAACTCTAATGTCCCACGTCTACCTTTAATCAAACCAGCACTGACACCACAACCTCCCATTCTGACCTCTGCAACAACACCTTTAGCTCATTAGACCAAACTGGAACCACATTATCTGTTTGGACCTTTAACCATTATCCCATTAACTCCTATTCAACCCAAGTATCAAAGGGCGCCTTTAACAGGGCACACCACTATCCCTGCTACTAAATTTTGCAAAAGAGGAACAACTGCACTATCTCAAATTCTCGGGGTTACACCCAGAGATATTTTGACGATTTTAGCTTCCCAGACTAGCTTCGAAAAACCACAGCGTCAACCTTTAATCAAACTCACACTGAGACTACAAAGCCACCAGAGACCAAACTGGAGGAACCACGGACATCACTACCTCTGACTGCAACCTCATCAAAACCCAAAAAAGATCTGTCAACTTCAGCAGTATATTCTCCAAGTAAACCTAGAGACAGAGGCAAAATATCACTACCTTCAATTACAAAAAATTTTTTTGTAGTTACAAGGTCAGCTCTAAAGGAGAAATGACAACTAGAGCTGGACTTTACCATCGCCCCAAGTAAATCTTTTGCGCACAGTCCAGCACACTGTGGAGGCACACTGTAAGTCCAGAGCATACCTTTTCTCACCTTGTTTATGTCTAGTCTTGTGTTGTCAAACCACAATGTGACAATAACTCTAATGTCCCACGTCTAACTTTAATCAAACCAGCACTGACACCACAACCTCCCATTCTGACCTCTGCGAAAACACCTTTAGCTCACCAGACCAAACTGGAACCACATTATCTGTTTGCACCTTTAACCATTATCCCATCAACTCCTATTCAACCCAAGTATCAAAGGGCACCTTTAACAGGGCACATCACTATCCCTGCTACTAAACTTTGCAAAAGAGGAACAACTGCACTATCTCAGATTCTTGGGGTTACACCCAGAGATATTTTGACGATTTTAGCTTCCCAGACTAGCTTTGAAAAACCACAGCGTCAACCTTTAATCAAACTCACACTGAGACTACAACCTCCCATTCTGACCTCTGCAAAGCCACCAGACCAAACTGGAGGAACCACGGACATCACTACCTCTGACTGCAACCTCATCAAAACCCAAAAAAGATCTGTCAACTTCAGCAGTATATTCTCCAAGTAAACCTAGAGACAGAGGCAAAACATCACTACCTTCAATTACAAAAAAAATTTTTTTGTAGTTACAAGGTCAGCTCTAAAGGAGAAATGACAACTAGAGCTGGACTTTACCATCGCCCCAAGTAAATCTTTTGCGCACAGTCCAGACTTAAGTCCAGAGCACACTGTGGAGGCACACTGTAAGTCCAGAGCATACCTTTTCTCACCTTGTTTATGTCTGTGGAGGTTCTCAGTCATTGTGAAGAAAAGGTTAAAGCAGATGCCTTTGCTTTAACCGTTTCTTCACATTGTTTAAGAAAAATACACACAAAAGACCATCTCTGTCCACTTGCCGACCTTTTCGAGATGTTTACGTTTAGTCAGAACATGTCAAGAACACACACACACCCATACATACACAAACATGCAGAAATGCATGATGGTTAGGGTCAACTCGAAGTAAAGCACCTACACCTAGTGCGGGTCCATTCTGGCTTCGAAGTGGTGTTCTGGCCGACACCCCAGGTAAAACACGCCTACCTTACAGTCCACTGAGTTCATAGCTATCTCCCCTATATTGACGATCCTTTGAGCCGGATACCTCCTGCCTTTTTCCTAGTTAAGATGGATGACTTGCAAGACTCTAGAGCCCTTGGTGCCTGGCCCCGCCGCCATGTACGTCCTCCTGCACGTTATGAAGACTATGAAGCTGATCTCCCCAGACTCAGCAGTCATCAACCCGAGCTAGAGAGAGGTGCCTGTTATTCGTCTCACCAAATGCTCTTCAAAGAAGAACCCATTCAAGACTACAGGACCCCTCATCGCATCCCCTACCCCCTACTTCTGACCAAGCCGCCACCAGTTACTAAACAGTAATTATTTAGTCAGACATTTAAAATTTGCTTCAGGTTTAAACGTGTAGGTTATAACTACAAAAATAGCTTATTACCAGCACAAACACCAAACTGTATAAGAGCATTATACCTTTAACAACACAACTGAAATTTAGATATGATTGCATCTTCATAGTATTAAACAAGTTTGGTCCAGTGTATCATATTAACTATCGTTAACACAGTGGAGGAGTAAATTAGGCTTTTAGCAGCCACTGGGTCAGCTAACAAAAGCTCAATAGTTTAGCCTACTGTATATATTCTGAACAGTATTTTAACAACATGGAGAATTGTGATTTAAACACGGCTAGCGTTAGCTTTTAGCTAACAGCAAACAATCTCCATTTATGAACAGCAGCAACTAACAAACTAATTAACAAAAACAAAGACATACTGGCTGAAAAGTTTTGGCAAAACATAGGCTTCCACAAATCTCTTTTCTGTCCATAAATATCCAGCGACATCTTCTCCTGAGGGAACAACAAGACGGGAGCAAGTGCCAATCAAACATGTCAGCCACGCCCCCGCAAGTCGACATAGCAGAATGGAGGCAGCTGATTGGTCATTTATTAATCTTAATATCTTGGGTTATTGTTGTATGGCAATTATCAATATGATTACAGGAATAATAAGAAAGTGTTAAAACAAAGACAGCAGCGCTAGAATGAGGACTGTGACAAAAATAGTCACTTCGTAATTGGCGCCGATTTTCCAATGGCTGTCAATGGGAGCCAGGCTTGATGGAGCCTACGCCTACTTCCGTAAGCTTTAAACCCGGAAGCAGGCTTGCTATGTCCACCCCCTTTCTACCGTCAATGGATGTGAGTTGTGGAGTTGCAGTCTGAAATTGCACCACCAGGTGTCACCAAAATCTAGACTCTGCACTTAAAATAGAACAAAGACCATTCCTCGATACTAGAGAAAATCTCAAAATAATTCATAACCTTTCCCTACCCCCTCCTAGTTTTGGAGCTGTATACACTGAATACACTGATTGGTAATAGTCTTGTCTTAGTTATAATGAACTATGGTCTGGCTCAAGACTTGTTCTCAGTGTGGTCTTTACTACAGCACTACTACCTTTTATGCACTTTTACAGCCTCATAATTTGAGGCTCTTTGGGATTAAGGGTAAGACGATACAAATTAGATTATGAATGTGCAAGCCCATCAATCACAGCACACCTGACATGTTACTCATTTAGTCGACAAACCTCTGCCCAACCGAGCATGAATCTTCACTTAGTCAAATTATCGTTCTTCATAACAGCTCTGCTTTTATTACAGGTTAAGTAATGTTTTTATTTTGGGTGCTTTTGATCAATTTTTATGAGCGCTGTATTTTTCCTTTGACTTTTCTATATGTGTTTTTAAGTGCAAAATGTTTTGCTTTTGTTGACACGCTCACTTTATTGTTGTATAGGGATACCACACATTTGTTTCAAAGCAAGCCTTATTTTGCTGTTTTAATGATATGCATTCCTCATATATATTAGCATTTTTTTCTCTCTAGTTAGTCTTTAGTGCACCAATAATTTTGTAAGAGGATGTATCACTCAACTACACAAGTAATGTCTGCTATTGTTTACCCTGGCATATTGTGGCATAAAGCTACTCACCTGCTGATAGTATTATGCCATTTTTTGAAACCTGTCAATGAGACAACTTATTGACTGAGCTTTTCTTATGTTCTTTTAGTTTTTTTGCATTGCTTTTCTCCAAACTACTTTTATGCATAAGACAAATAAACTTGAATTTGATAGGATAAGTAGATAATGTATTAATTTTGTGTGTCTGTGCATATTATGTTCATGTATCTGCATTTGTATTGTATTCTTTGTAAAGCACTTTGTAACTCGTCTTTAGAAAGTTGGTATATAAATAAAGTTTATCATTATTATTTTTTAGAGCAGAAGCACTGGAACAGCTGTGGTACTTGCTAGACACATTATTTAACTATTTTTATCTAAAATATCACATACTTAAAAAAGCCACACTACTTCACAGAATTTGCACCCACTTAAGGATTGTGACTGCACTCTTGTAAACTAACACATGTTCCATTTTAGTATGTATCTTGAATAAATAGGATGTGACAGATTCCTCAGATGATGGAGTATGATTGAGCTGGTTGCACATTCAGTTTTTTTTTTTGTCAGTGAACTATCAAAATTACTTTGAAGCTACATACTGTATTTCAATGATTTAAAGGCACTTTATTTGTTGAAAAGCTGACATAGTGTTGCTCCTTGGTTTCTTGGCTGCAGACAGACATTACACCTGGACTTCATCCATGTGGTACATGTGCTACCAGGTGAGCCATTCAGGCAGCCTATATTTTCTATTATTTTAGAATAAATTGTCTCTTTTCTTTTTGCTTTGCAGTTTTATTGTATTGCAGTATGAATGTCTACCTCTGGTGCACGTGTCATTGTGCACCTGCTGCTATAACAACTGGCTACATCTCCACTAATTGCTCTATCTGCAGTCTAATAAAAGTAATACAGTTGCATAAAAAATTATTTGGGAAATCATATTACAGGATTGTCCTAAGCAAACCCTCCGACTTTAGAAACTGTACATAAGACATTTTCCATTTCTGCTGCACAAACCATCACCACCATCCTCTATTATGAGTAATTTATGATGTCTTGTCTTCTCGCTCCTGCAGTTTCCCTTGTGCAACACAGTGAATTCTCACCCAGGACTTAACAAACGACCTGCTTGTGTTTGTATGAACGTATTGATCAGCGCTCCATTTGGGCAGATATCTTTCTTGATTTGGGCTGGCAGGCCGCAGGCAAGGTTCACCGTCTCTCTCCTTGATGCCACGTCTTCAGTTTTTTGCCTCAGTGGCTTCCCTAAGTGCCCCGCTTTATTGAATAAATTCAAGCTGTCACTTCCCATGTTGGTAGAATAACTCAAACACAACATATAATAATACAGGAAAAGTAGGATAAAACAATATTGTCATGGCTGTAAAAGTGATTGCTGGAAGCCGTAGTCGACAATCAATACACTAATTCCATAATTTATACTGGCGACAATTGAGGAGGAAGGAAGCCCTCATATGGTATTTCTTGGCTCACTGACCAACTTTGACCTTCAGTCAAAGTGAGAGTGGGATTATTGTGTTGTTCAGCTCAAAGAAATCACCTACAAGAGTTGAGAGGTAATGTCTTGACATTTTATGTTCAGGACCAAAACCTAAACTGATTAATTCTTGGTAAGCACCAGCTCTTGAGCTTTCACTATCTTTATGACAGCAAATCCCTGACACTCAGCTGACAGAGAGAAATAAAAAAGCCGGCCAGTGATTTTCGCTAACTTATATCTTTTATCCTTTCCTTTTTATGGAAGGGGTGGCACCGCTCTTTCTCAGCCTGCAGCCAGAGGAATTTTTCACCAACGCCAGAACTCATTATCGGTCCTTCATTCTGTCTACTTCACTTTCCAGCGGTTGCCAATCATAGGCTAGCCCATTTTCAATTAATTATGTGTTTTTATGGGTCATTTCAGCCTGCTCCTTATAGCTAAGGGACTGTCTGTATGCTAAAGAGCTCTTCCACTTAACTACAATATTTATCTTTATGTCCTTGGACACATTTCCACACATCTATTCCCAGTGGTCACCAATGCTGAGGCTGTCGTTAAGATGAGATCCATGCACCACGTGTAAAATCTATGAAGAGCAGAATACCGGAAGGCATCACAAGTTTTTCTCAAAGGGAAGAATTGATTGCAATTAGCAGAGAGATTTTTTTCAAGTGTTTTTCTGCCCCCTCCAGTGATGCTAATAACTTAATGATCCCTAAAAATGCATGTAATTTGCCTCAATTGGATTGAACCATATTCTATACTTATGTGCTACAGATTTCCAATCATTGTAGTTCTGACTGAGCTTTACACATTGTATGGTAAATAATGGCAACAACAGCCAAGAAATGCCATAGAAAATCATAAATGATGGTTATTATGTCATAAACAAGCTGGAGATGTTCCCAAAATATCACTTTTAAACCACATCTTTCCTGGTCAGTGTAAGATCTGCAGCATCTTTAGTCCAACAGTACTTCAGTCCAACACAGCCCAATTATAAACCCCACAAACAGATACAGGGTGGTCTGAGCTCGCAGGGGGCAGTGGCCAGTAGGACCCCCACCAAGTTATTGAAGACATAGGGACCAAGAGCATCATAATGATCACTAAATGTCTTTGGTGTTCACTTACAGCAGGAGACTGGCAAGAAGGTGCATGACCTTTGCTATATTGACCTACTGGATGACTACTGGTGGGGAGCAGTCACAACACTTAAGAAATTATTTAACAATGACTAGGATAAAGTGCAACAAAAGACTTTTTTTCTTGTGGTCCACGGAGAATGGCAGAATTTGTGATTTCTTTTTTTTTTTTTTGCCATTTTTCAGTGAATATGAATGATAACACACAAACCTTTTTTCACTCATAGTTAGTGGTTGGGTGAAGCCATTTATTGTCAAATAATTGTGTTTAATCTTTTCAATTATAATAACAACAGAAACTACCCAAATGACCCTGATCATTACATACCTAGTTCTTAAAACTGTGTATTGCCACCTTTAACATCAATGACATCTTGAAGTCTTTTGTTGTAGTTGTGGCTCTTTATTTTCACAGATGGTAAAGCTGACCATTGTTTTTGGCAAAAAGCCTCCAGTTCATCTAAATTCTTGGGCTTTCTTGCATGAACTGCACATTTGAGATCTCCCCAGAGTGGCTTATTGATACTGAGGTCAGGAGACTGAGATGGCCAGTCCAGAACCTTCACTTGATGCTGTTGTAGCCAACAACAGGTCGACTTGGCCTTGTGCTTTGGATCATTGTTATGTTGGAACGTTCAAGTACTTTGCATGCGCAGCTTCCGGGCTGATGAAGTTTTCCTCCAGCATTTTCTGATAACATGCTGCATTCATCTTGCCATTCATTTTGACCAAGGTTTCTGTGCCTTCTTGTAGCTCACACATCCCCAAAACATCAGTGATCCACTTCCATGTTTCACAGCAGGAATGGTGTACCTTTCATCTTAGGCCTTGTTGACTCCTCTCCAAATGTAATATTTATGGTTGTGGCCAAAAAGTTCAATTTTGGCCTCATCACTCCAAATGACTTTGTTCCAGACGTTTTGAGGCTTGTCTCTGTGCTGTTTGTGCGTATTGTAAGCGGGATGCTTTGTAGCATTTGTGTAGTAATGCTTTCTCGACCATGCAGCCCATTTTTCTTCAAGTGCCTCCTTATTGTGCTTCTTGAAACAGCCACACTACCTTTTTTCAGAGAGCCTTGTATTTCAGCTAAAGTTATTTGTGGGGTTTTCTTTGGATCCCGAACAATTTTTCCGGCGGTTTTGGCTAAAATCTTTGTTGGTTTACCTGACCTTTCCATTTTCCACTTCTTAATTTGAGTTTGAACACTGCGGATTGGCATTCTCAATTCCTTTATATATCTGTTTTTTACAGTTTAATTACCTTTTCCCACAGATCCTTTGACAATTATTTTGCTTTTCCCATGGCTCAGAAAACAGAAACGTCACTGCAGCACTAGTTCAAAGAACTAGCAAGGGTCTGTCAGGAGCGTTTGTGTCAACTTGTGTGTGTGTTATCAGGCCAAAATCACCAGGGTATGTAAACTTTTTATCAGCGTCATTTGGGTAGTTTCTGTTGTCATTATGATTTAAAAAGAGTAAACACAATTGTTTGACAATAAATGGCACAACCACTAACTATCAGTGAAAGAAAAGTTACAAATTCTGTAAACTTATAAGTTTACAGCCACTGTAACTGGCTTTTCCTAAATAAACTCTGTATAGCTACAGGATTTGAGGCATATTAGCTGTTGATTCCTGCTTTTTAGCTCAATATGTGAATGTATTAAATGTGTCCAAAGCTTTACACTTTAGTTCTTTACAGTTCTATTACTTTCTGTTGCACAACTGCCCAGAGGACAAACTGAGCACTGCTGGATGGAAAGAGCATAATTTATAATCCTACTCATTGGTCTGTTCATAGGCATGTCCCTACAGGGCTGCCATTGGTCCCTAAAAGCAGGTTGTGAGATGTTGAATTGCAATCTAATATTTTTCCACCAGTAACTACACTCCAAACAGTCCTGCATGTGTCTATCTTCTAAATGCATGTACTGATGTTCCAGATGGCCTGTTAAATCGCTTTTTGCCACTAGATGGAGTCATGAGTTGCTGCATCGTGTCTCCCCCAGTTGCCTTGGGTCTGACTCAATCAGAAGATTTCCTTTTTCACATGGCCTATTATTAAAAGGACAGGTACTCCTCAGGAAGAGGAAATGCAGTAAATGAAAATGGTAAAAAGCTTTTGCATGTTATTATTATGGATGATTCTTTTAAAGCTAACCTATAGACAGCACAGTAGGATGCAATCAGCTGATCACTAAGGAGCCTTTTACTGTATTTTGGCAACAATCATCTGTAGGTTCATTACTAAAGGCAATCCCTCTCACTGGTCATTTGATACGTTGCATTTTTATACAGTTCATATGCTTGTACTTTTTATGCACTTGAGCCATGCTGATATGCGTGCATCCAAGCGCACGATCATGTGGGTATGTGGTGTTGGCCAGGGTGGAGGGGTGTCACTGTGGGGGTTGTGACAGACAGGGGTCTCACCTCACACTTCATGTCCCAAAGAGATTAAAGGAATTTTCCCCCAGATTCTGCCTTTCCCACTGCTGCCCGAAGCAGAATGAGCACTTGTGAGGATAATTAAAATTGATGATATAGAATGACAGAGACATGATTTCTGCCTGCAGCAAGAGGTCTCCCTGAAGACGCTCTAACCAAACTGTCAGGCCACCGCTGCTCTGTTTTACATGACTGTTTCACCTCGCTAAATTGATCGCAAGTAAATACTCTCGGATGAGTTACAATATGATGTATTATTCTGGAGACAAGGTTATTCTGTTCTGGTGGGACATGTCTTTTTGTGACCCTTTATCATGATTAGGTTAATGTGAGGGATTTCGCATGGACTAAAGTGGATTCTCTTTAAAGACCTCATTTTTAGAAGCATGACTAAGCTTCACCTTAAAATATCCTATTGAGTGTATTTGAGGAGTTTATACGGTAGATGCCTGTAAAATGCATCCCTATTGAAATCTGACAGAGATCTGGATCGATTTAATTTAAATTGAGAATACAATTTTTTAAAGACTGCATTGTATTTGTAATGCTTTAATACATTTACTATTTGATGATGCATTTAACTGTTCAATATACTGCAATTTCAAATGTCCTTCACATGAGTCACAGAGCCAGTCCCAAAGTGTACCAATCTCGTCAAGTCATGTTGAAGCACTGATTACTTATGCAATCTATTTATTTAACATATTATACTTTATGAGCTGTATATACACTCACCTAAAGGATTATTAGGAACACCTGTTCAATTTCTCATTAATGCAAGAATCTAATTAACCAATCACATGGCAGTTTCTTCAGTGCATTTAGGGGTGTGGTCCTGGTCAAGACAATCTCCTGAACTCCAAACTCAACGTCAGAATGGGAAAGAAAGGTGATTTTAAGCAATTTTGAGCGTGGCATGGTTGTTGATGCCAGACGGGCCGGTCTGGTTATTTCACAATCTGCTCAGTTACTGGGATTTTCACGCACAACCATTTCTAGGGTTTACAAAGAATGGTGTGAAAAGGGAAAAACATCCAGTATGCAGCAGTCCTGTGGGCGAAAATGTCTTGTTGATGCTAGAGGTCAGAGTAGAATGGGCTGACTGATTCAAGCTGATAGAAGAGCAACTTTGACTGAAATAACCACTCGTTACAACCGAGATATTTACATTTACATTTACATTTATTCATTTGTAAGCCACAACACGCACATTACCAGTGTTACAGGCGATGGTTAATCTTGCCCAAGGACAGCAGAAGACCCCAGAGTACCACTCATGTCCATTACAAGCATAGGAAAAAGAGACCAATTAGCACAACCTTCAGGCTGGACTACAACAGCAGAAGACCCACGGCCTGGTCTGATGAGTCTCGATTTCTGTTGACATTCAGATGGTAGAGTCAAAATTTGGCGTAACCAGAATGAGAACATGGATACATCATGCCTTGTTACCACTGTTCAGGCTGGTGGTGGTGGTGTAATGGTGTGGGGGATGTTTTCTTGGCACACTTTAGGCCCCTTAGTGCCAATTGGGCATTGTTTAAATGCCACGGCCTACCTGAGCCTTGTTTCTGACAATGTCAATCCCTTTATGATGGCTACTTCCAGCAGGATAATGCACCATGTCACAAAGCTCGAATCATTTCAAATTGGTTTCTTGAACATGACAATGAGTTCACTGTACTAAAATGGCCCCCACAGTCACCAGATCTCAACCCAATAGAGCATCTTTGGGATGTGGTGGAACGGGAGCTTCGTGCCCTGGATGTGCATCCCACAAATCTCCATCAACTGAAGATGCTATCCAATCAATATGGGCCAACATTTCTAAAGAATGCTTTCAGCACCTTGTTGAATCAATGCCACGTAGAATTAAGGCAGTTCTGAAGGCGAAAGGGGGTCAGACACAGTATTAGTATTAGTTCCTAAAAAATATTAAGTATGTGACCCCTACCACCAGTTACTTCAAGCACATAATCTTAATAGTGAATATTATGGAATTATTATAGTTTTTAATGCTTGCTTTTGACATTTTAGCCTTAGTTTTCTATAAAAGGTATAGAGACAAGTGAAACAAATTGCCCTGAAACAGAAACTTTATCAGACAAGACACCAAGGCACCAACCAATTTTGACCAATTTTCATAATGTTTTTTTATGTTTATGTATAATGTTTATTCCAATTCCAAAGAGGATAAAATGTTAAGACCCAACTGGTATTCTTTCTGGTATGTTCTATCAAAGAAAAAAATATATAATAAACTAAAGGTTCTTCTTTATGATGTACATGTACTTGAGTGTCTTCTACACAGTTTGTGTAGAAACCACACGCTCAACAATTAAGTTCACCCAATTAAAATGATATATTTATTTAAAAACAAAATGTGTTTGAGCGTGGAACGTCTGAATTAAGTCAATGTAAATCCTGCAGGAATCAGTGTTGCTGCAGTTTTCCACTTGTGCACAGGTGAGAGGATAATGTCAAACCAATTATCTGAGTACAGATCATCAAAACTGCACAGCTTTTGATTATTCATGAGTTTTTTGAGTTTTGTAATATTCCTTAATGTGTTGGTTTGTGATAAAATACTGGATGGGCAATTAGACTTAACTGTGGGGCTAAAGACTTTCCATAGAGTTATACGTGGTGCTGTCTGACAGATTACATCTATTTGATTATTCACAGCACTTTTCTTGTCGAGTGGGAACAGCTTGGCCCTGTCTCGTGTTTATATGGAGAAGCCGAACAGCTGTCAATAAGCAGGGGGGGGTCAAGCCACTAAAACCCCACTAGGGTCCTTCTAAAGATAAATATTGATTAGGGACAGTTTTAATTACTTCCTTAAATTGAGCAATTTTGTTTTTCCCAGTTGGCTCCCAGTGAAAAATCCATGACGGATTCCTCGCTGAAGGAGAGGGTGAGTGTTGAGCATGGCGCCACCATAAATCACAGCAGATACATAATTCATTGGAAGCATGTGAAAAGGACAAGACAAGATGCTTTGGATCATTGGAAACAACACATCCACAGGTCTTTACATGTAGTGAGATCTCTGCATTTGTTTGTGTTGGATTTGGTAATGTGCTAGCTTATTCAACTGGCTCTTTAATCGTAACATTGGTGAAATTTTAAGAAGGCCATGTCTGGATTTATTTGAATGTATTTTTATTCAAGATTTAATGAGGACAGATTGAATTTTATTGTCATCCATTGATGTCTCCACACATTGGAATCCAGAGTATATGAAACAGCAGATGAAGTGCTGCTTTTCTGTGCTGGATTGCACATTTTGGATTGTCCCATTTTGCACTTTTACTCTTTGCAACTGATATCACAATGACTGTTTCAGCTGCAATAATGGTGTCATATATTGCAATTGCCAAGAATTCTTGCTTTGTCTGTTAAAATCATTAAGGCTTAGATCAAACTATAAAGTCAGTAACTACCGCCATACAATGTGACAGTAATGTGATAGTTTGTTTGACGTGCACTTTAATCGTAACATTAGTACATTTTCAAGATGGCCTTATGGGTTTTATTTGGTTGTATTTTATTGATTTATGGTTTATTTATATAGTGGTCACTCTTTATTATTATTATTTTGAACATTCTCAGGATCTTACAACTTTAGCACACCATTCAACATTGTGTAAAATGTTGTCATAAATAGATAAACAAAATGGAACACATGAATCAAAACTGTAGGATAATATTATAATATAGTGATTGTCCCAAAATAATTTGTCTATTTTAGCAACATAGACATTTAGGTCCTTAAAAACTAGTGGGAGCCATACTGGTTCCATCACTTTCTAATCTTGCTCAGAGCGGACAAACTGTCTGCAGGGGTACAAGCGCTAAAGTTAGACTTCAAGCAACCTATACTTTAAATAAGTTGAAGTGTTGTGGGATTTTGGAACACCAAAGACTTAAGACCATTATAAACTAAACTGATTTTGTCTGATGGTACTGCATCCTGGAAATCTAAAATCCTAAAGTCCAGACTAAGTGTGTAAGGATAAGGTCAGTACTAGTGCAAACTTAAACCTGGTTAAACCTGGGCTACCTCCATTTCCACCACTTTCCTTAAGAAAGTCATAGACATTTTCTGAGTTCATCCTAAACTCCTCATAGGTTATCCTTCGTTACACAACTCCTTGACATATGGTAAACATTATCGCAGAGCTAATATGGCTGCACTGTGCCAATATTCTGATAAGTATCCAAAGTGGAAAGTTTCCCTGACTTCCTGACCGTGTTGATTTAATAGTTCAGGTTTAGTCCACTCCACGTTCCTTATAGCGCTGACCCGAGCCTGTCTGGAGCTTACCTGTGGGAGCCGTGAAGAGCTCATCCCTCTTAAATTCACTCAGCCAGCCCCGCTCCCCTGAGACACAGCTTTCCATATCACCAAATAGATTGCTCACCAGAATTACACCGCAGAGCTTTCCGAAACAAGGCATTACTATCGTACAGACCCAGCGCTGACCTGTGCACAGAGGCATAGGAGCCTGTTTTTTTTTTAACACAAATGCAACTAACAACTGCTGCAGACTTTTTCTGTCCCAATCTGCTATTAAAGACGAGAGGTAGAGGCTGGAGCGCTGACCTTAATCTGAAGGGTTGGGCGTTATAGACAGAGGTGAGTCTGGTCAGCTGTGCCGCCTTACCCCACTGGGATTGCATACAGAGTGAGGCATTAAATAGAGATATTGCAGCAGTTGTTACTCGTCATGAAGACAGAAATAATTAGATATGTTTACATGAACAATTGTGAGAAATTTATCAGTCAGCAAATGGAAATAGGTATGTGTACAAAATTTTTTCATCCACAGTTGTGTTTTTGTAATGTTCTTAGTAAGATTTGGGACTGAGGTAGAGTGAATGTGGACAGTCTAGGATGATAAAAGACCTGACTCCTGAGTGTGCAAATTCAAGTGTGCTCCAAGGTTTAGGCTGGGGAAGGGAATTATTTTGGTGGCAATAGTCTGCTAATGGTGTTCACAACCAAAACTTTGAATTTCAGAATTTGAATTACACATAATAATTATAATTTTGATGTAAACCATATAATACACTTGCCCTGGAATTGACCATTTTCTGAAATGGCATGAGCATAAAACTACTCCTCAGTTAAAACGCTAAAAAAAGAAAGAACGTTTTGTCATGTGTTGGTCTTCTCACTAAAACCATTATACATCAATAACCTTGCTGGGTAAAGAAGAAAGTATTCACCTACATGCACTGAATGTAATCACTTTTTCCTGTTTAGTTTTTTTTTGTTTTATTTTGTGACATTTCAAAACATTCACATTTTGATTGGAAACATGTAATAATTGTTATTTTATTTTTCCTTATTTTTGATTTTCATCTCATGTTCACTGCAGTGCTTTATTTTATTTCAGTTTTGCATTAAATATACGCTAGTTACAAATGTGTTATTTGACCTTTGCCAGTCTCACACTACATCGAGATCATGGCCTCACTGTTGGACACCAGAAATCAGCTGTTCGAGCTGAGGTGGAGGAGGAGATAGCTGGGATTATAGAAGCTCTCCCTCCTCTGGCACGTAGCAACCTTAACCAATCGAATCAACATGACTCACAACTGTGCAGTGTACTTCATAACCACTGAATTCATCACCCTTTCTTTTTTTTCTCAGCAGTACCTGTAACAATACAAGTTTTTGAGAGTGCAAATACACAGAACGAGCACAGCATGAATACATTTTCTTAGCTATTTTGATATTTCTTACAATATTTGCTGCAAACACAAAGGACTTTCATACAGTACATTTGTTGAAGTCAGTTATTGTTGTGGGCTGTCTTTGTTTGTGATTTTGTACGAATCTGTCGGCCTGTTTGCCATTCTTATTCATGCGGGCGGATCAGCATATATACCATACATCAATTGTGTAAACAGCTCTCAACACTTCGCCTCAGCCCTCACATGATGAGGGCTTTTCTTAAACAAACATAAATGAATAAATAATGTCAAAAGAAGTGTTCCCACTCAGATCCATAAATTACCTCTCGGGTCCCTCACTGTCCCCCATGACATCGGTGTTGGTTAGAGTCCCATCTGTGATTGCGTCCCGCCTCGTTTTATGAGGCAGACTGACAGGGAGCGTGTGGGAGTGGGAGTGAGGGGTAGGACAAGCGCCTCTCTCAGAGTGCTAATGGATGATTGGAGGCAGGATAGGAGGCTTCAGTTGTCTCTTTCATCCTGGCATGCTTTTGACCCAGAGAGGCTGCAGTAATCGGCCCGGCAGTGGGGTAATCATTCCCCGTGTGCGCACTCTGATAAGTCCGTATACACCTCTTCCACCGGCTGCGGAAAGGGAAGCTCCGACAGCCCCCCACCCCTCTTCGGTTATCGCTGTCCCCGGCCCCCCTTCAAGACGCCACTGCCTCCTCAAAGGCTCCATCAACAGCAGCTCTCGGCTCGTCTTTCATCTGACACGAGCACATAAGCCGCTGAAAGGCACCAGAAATAACCGCCTTCTATCTCTCAAATTGTGATCTTATGAATTCGATTTGGACACTTAAAAAAAATGTAACTGCACAATTTGTTTTTCCCCTTTCCCTGTTAATATCCGTGGAGATAAATTGCCTGGCTGTTTGTGTGTGGCTTGTATTTGTGATAAGCTGTAAACTGTGGTCACCTGAATGGGCAGAGAACTTCTCCACTTTCATGTAAGCCCCCTTGTGTAAAGTGTTATTTTGTGAAGGAAAATCCCAGTGTTTTGCTTGATTACATTTTGTTATGGTTTTCCTCCCATTTTTCACCGAACTTCTTCAAGCCGCTGAGATGATTGTTTAATAGGGATGATATTGTGCCAGCTTTATTGGCTATTTTCAGCTGCACCGCCGCTCCATTTAATAGTCCGTTGGTTGTTAAAGGGATTACACAGCTGCCCCACTCCAGTGTGTACAGTGGGCCGCCGGTGGAAACACTATTACCACAAACAGGCAGACTGAAGGAAAACAATCCCCCGCAGAAAAAGCGTGATCAGAGATGCAAAGTTAGCCTGCCACATTCAAATTACCTTCTCGCTTCTTTGTGATCGGGCTGCGATGATTTCCCGTTCCATATCTAAGTGACCTTTAGAAGGCCAGAGGCACTACCCAGCATCGATTAAATAAATTGATCCTCACACATTCAAAGGATATTAATTAGACATGGAAAACAAGTGAATGAACACAAATAGCTCTTAGTTTAAATGTAATAGCAAATAAAAGAGGGATTTTCAAAGTCCACTAACACACAAGACTGTTGTTTTATTGTTTTAAATGGAACACCTAATCACATTACTAAACAAGATTTTTAACAATACTGTTTGTGTTTTATGTCTAAACATGGTATTATTTTTGTCACATTCTGGTGCAAAACAAATGAGAGTGACAGTTATTAAAACAGTGCAGATCAATACTCTCCTGACGTGACGTGTCATGTCGAGAGCAGGATGCATGCTGGGATGTCATACTTGTGGCCTATGTCTTGTCCGTGTCAGCAGCAGCTGTCAGATAGGTTTCATTGCAGAGGCCAGAGTCATACAATATGTGCCAAAGCTAACAGCTGTTAACTACACAAGCTGCGGGCGATGAACTGCAGCTCTGTCCATCGTCAGCCTCTGCTCAGTTAAATATTCCTCCAGGAATTTGTTACAACACGGCCATACATAACGGCTGAAAAGCCTTTACACCAATATTGCTCTCAAAATTGGCAGCACAAGAAGAGGGACAAGAGGGATGCCTGAGAGTGCTAACCTATCCCTCTGGGCCCCCTGGGAGCCACTTGGCCAGCTTTCATCCACATAATTATAATAAATTTGACATTTCATAGATAATATTGATTTCTTTATTTTAGCATTTCACCATAGGTGACAGTCGAGTGTCAAGAATGAAATTTCTATTGATCTTCTGCGCATTAATCCCTCATGTGTATGTGATCATTTTTATAAGACCTTTTACTGCACATAAATCAATATTTCATATTTCCAGCCATGCCAGAGGAGATGTCATATTTGTAAACTGTGTCTTGACACTAGCAATTCCTTTCTTGTTCAGCTGCAACTGTGCAAGACCAGTCAATTTGGGCTGGTGGGAGCAGAGACACTGAGGAGGGGGCAGGGGTGTATTCTGTGGTGGGGGCTGTCTGGGAGGAGCCCATGCTCCACCAGAAACATGCTGCTGCTCTGATGATGAAATATCATTTTTACAATTAATTAGCTTCAAATGGATGGTGCTTATTAATAATGAAAATAAAAAGGCAAATCATTCTACATTGATCAGGTCGGTTCTATGGACAGGATATTTAACACTTTTTTAAATTGTCAATTTCTCTCAAGCTGAATCATTCAGAAAAAGTCACTTAAAACCCATCTTAAGTTACCAGCTTTACCTGAAGATGCTCATATTTAATTAAACCCTGGTGATTTTCATCAGAACAGATCTAATATTAGAGCTATGTGCAGGTGCTAATGTCTAGAAAGCATTAGAAGGACTTTTTCTTCGTGATCATTTCAATTGAATTTCCCTGCATCGAGGAATGCTCCTGTGAGCCGCAGTATAACATGACAATAGCCGTGGAGAATGCACAACTGTTTGGTGAAAAATATGATCACCTGAATGGTGCAGACACCTGACCTTTTCTCAGTCTCCCTTAACATGTCCCTTCCATACAATCAGTGTGAGAGCGCTGCACAAGAAAGGCCAGTCCATTAAGAGAATATGCAAATTTTGCCATCCGCTCCTAATTGATGCCATTTTACCAAGTAAACAAGACTTCTGTCTACAATGGATGTGTTTCTGCCAGTTAAAAGGATATTTCAGATCGGCTTTTTCCTGTAATTTTCTCTCAGAGAGCTATTGGTGTGCCATTATTGCAAATTATAAGTCTTTCCTTTTGAAGAGAGGTGCTATTCTTGCTGTGTTTTTTTTCTTCTACTTAAAGGCCATCCACTATTTTTTGTCAGTCACTGGAGAATCTTCATTCACGTAAAAAGGTGTCAGTGCCTCACTGTTTGAGCACCATGACAGACACACTGTGGAAGTGTGAGTGACTGCCTGACACCACAGAGGTTTGTCAGTGATGTCAATGCCACTCGGGCAGCCAACACAGTATTGTCCCAGACACTCTACAGGACAGCGCTATAACACAGGCTGCAGACAGGCCGTGATGGCTTATCTCCACCGCCGCACTCTCATCCTTCAGTCTTTACCATGACTGAAGGATCCCCAATGCGTAAAGTTGCCCAGATTCATCTTCCCTGTCAGCCATGTAATGCTGTATGAGCTTGTTCCTCCATTCAAGTAATGCTGATGAATCTGCTGTCCACATGCCTCCTGCTGCTATTTGTACAAACTTGGGACAGACCCAACGCAATGTACCTTTGGGTCTGCTCTCACAAGATTGTCTCTCCCTGTGGCCCAATTTTTTATAAGAAATTAAAGAATGCATTTACATTGGGCTAAAAGTGTTTAATTTGGTCAGATCTTCTTGGTGTAAACAGTTTAAACCACATGAAATCAAATTGTTTGGACAATGTTTGCACTGTGGGAAAATGTTGCCCAGATTTTGTTGATGTATATAGCACATTTAAAAACCACCTCAACCAAAAAAGCCAATAAATATATAAACAGAACAGAACTCATTGTTAAAGTTCAGTTTCAGAATGGGCCTGTTCACACTGCCAAAAATGGGATTGGACCTAATCTGATCAGATCTCAGATTTTGGCCACTTACATGCCAGTGTGAACATAGCCTTAAATTTAAACCATTTTTATGTCCACCTTTTTATGACCTGAATAGCAATAGCAAAATGTGAACAGGCAAATTATAATTCAAATCTCACCTCTTTTATCTCAGACCAACATTCTCACATTTCTATGATAAATACTGACACGCAAACAGCTATGAAGACACATATCGTCACATGAACACAAATCTAAATCACAACTCAAATATATATTATTTGAGAGGTGCCATGTGAGAAAGGTTACATAGTGTAGTCTCCAAAAAGGATCTATCCCTCTTTTTCCTGCAGTGTAAACCTTGCCAAAGTGTGTGTATAGGGAAGATGTCCACTTGGGCGGGCGATGTTGACTGGCACTTATACCAAAGCTGTCTTTCTAAGCAAAGGGCTGTTTAAAAGGCAGTAGCTGGCAGCGGCGCAGACCTCTCAGCTCGCTGTCTAAATACTGCGGCATGTGAGTGACAGCAACGCAACAACACACTGGCATCCTCCTCCTTTTGAAACACTCAGCAACCCTTTAACAAAGACCGCAACATTTCACATGAAACCCGCCGCGGAGTGTCACCTAACCCTGCATTGCTGCCGTCACAGCTCATTAAATTATTAAACATGACAGCCTGTCCTGTTGTTTTTATTGGGACGTCTTGCCATATCGCTGCTTCAGATTTTCAAAAATGCTGTTAACATGTGAATAAAGGAGGGATTGGCTTTATGACGTGCAATAAATACCCATCCATTCATCCATCCATGGACATTTCTTTTACTCCGGCTTAAAAAGTCTTTCTAGAATTCCACTTTGGAAATGAGACGAGTGAGTTTGGATTTATCATTGTTTGTTTAGAAATTGACCTTTGTAAATCCAATTCTTAGACGTATAAATATGTTTTTTTTCCCATACAAGAAGACAAACAAGGCTCATCAACAGGCAGAAGAAATCCCGGTAAATGTTACAAAAGCTTAATAGCGCTGAATTAACAATCTATGCAGTTGATTCAATTAGAGCCATATCTTGCTATTTCATGATGCACTTAGGAATGACAAAGCACTGATATAGCTATTGATTTTTTCTGAGCCGTAACTAGATAAACAATATGTATATGTTATGTATTTGGAGGGTAAATTGAATCAAAATGCACATATGGCATTGAGGTCCCCAGAAGACTGACAGCAATTGAATTTGGCAGTCAAGAATTCAGTTAAAGAGTTAAAGACCTCGACCTGTGGGTAGAATGATACGGCCATTCAGAGTAAGAGATATTTATAGCCTAGCGCTTTCCAAAGCCTTGTAGTGGTTTTAAATGTGCTTTTTTTTTAACAGTACAGTATGCCCTGATGTGTGTTGGCTGACTATCATGAATACAGTATGTGTGCATGCTTTGTGTGGCTCAATAACATGGTAGCGCTAATGTGTATTAGCACATTATTCATTTCTTGTTTTACAGTTGGTGTGCAGCTGTGTATGCGCCTGAATGCGATTATGGCCAAATCACACAGAAGTACAGGTAATGATATGTCTTTAATCCAGCCTCTCAAATCAAACATATCTTGTCAACATTTTAAGTAAATACTAATATTTTTAACAGATGTTGAATATCAAGGTTCTACAGCAGAAGGTACTGTATAGAACAAAGTATATATAATCCTGCATGCATGTCTCATCATTTGTGGCAGGTTATAAAAAAAATGCTTGTAAGATACTCCTTGTTATTACACAACAATATAAAACAATTTCTATTTTTTGTGGCAACATCCAGTTATAAATATGAGAAGAAATCTTTCCTTTGTGACAAATGTCAGCATAATACAAACACAGCCAAACAGCTAAGGAGAGTAATTAAAGGTAGTGGTATCTAAAATCATGTTGGACACAGTTGAACAAAATGGAATACATCACCACAAATCATAACACCATAAGATTATTACAAGCTAATACTCTTTGCATTTTTCTATCTTGACAAAATTGATTTTTATGGGTAAATGGAAGAAAACATTTTATTTGGTTCCAATGACTGCCACAAGTGGACAAAGTGAGCACTGCTACAGGTGAAATACAAGTCTTGGGACATTTATGAAAAATATGTTTCTGTTATTTTTACAGTAGGTAAGTAATAATAGAAAATGTACGAGGTGCATGGTGCTGTGAGCTGCTTCTGCCTTCCCAGTGAATGAGTGTGAGTGAGTCTAAGGCCCAAAACTGCAATGATTAAAAATTGTTGCATTGTAACAAAATTCCCAGAGACATGGCTGATGTCTGTGTGGATTAATAACTATTAATGCTGCTTTTGACTGTAATTGATGCTTAAATCTCGACCCCTCCCCCTCCTCTCCCTCACGGACCTCTTGCCCCCCGTCAGTCCTGTCCTTCTAATAAGGGCATTATTCCGAGGGATTTCCTGCATTCTGATAAATCAAATTAGGAGGCCAGTGACTTAGATAGATTGCAGCAAGTAATTAGAGAATCTCCAATGCCTCGGTCACTGCCACTCATTTACACCAGTCTTTGTTATCTACCTAGCGGCCGCAGCGTGGGGCCGTGTGTGTTTGCATTACTTTCCCCTCTTAAAATTCCTTCCTTATGTCACAGGAGAGACAGATCCCGCGCCAGATCTTGTCACCGGGGCTGGAGTGCGGTACAACGGAGAGCGCAGTGGGACAACCATTAATTGGAGCAACTTGGCTTGGTAAGTACCCATGTGTGTGTCAGTGACATGCAAGAACATGGACATGGGCTGACACATGGAGACAGGAGACACCCACTAGCCCATCCCAGCAGCCCACACACACCTAGCTGTGCCCCCTCCTTTGCCCTATGCCCCATGAACAACACCGTGTTCTTGATACAGTGTCTGTGGTCACTATTAATGTCACAAGTGCCTTTTAACCAAGCACTTTTTTTAATGTGGAAAATGTAAAGGTACCCAACCTAGAGCATCAAGCGTGCATAAAAACCTGCCCTGTTTTGAAAAGGAAAGATGTAAGGATAACTCTTTGAAACCATGGTTACAAAGGGATATAAGTAAAAACTTTGGTGGATAATTATGGTTAAAACTGCACAGAAGAGAAGTAAAGGCCACTTTCAATTAAATTTAGACACAATAAAGAATAGTAATCACATGGCAGTATGACAACATTCAGCAATAATCAATAATATTTGCACAACAATAAGAGCAAGAATAAGAATTGAAACAACTGAACTAGAAAGGGTAAGTGAAACTAAATTCTTAGGTGTCATTATTGACCACAAGCTCAGTTGGAAATCCGACATAACCTACATAAAAACATTTTTTAAACTCTTGCTGTCCTGTCCCAAATAAAACACATTCTTGATTCAAAAGCCCTAAAAATATATGACATGTATCAGTCTCTAATAGTGCCATTTATGACATATTGTAAGAGATCTGGAGGAATACATACAAAACAACAATAGAATTAATTGTTATTCAAGAATTATAAATAAAATAAAAAAATTAACCCAACAATCAAGCTATTCATAAACTCTAACTTATTGAAATTGAATGACTTAGTAGAATTTACAATAGCAAAAATCATTTTTAAAAGAATAAATAATAAACCTATAAGACTGTGTCCAAAACCTGTTTCAGATCCTTATGAGCTCAGAGAAACACTCATGTTCAGTAAACCACAGATCAGAGCCAACGTCAAACAGACATGTCTGTCTGTCCGGGGTCAAACTGTGGAAGTCTCAATGATGAACTGAAAACATATAAATCCATAGGAAGTTTTAAGAAATCATTTAAAAAGAATAAGATTACATTATAGAAATATTAAAGAATTTAGCTTCTCCTTCCTTTGTCATTTCTTTATGTACGCAAAATGACTTTGGTGTTTGGTGTGTTGGTGTTGTGTGTCTGTAAATTAAATTAAATGTAAAAAAGACTGGTGCAACAGGCATAAGCTTCAGCCAACACCTTTTCAGTCAAGCAACTTGTTTTTTCAAATACTGTTTATACCATAAAATTTCATTTTTTGTTTGTTTTTTTAATTTTCCTTTTGACCAAAATAAAATAAATTGACTAAAAACTAAATGTGTGCAAATGAAACAAGTGATTTAACATTTTAATACAATTCCAACATTTACCTGTCATTTGCCACTTTTCCCAACATCACCACTCACCAGCCAACAGCAGTGCAACTGCATTTCCTGCCTTTCTTTAATTAAAAAAAGTAAAACTGAACTAACTTGCCACCAAAAACACTAAGTCACAACATCAAACCAAACCTTGCTTAAATGTCTAGGTTTGAGTCTAATGCGATCCATCAATTAAGTCGAACCTTCCTTAAACATCTCCCTATTTCATTTGTGTTGTGCTTGACACTGCTTAGGCCAGAGAATAGACACTGTTGAAAGACACTGAAAAATCGGCTTGAGTTTACTTGGGTAGTAATTAATTCAGCATTGCGAAGAAAATTATAAATACACATACATTGAGGTTATATTTCAGACAAGCATTTTGAAATGTTTTATTCCTGCAACTTCCAGAATACTGTTTTCCGGTACCACACCCACAAACCTTGTTTTGTAATCTACTCATTGTTGAGTCTAAAACCATTTGTAATGACACTTTGATTTTCAATGCAGTCCATAACTCAGATCAGAGCCTACTCCTCCTCAGAACACTACATCTGTGTACTTTACAATCATCTTCCAGTCCAAAATGGTGACAGCTTCACTTCTTCTTGATCTGCTGTTTCCCAGCATGACATTTTTCTTCCTTTCTTTTCCCCCTTTTTTCCTGCGCCCCATCACAAACCATCCTGACAGAGTTCACTTTTCTCCTTTACAAAAAATGAATGAAGATAAAAAGCTGAGCAGCACAAGAGGCATGGCTGCCTTTGATTCATGATGATGGTTGAGTTTGTTGGCCGGCTGTCTGCTGATTCCCTCTGCGAAGAAAGACAAGGCGGAGAGAAGTTCAAACAACAGCATGGGAAAGGAGAAACTGCTTAGAGAAAAATAAATGGTTAATTGAAATTACATTATCACATCATTAAAAAAGCCGAGTGACAACACCTAAAACTAAACCAAAAAAAGTAAGAAGTGGCCCAGGCAACCTGGATTGGAGGAGAGCTGTGAGTCAGGGTTGATACGAGGGGAGCAGGAAAAGGCCGACCCATCATCTTCTGCTAAGATGAGGAAAATAAGTCTGATTATCACACGGGCCGGAAGCATTAGACAGACAGTTGGGAGTCATCTCAAAACTCAGGAGGGAAGAGGCAAGACAAGAGGTCACAATTATGCTCTCGATCTGCTCCCCTCCTGCTCATGAAGTGCTTTAATATATTCGGTTAGCTCCTGTATGGCGCAGAGGGAAAATTCTAATTAAAGAATAGGGGGAATTTTGACACATGTGAGGCAGGAATCAATATTTAGCACCGTAATCAGCTGCCGGTGATGGCTTGATGGTGTCACAGTGGCTCTCCATTAGATTGTGGTGAGTGTTGGTGTTGCCCAGGGAAGAGTCCAGACAAAGGGAAAAGGATTTTAGTTTTTAGCTGTTTATTATATTATGGCAGATCAGACAAAAAGTGGCAGTATTTTAGTTTTGTGACTTAATATCATTGTTTAATTCGTTACACTAAAACTCTTTATTTTTCAGTCCCATGTGAGTTTGTAGCAGTGTAGTGTACACATGACAAGCTGCAAAGGCGTATGCTGTGCAGCTGGTGCTGTAAGCGGAGTCAACAGAGCTCAAAGCCTTGTACTTTCTTCACTGTTATGTAAAGATTTTAGCACATGCAAAGGAGTCGGCTTTTTTGACCGCCATATATTTGTCTTGTAAACGTATTTTTTTTACAACATCATAAACTGCTCCCACTCACTCTGCCCATCTCAACCATTCACTCTCACATTCATTCACACTGGACAGTTTAGAGTCCATGATTCACGTAAATACATCTTTAGACCGTGAGAGAAGGCCAAACGTGTAAAGGTGTGCTAACCACTCTGCCATACCATAAGATGCTGTACACAACACTGTATTTTGCCCAGTATACAGATTGCCCATTGATTTAGACTAGGGCAACTTTCTTTCTCCATAATAACCCAATCTCTGGAATCCTGCTGTGAAGGTTTTAACTGTAAAGACGTCCTCAGAAAAAGAAATAGTGTGACAGCCACATCCCATACAGTTATTGGCTACGGGGAACATACAGCAAGTAGAACAACAATGGCAAAATTCAATGTTTTGAGCTTCAAAAACTCGTAGTGGCTGGGTTCTCAGCTCCCCTGCTATCCTGGCAGACATACTATAGTGTTCTCAGTTTTTTCAGCAACTGAGCGTATCTGTGTGCACGCAGATTGTTTTGATTATGCATTTTGACACCTTTTTCCCTCAGTTACCCCACAGTCTCAGAGTTATATTATAGAATATTAGGTGTTTTCATGTTCATTTTTTATAGCTTGTGTTTTCTTTTTTTAATGTTTTTATTTATGTTTTCTTTTTATACCACAGCTGATTTCCATATGTTCTTCCTCCACATCCTGCTATTTACACTTCTTCCCCCCTCCTGTCCTCAGTCCACCCCTCTCTCCTCATCTCCAGTTCTTAGTTTGGAGGCAGGGCCGGTGTTATTACAGGACGCTGGCAGGCTCGCCGCCAGTCCCATTCTGGCCAGAGTCAAGTGCCACAAGGTGGCTTTTTCTATTTGTTTGTTTTATGCTACAGTGCACCAGCCACTGACCTGTGCTCGCCATGTCGCACACAAGGGAGGCCGCTCCAGCCAATCAAAACATGGCTCAAAATTAACACTGATCTTTCCATTCTTGAGGAGGGGCTGGGGAAAAAGGCAATTTCTTGACCAGAGTGTGCAATCATATTTAATTAAAAACAGACTCAAAACTGATGCACCGTACATGAAAAATGTATCATAACTTTTAGTATTAACATACACATATTACAATATTGCTTCTTATATGGTATTCTATGTGCAGAGGAAAGAGTGCATTTACTCTTCACTTGCTTACTTTGGTCAGTCAGATGCCAGTTAACCACTAAACTACAAGATCTCCACTAGTCAAAGTCTAAAGTCAAGGTTTAGCCCTTTGTCCTTTGTTTAGTCAAGGTTTTGTCCTTGTTTTACTTCTAGGTTTAGTCCAGTTTTTAAGCTTGGTTATATTATAAAGTAGGTCTTCTTGTACTCCCTAAGGTTACACTGGGTTTAGCTTTGCTCTAGTCCTGGTTTTGTCCTAGTTCTGTTCTGAGTTTAGACGTTGTCACAGACCTGGTTTAGTTACAGTTTAGCTCAGACTTCCCTGTTCCGTTATTTAGTTGCATTTGCAGTTCTGGTCTGGTACTGGATTTAGTTCAGATCCTGGTTTAGTTTTTTTGGTCTGGGTTTGTCCAAGTTTGGTTCAAGTTAAGTTCATATTTAATCCTAATTTTAGTTTTGTCCATATACTTTATTTGGCCCCTGGATTTAAACTTGGCATAGGCCCTTTTAGCCCTGTTTAGGACCTGGTTTAGTCCTAGTTTAGTCACCTTTATAAAATAATTGACACAAAAAGGTCTCAATAATGACTGTGTTGTTGGCCTGATGTAAAAGAACAATGAGGTCAGGATGGAGGTCTCTACTTGGTCCAAATCCTGTCAGTTGGTTATCCAGGCTCCTAGCATTTAGTAAAAACTAATATTATTATCATCAAAACAGAATTCAGCATTAATATTGCATGCAATCTAAATATTGTTCAGGGTTAGCATTGATCACTTTTTAAATGTAGCAACAACAAAACAAAAACATTCAATTCATTTAAAACATTATTTCCCTGCACATATTTGCAATTTTAATATCCAGATATTTCCAGAATATTCTAATATCATTCGATTATTTTGGTGGGGAATTCAATCCGATCGCTGCAATTCACTACATGCAATATTTATAGTTGATCCATTGACTGCAATCCGCGCGGGAACTATTTGAAGAGGGAAAGTTCATGTGCATTTTTGATGGATTGTGCATGTCTGGCCCTACTCTATATGGATAGAGAGCTTGTTTGAAGGTCAGTGATTCTCTTCAGTCAGAGTCCTTTCCCTTCTCACTGCTGTTGCTCGTGTGGGGAGGAATATCTTCACTCCATATTTCTCAGAGCTCGAAGGATGACGAGGTTGGATGACCTTGGAGCCTGCTGGAGATGAATCTCTTTGAGCTTCTTCCCCTTTTTCTCCTTTCTGTCGAGGAACTCTGTCACAGAGAAAGACTGCGACCTCCTCCCGTCAGGCTTTCATGTAAAATATCTCTGGCAGCCAACCTTTTCATGCTTTTGATATTTTCGTTTTTTTCATTGAAATACTCATGTGTAGAACATGCCAGACTGTTTTCTGTTTCTCCATTTCTGTATTTGCCTAAAAAGTCACTATCTCAGTAGGATTTCTTTGCTCGCAAAGTTGACGAGCCAAGTACACCAACCAGCCAAAGGAGCATCCTTTATTCAAAGGAGAGCAGTACCCTCAGTATATGAGCCTGCAATTGCAACATTGTCCATGCCCCAGTTGAAAAACAATTTATGGAAAGTTTTGGTCTTTTTGTTTTTTTCGCATTTTGCTTGCTCTTCTCTCCAGGATGTAGAATACGTTTTCTGCATGTGCTTTTCTCAAAAGTCAAGAGACTAGCTGGTGTGGTGGATGGGACATAAAACCTAGAAATTTCTTATGCAATGCGTCACGGTCTGACATCAGAGTTGTACTGATGACTCTTGAAGAGTCGGATTGGTATTTAAAGCATTAAAGAATCAAAGTATGTGCTGCTAATGCTACAGACATTACACATGCAAATAATTAATGGTGGAGGGTCTCCTCCAAAACATTGAACTTTTTAAATAACTTTTTTAAACCTAAGGATTTAAGGATGAAGCCACCAGATCTTGTTGAACATGCATTTGAAAGCCTGAGGAAAATGGGTCGTTTAAGACATTGCGTACTTTGATTAAAAGGTTGATTGGAGTAGGGGAAAACATGAGGTGCAAAACATTATAGGCTGTTCAGCTAAAAATGATCTCCAATGCCTTAAAATGGAGAGCAAAACCAGAGAGATGTGGAAGGAAACGGAAGACAACCATCAAAATAGATCGAAGAATAACCAGAATGGCAAGGGCTAAGCCAATGATCAGCTCCAGGATGATCAAAGACAGTCTGGAGTTACCTGTAAGTACTGTGACAGTTAGAAGACATCTGTGTGAAGCTAATCTATTTTCAAGAATCCCCCGCAAAGTCCCTGTGTGAAGCAGTTTTAAAAAACTGGTTATACAACTAAATATTAGTTTAGTGATTCACAGGATTGCTAAATCCTAGAAACAAAAATGTTTGTACAAAATAGTTTTGAGTTTGTACAGTCAACGGCAGATACTGCTATTTTTTTTAATACACCCCTTTCAACTAATTGCCCAATTGCACAGCCTTAAGAGTGTGCATATCATGAATACTGGGTCTTGTTTGTTTTCTGAGAATCTACTGCACCTACTGGTAACTTGTTTGCCACTTAGCAATAAAAATATACTAAATACCTGGATTATTCTGGTTAGTCACATTGTACTGCTATTTTTTTGAACAATACTGTAGGTAAGTGGATAAATGCTGTTGTATTTGTTGAAAAGCGCTACATATATGAGGCACTTTACTGGCTTGCTTCAATGATCTGCAGAAAGCAGTTTGATTGGCAAATTTGGTTGATTTCAGAGTCTGTGTGTTATAGCATGAGGAAACAGGAAAGGTTGAGTGGATCTTGACACTTGGCAGGTGCATTCTCACAGGCTTCTCTGTCTACAGCTTGACATGTGTGTTCCTCATCTCCCTGTGATATGACAAAGCTGTGTGGAAGCCAGGGCCTGGTCTCTTCTGTCACTTGCCAGAGCCCACATCTCTATCAGTTCCGCGCACACCACACTGCCCTCTCAACCCGTCAGGTTTCCCTTGCTCCGTCCCGGTACTGTCCTATCACTTTACATCTGTGTACTTGCACTCACTATGGGAGTTTAAAAAAAGAGAAAACACCTCTACATGCCTCCATTTGCCTTGTCACTCTCTGTTTACATGCCTGTATGCTATATGTATTCACAGGCACAGCTAAAGAAATATTCATGCATACACTAGCAGTAGACAACGGCGCAGGGCCTGGAGACACGCTGTAGACTCAGACGAGCGTGTGAGTGAATTTCAGGCTTGTTTACCTCCAGTTAGTCAACGGCAAGAGACACAAGGAGGTAAGAGATGAGAAGGAAGTTGAGCTGACCCGAGCTGATTTACAAAGAAATCAATCTAAAGCATATAGGGTTCCCTTGACTTTACAGGGCTCTGAGATGATGTAGATGCTTTACACAGTTCGATCTCTCTCTATGGCCTGAAATAGCCTTACTCAACAACTGTTCAGACTGCAGACAAACCAAACTGATTTCTTTAATCAAATCAAATATTTCTGGGGCATTCACATTAACCTTATCTGATTCCACTTGCATCCTGATTTTGAAACATATTGCTGAAAAACAAAAACATGTCTGCCATGAAACTATCACCACTCTGGTATGAAAGTAATAGCTGTATATCTAGATAATTTACATTAAAACTTCCATAGAACCAGTGTAAGAAGCCATTTTAGTTGGTCTCTTGGGGCTCTGTCCTGGGTACAACTGTTTTTAATTTTTAAAATATCTACCATGCTGACCTCCAGAAGTCCAATTCCCCTTTAATGATATTAAAATATTTAAGGCTTTTTCACTTTCATTTTTACATACTGAACATGCAGGCATTTTTCTTTTATTATAGCACACATTACAAAGCAGACATGAGACCTGCTTGGGTAAGTGACATGCTGCCCAAATGCACTCGTGTTTCATCTGACTGTTATCTTGGCTGCTGGACTGATCAGATTATGGGCAGAGCACACACTTGATTTGACTTAAAGACATGAACAGATTACACGTGCATGGCTGTGTTTAATATGTTTCACTTCACACGGTGCTGTGCCACCAAAGCGACACAGAACGGGGGCATATTCTTGTGGGAAGCGAGCCAGAGCATCTGACCACATTGACATTTTACAGGCACTGACATTAGACAGAGGAAGGGCAGTTTGCATCTCTGCATTCAGCCCCATCCTCAACAGGAAGCCAAAAACAACAGCTGTAGAAGCCTAGTCTATTCCTTTTTATTTACAATTACAGAGTAGGTGCGTTTAGTGATACATTTAGATGAGCCTTATTTACTCATTCACTGTTGCCTTTATGCATCACCATAACTATCTTTTTTTTTTAACAGTTTACTCCTTGAGGCTTGCCCAGAAACCTCATGCATCATTTGAGATCGGTACAATCCACTGATTCTCCAGCAACCAGCTCGTACCAGCTTTTTTCACCACTGTGTGTCCGATCCCTTAATATGTGCTCTATTACCATCAGGCGTTTATGCCTGTTTTTTCTACTCCAGTAACCACTGAGCACAAGCTTCATTAAAACTAATTGAATTGGAAACATGTCTGCCCGAGGAAACATTAACTCTTTCCATAAAGGAAATTTCCAATTCCATTTTGTCAATAAGGTCAAAGTACTGCGCCTGTGTGTTCGATACTGATACACAGAGTTGGGTAGTGACTCCAATACATTTACTCAAGTTACTTTTGGAATAAGCTCCATTTGTTCCACTTTAACTTTAAATTTAAAACCTACTCTATGTAACGTTTGTTGTCTGTAGGCTTTGGATGAACTAGTTTTAAGATATACTGTAGTTTTAAGATGCTATGATAATCATTATTAAAACCACACATACCGAGATAAACATTCTTTTAACATAAGCTGAAACAAGCGTATGAAGTGCCAAAATACACATTTACTAAACTCTAAAGGTATTAATGCTGACATGACATTATCATATTATCAAACTGACTCAAAGGGCTAAATGATGAGGCCAAATGACTAAAGCACAAAAACACCAATGCAAATAGTGGAAAAGTGAATTTGAGGGTTTGATGTACTATTTCAGAAGATAAGATGTATTTAACACCTATAATAAACCACAACATCTACAAATGTCCCATTTACCTAGAAACTAAAAGTATTTCCAGTTGTAACCCCAATATTGCAATATCATTGTATTGTGATATAATATATCGTTATATCGTGAGTGATGGGAAATGAAAGACACTTTGTCAGATCAACACAAACTTTCACACATCTTACATTTTGACAATTAACAGGCCAATGTCAGTGTATGTCAACAAACAGCACTAAAAGCACGTTATTGGGTGAAAATCCAGAAAAGATTACATAGTGTTGCTTTAATTTTGGTGTGTTGTATTCTAAACAAATAAATGTAATCATTACATTTGTTACTTTTATTTCTGTCTGTCCGTTAGTATTTGTTACTGAGAGATTTCTATTGGGCAGGTTTAGCTCGTTTTATCAAATAGATGGATATTTTTGTTGCACTAAATCAAAAGTAATTTGATAAACTAAACTAATACATACTTACTTCTTAAGTAATCATTTCTTGCCTCCTTTTACTCCCACTTTTATCTTTCCCTTGAGTGCCCATTTTGGCTCCTCTCTGCTGATTCATCCAACATTAATAAACACTGCCATAATATGATTTCTAACAAAAGCCCTTGTTGCTTTTCACCCTGTCGATTACACTGCATTTATAATTCCCCTTTTTGCTTAGCACAATTGGTACAAGCATCGCATTAATGGATTTTTTTTTTAACCGAGCCCCACTTGAAACAATAATTTGATGGCATCCGTCAAAAATCAATGCGCAATAACGGGGCACACACAGCTGTTTAATGTGAGGTAAATATTTATGACTGATCTGACTAGGCTTCAAGTTCAGTCAATCTTGCAGCCAGGGATCTGTGCGAATGATTAGCCTCGTTTTACTGCTGCTGTCGGCGCTAGTAATGGCCATTAGAGCTAAGAAGGAGTGAGCCCTTTGATTTTTGGCTCCTCATCATTCACAGCTTGTCGCATCCCTTCATCCTTCATACATGGCTGCTGAATTGATTGTCTGTTTAGTCCTATGAATGATAAAGCCGCTCTGGGCCACCGGCTCACACACACTTCAATCTATATGCAGGCGGGATTTCTCTCCTCATCCCCGCCACTCGGAATTCCATTTTTTTGCATTATTTATTGGACAATGATCAGCATTTCAATATCAAATAGTCACAGTAATATCGGTATAGACAGTCGTATCCAAAGGGCCATCACCGGGCGCATTATTCATTTATTTTGTTTAGGAGAAAGTGGCGCCGACCCTTGGGATTCATAAGTTGTGTAATCAACATGTTTTACGGTGGACACAGCACTGCATCGACCTGAAGGAAAGGTAACGGGAAGAAAGATTTAGGAAGACAGGTGGTAAAGTCAGTGAAAAGTATTGTAAATATGTAATGAATGTCGGAGCCTTTCCCAGATGCTAACTTGTTTTTATATAGAGTCCACACTTCTCCAACATTTTCACATCTAAAACTCTGTTATGAGTTGAAAAATGGCACTTCTTTTGACGTGTTTCTTTCACATTCTCAAAACATTCTCAATGAAAAATGTACAGCTTGGAGGGTTTCATGTAGCGTTTACACTACAACGTTTAGAATCTAAAGCCCAAAAGTTGTGAAGAAAACATTGTAACTTAAAAATTCTACCATTGCACTAAAGGCATTTAGAGACTATGCTCACTCTAGTCTCAATTACAACTTGCAGAACTTAAAGTGGTTTTGTGTAGCATCCACACAAATCAAGATTTTAAAATCTAAAAGTAAAAATAATCCCTGTCTTAAGTTGGAAACGCTGAATCAAAGACATCTACCTGTTTCCGTCAGCTATATCCACTCTATTATAGTTTTAATTAAAAGTATAACTTTAAGTATCAAGTAGCATTTTAAGGGTGTTTTGTTTAGCGTCCACACAACTTCAACTTAAAAAAAATCTAAAGCTCAAACAGCCCTGATGAAAACACTGCTTTTATTTATTACGTTTGAAATTCTACCATTGCACAAAAGACACGTACTTGTTTCCTTAGACTATATCCACACTAATGCAGTCTCAATTTAAAGTCCTGTGCAGGATCCACACTACTCTAGCTTTTAGAATTTCAAACTCAAACGAACCGTAAAAACTTTGCATTTATGTATTAAAGTGTAAAATTTACTGTTGCTCTAAAGATGTTTACTTACTAGCTATATCCACACTAATGGATTATCAATTAATAATACAGTACTTAAAGGAGTTCTGTGTAGCATCCACACTACAATGTTTTTTAAAAAGTTCATACAAACACTAATAAAAACATTGCATAATTTGAAAATTCTGTTATTGCCCTGAAGCCTATATTAACACTAATACAGTCTACATTAAAACTATTAAAGGGGTATTTTGGAGCGTCCACACTACTCCAGTGTTTTAGAATCTAAAGCTCAAACAAACCCTAATGACACTTATGTATGTCTATGTTTACATTCTCAAATTAAAGTTGATAGGGGTTTCAGGCAAAAAAACATTTTAGAATCTAAAGCCAAAAAGACCTTCTAGGATACACTACAGATTCTGTCTAACTTTGAAAATGCTATAGTTTGGTTTTAGTGTGGAAAAATATAAATGAAGACTTTGAACCAATTGTCTTCTCTGCTTAGTTCTGTCAAAGCAAAAATAAAGTCATTTCATTACCAACCTGTTAATTTGGGTTATAAGACAAAAGGGCTTGGTTAGCCTGTACTAACATCATTTCTAACAATCTATGGATAAGCATGGATGGCTTTTGATTTCTACAATGCCATTTTGAAAATTAAAAAAATGTAAATACCAAAACACAAAAGTGTGAACTTAGCCTCGACATACATTTATTTGATTTTTCAAAGGGGAAAGTAGTTACTCTTAATTGCCCATAAGTGTTGAATGTAAGTATAAATACAATATGTTTAATTTAGAGTAACTTGGAAATCCAACAATAGTTTCTTTGAGCTAAATGTAGTGTGATGTATAATTATTTTAGCCAAAGGTTGTAAAGGCGTAAAGTGTTTGCCGTACTTAAAGCCTGTTTTCTTCCACAGTTTTGATGCTTTTAAAGTTGCCTTGGAGCCGTGTCTTAATTTCCAGGGATAAGTGTTCATCTATATCCACTTGGAGCGTTTGTGTTTTCTGTAGCAGCAAGTCCTTTTCAATTTACTCAATGCAAAGGTTAAAGGTCAAGTGATGTCTCCCACTCTGAGATCAGATAAGGCAAAGCTTTGGCTTATTGTTGCTCTGTGATTTCAGTTTGCACACTAGAACTTCACACTGGAGTGGACCACATTATACTGTATACTCCATCCAACATGTATGGAGTGTATTCTTCTCCACTTCTTTTTAAACAGCTCTTCTTTAAGAGAATTCTTTACATTTGCGTCCATCCATGGCACACAAAATGATGAGGGCAAGTTGGTTTAGAGTACCAAGATCAAACAGTTTATAGACAAACATCTTCCCAAGTATTTTATAGTTTTAAAATGTATGCCTTTTTTTACATTTAAGAATTGGACCTTAAGATTTTGTTTACTTTGTCGGTGCCAACATTTAATTGTGAAATAAGAGACATTGCTTTCTGTTCCCCAATCTGCTGTATTGTAGTGGATGCAGGATGATACTTAGTCACAAAGGCAGCCAGAAGTAAAAAAAGAAATAAACATTATAAAAGCTTCTTTCCAGGTCTGCAGTATGTGTACAATGAGTCTTGTCACATTTATAAAAGTGTCTTTAAATGCATATAGAAAATGTCCATAACTGCATAAAGGCTGTTATTTTCTTTCAGATTTTTTTTAAACTTTGTTGGCTATAAATGTTTGAGAATGAGGATGCTTGTAAAGAATGAGCACTTAGCACAACAATCCCAGAGAATACCTGCTGTTGCCTTTCCATTTATGCAACCTATCCACTTACTAACATCATAAGAGAATGAAAAAGAAAGAGCTGGATTATGTCAGTACAAGAAAACAAATTTAGTGTTCTTATAGCAAGTTTAGTTTAATTATTTTCCAGTGTTTTGCTCTGTTTAATAAACTGGGGCGTGGCCAAAGCCGTTTAGGATCTATGCACAAACACTGACAGAAATATCAGCCGCGTCTTTCATTTGTCTAACTGTACTTTGAGTCAATATTAGAAAGTTGTGACATTGTAATGAAGCCTTTTGGAGCAGATCTGCTAAATGTCAGCAAACTGCTTCTGAGTGTAATCCCAATTTGTCTTGGAATTAGCGCTTTTACGCTGACGAGCTCATTATTTAGACAATTCGTCGCCTGTCGCGGAGATCTCTTGAAACGCACTGTTCCCCTTCTCGCTCTGATCACGTGATGGAGAGTGGAGCAAGTCCCATATACAGACTTGCCTCGGAGCCACGCGTCACTTCTGTGCAGCGTGAGTGGGGGGAAAGAGAGGGCGCGTGACAGGAGCAACGCTGGTTTATCCTCGAGTCCTAATCACGGCTAGAGCCTTTTCCCTTTTTGTGAATGTCAATAAATATTCGAAAGAAGACTGTGCGTCAGACTGGTCAGTGAGCGTGGGTGGTCGGTGAAAGTGAGAACGCATTGTGTTTAAAAGTAGACAAGTCAGACGAGGCCGTGTGCTGCTTCGTCACAGAAATTATTAAGCCGTGTTGTCCTCCGCCAAAAGGTCGTTTTTTTTTGTATTTTTTTGCGTCAACTCTATAAATCACGTTTGGAACACGTCGCCATAATAAATCTAGAGACCTGTGCGCACACTTGTTCTCAGAATATAGCCTCCGATCTAATGTTTTGGATTTATATTTGCAAGTTATTAGCTTTTCTTAATACAGAAGGTTCACGCTTTTAAATACTGGCCTGTGAATTCTTCCGTTTGTAGAAGGGTGGATTGGATGGAAAGAAAAGGCGCATGAGATTTGTATAAAAACATTTTCAGGGGTAAGATTCTTTACTAGAAGCAACAAGTAAAGAGAATTCTTGTGAACATTAATGTGAGGATGTTTAGAAGGATTAATTAGTCGAGTAAAATCGTTGACACGTATTTTATTTTATTTTTTACCTTAAAGCGCAACAGGCCTATTCAGTTATGATTCTCTTATAAGAAATGTATATTTTTCTGGAATCTGTGATGTTGTCAATTAAAATTTCAGTGCAGGTAAAAGTTTCCTTAAATCTCCCAAATTACTTGTAGCAAATATTCATTATAATATAATTATATTATAAGACATAAAGCACATTTCATGATTTACCGAAAAACCAAAAATTGTACAAGGAAATAAAGCGTGTGAGTCAAGTAAAACTCAAAATTAATATCGTGAAATAATTAAGCAGAGTGCATCAAAATCAGTTGCCCTCACTTTTTAATCTACTTGTAAAGTAGAGAGTAGACGTTTTACGCACGGGGCCTGTTGCGCTGTGCTGGGTCTTCCTGATGCACACACGAGCACTAAATCTGGAGAAGCCACATGAAAGTGAGAAAAACTATTTCGCAAAAGTCTTGATTTCAAAGTTTTATTTGTAAACATTAAATATTTCTTCTTTCTCTCTAAAGATCTCGGAGGTGGTGGAGTCAGAGCTGTGTAGCATCAACGTACGAACAAACAAACCCTTCTGGCTTTTTAACGAGAAGATGACGCGGTGCATAAAAAACTAAAGAAAAAAATTAAAACAAACTAGCTCTAGACGTTTAGGAAGAAGACAGGAGAAAAGAAACATTGAGACACAACGTGCTCGGCGGGATGGTCCTTTTCTGTTCAATTGCACCATGCGTAATAAGTGTAGCTCTTGGCGATATAGAAATCATAAATATATAGAAACGTTTATATTTAACAGCAACAATACTTACAGCACATACAAACAAGGAATGTCTGACAGGTTTTTTTTTTTTTACAAACACCATGGCTCCCTCAGGTTTCTATACACAGGAGATATCTGCCACATACGCGTCATACAGAAAAAACAAAAAGAAGAACTACGAATCCCGTATCAAATCTAGCAGACTACATAGTGTCCGGTATATGTTTGATATAGACATCACCTCAGCAAGTGCCTATAAGAACAGAAAGGGGGGAAAAGAACATGCTTCGTGGATAGAGAGGGAGGGGGGCTTTCAGATACACACATATAGGCACGAGGCAGATAGGAGAAAAAAAAGTCATCGTAACAAACTTTGTACATCATCTATTCGTCATATACAGCGTGGTGTGCGCGTGTGGTAGCATATATTTATAAATGGGGTTATATTACATCAAGGGGTGGGCTTCACAAAGCTGTCTTAGACCGGGCTTCAGAGTTAGACCAGGCTTAAGTTCCAGTAGAAAATGAAAAGTTATTCTAAGGCTAAACGTCTGGAGGACTAAGAGGTCTGTTCCCATGGTAACGTTAATTAATTGGCTAAAAGGGAGGAAAATGTGGCTCATAGTGAGTAAATTTTGTTCGTATATTCAAAGTTTAATTATGTTGCCATGGCCGAAAAACAGTCAGCTCTGCGTAAAAAAACTAAAAAGTAACATTTTGTTTTAAATAAATAAGGTTATGCTGTTGTAAACTGATATAAATGTATCTGTGGCTGATGGAAATCAAATAATCAGAGTGGTCTAACGCTAAATAACACAAGACACCTTTGTGAAACATGTTTGAATAAAGTTTTAGAGCTCTGTCTGTCAAACAATCCAAAGGCCTATAACATGAATCCTTTTCCTGCTCTATTCACAAATCATAACAATAAATCGGACTCAAAACAGTCTCTCTCTCTTCTTTTTGTTTGTTGTTGAAGTGTGTCGAAGACTCAGAAAGGTAGAGTGTCGAGGAAAAGTTTGTCGATTATTGCCGGTGGCGGGACTAGGTCTTCTAGTTTTAAGTAAAAGATACGCTGCAGACCTTGGGTACATAGCGTGCGCAGCTCGGGCAGCTTCCCCAACAGTTTTGATAAGTAGTTGGGCCGATTCAGTCCGCCGCCATTAAACGTCACTTGGTCTTTGAGGCAGTTGACGATCTTGTTTTGGAGGTCCTCGACTCGCTTTGGCTCCTTAAGGCCGTGTCTCTCTGGAAACGAGAGAAAAAAAAAAGAGAAGAGAGATCACATTTATACGCTTGGTTTTATTACGCGCGTAAACTTCATTACAGAGGTGCGTTTCCCTCACCTGTTACCATGGCGAGGGCAGCGATGCAAGAGAAAGCCGAGATGTCTATGTTCATGCTCTGCAAATTGGAAGAAAACTCCACGATGGCGTCTACCCACTCCCCGAATCCGCGTACGCACTGTAGCCTGTGTAGCACCACGCCGTTACAAAATATAAGTTTGCCTTCCACCGGATTGGACCTGCAATTAACACCGCCATTAACTTCTAATTACCAGAAGCTAATAAAGCACACAGTAATAACAATGACGATGATGAGAAGGAGGAGGAGGAGGAAGAGGAGGAGGGGGTTACCTGTAGGCGAGACGCAGCACAAACAGCTCGAGGAAGGCGGATTCAAAGAGCAGGTCCTGGTCTGGTTTGGGCAGGTCGGAGAAGCCCGGGATCTTCTCAGCCCAACCCCGGATGATCTCCATGGAGCCGGTGAGCAGGTCGTAGAACTGCTGGATGTGCTGCGTGTTGTCGCCGCCCATCTGGAAGTCAGGGCTGGACTGGAACTGGTGGGAGGGGGAGCCATTAAAAACAGTTTTAATCACGAAAGGCCTCTTTAAAGTATATAAAGCGTGAAATGGCAGGAAGGAAAGATAGCAAAATCATAGCGTAAGGAGTGTTAATTAAAGATAGACTAGGGATATTTTGTGTGTGTTGAGTGTCACCTATTTGGCAGCTCTCTGTCAGGCGTTAGAGACTGAGGCACATGACAGGAGATGGTAAATCCTTTTGTGCTGTGATTGACAGCTGTAATGGCAGATCTGTGTCAGCTGTATCAGTCTTTTGTGCGCAGCATATGTGCCTCTAAAATCTGAAAGAGCACTGTGACAGCTCCCCTAAACAAAGGTATATGTTTTTTATTTCTTTGAATATTTGATATTAAGCTTCAACTCCACAAACAAGCCATATTTGTACTCTATCAGTATTAAACAAAGTGTCAAGTGTCCTGCAGCCTAATGTTTCGAATTCAGTCACTTTATTAAAACTTTAGAGAGTTATTCTGTGTGCATTTTGTTCTTGGACTTACTCTGGAGTAGTCCAGCGCAGACATGGACGGGTTGGAGTCCACGTGGGCCCGGACCAGTGCGCTGATGAGACTGACCGGCGGCGAGGGCGGGGACGGCTCCTGGGGGCTTTTGGGTTTGGACGGTAGCCTACCTCTTCGACCTTTAAGATTATCCGTTCGGACTACTGCGAGACAAAACGTCCGTCAGTAATGAGATATCAGGCGTAAAATACCTGATGGGCTTTCTTAATATGTGAAATATATGAAGGAGAATATATATAGAGAGTTGGCTATGTGGTTACCTTCTCGTACCATCCCCACCACAAGGCACTTCTGGAAACGACAGAACTGGCACCGGTTTCTCCGGCGTTTGTCGACAGGACAGTTTTTATTTGCTAAACACACATATTTTGCATTTTTCTGGACGGTGCGCTGCAAACGGAGGAGAAAAAAGGGAAAGTCACTACGTAGGCCTAAATTTAAGAGCACACATACAATTGACTGTCATTTACTTTTTCAAACACAACTAAGACAAGAAACAAAGGAATTATACTGCAAAGCTGAATAATAACTAACCACAGCCCATAATTTATGACAATTATGTTTAAGCAATTTATTCATAATATTTTAGGCCTATACTTTTTTTACATTTGTTCATTAACCAAAAGAAATAAAGCAAATCATGTGTGTATGATTAAAATGAACTATCCTCTCAAATATCCAAGTACAACATCAAAGATTTCATTTACTCGCACCTTGAAGAAGCCCTTGCAGCCCTCGCAGGTTCTCACGCCGTAGTGCTGGCACGCCGCGTTGTCTCCGCACACCGCGCACAGTCCTTCATTAGAGGGGGACCCCCTGGACGGCGGAGAGGGCACCTGGCTGTCTACCAGCTGGTGTCCGTGTCCCCCCAGCTGGAGCGAGTGCGGGAACGCCAGTCCGGCCTGTTTCCTGATGGCGCTGGGCACCGCGAAGCCCTGCGCGCCGCCGTGGCTTTCGTGGTTCATGGACACGTGCAGCGGGCCGTCGAAACGCATCTGACAGCTGGACACGGGGGTTCCGGGAGGGGACTGCTTGAAGGAGAACAAGGAGAGTCTGGACACGGGGTTCTTGCGCTGGTCCATCATGTGGGACGCCACGTAGTTCTGGTGGAAGCTGTGCAGAGAGCCCGGGTCTTCCCACATGTGGTTGGGCTGCACCTGCGACAGCATAGACTGGATTAGAGATCTGTTGGAGCCTTTTTGAACTTATCAAACTGTATATTGCTGCTTACAAGCCACTTTTATAAATGTTAGGTGCATCACCGGTGTAACAAAAAAAAAAAAAGACTTGTTCCAAAGCAGCGTCCATTTGTTTTTTACTGAACATTTCTTATCATAAACTGATTTATCATAGATTTTACAACACTATCCCATAATAAAATACATTTATGCGTATTGATTTCACTTAAATGTTACAATAGACTAGTAATAAAATGACAAATATAATCAGATCAGTGACTTTTTCTGTTTCCATTCAGAATAACTGTTAATGGAAAGAGATTAATTGTCTATACACAATATTTTAAACTATTAAAATGTAAGAAGAAATTAAAGTTTGACAGTATTCAGATATTTAGGTGTTCTCGTGGAGACTTTTTCAAATCCTTGCCTGGAAGTTGGGCGTGCTGGGCGAGGACGGCTTGAAGTACATAGGCCCCGAGTGAGGCATCATGTCTTCGGACTGAGGCGTGATGTGGCTCTGCTGGTGGTAGCCGTGCATCTGGACCTCCTCCACTTTGATGGAGGACTGCTCGCCCGCGTGCGGCATCTGGTACAGACACGGCGGCTTGACGTCGTACGCGCTGTTGTAGTTGTCCATGAACGTGCTGAAGCTGGGCAAAGACGTGGTCGCAGTGATCTCAGTGTTGGTCAAGTCCATGCTAAACTTCACAAACTCTGGCGTTAAGAAGTCGCAGCTGTATTCTCCCGCGCTGTGGTAGCTGTAGCTCTGGGATGCAGGACTGGCGCCTTGGGGTGATGATCCATACTGAGCCTGGACGCAGGGCATGGCTGCACGGCACGACGCACCACGATGTATACACACTGCCAGGGAAGCGTTCACTGGTTTGTTAGCAGCACTTTACCAGGATGTCCACCAAAATAATGTGTATTTCAGCAGTGCATTACCTCGGGTCTTCAGACAGTTTGGCGGTGTCAAGTGAAATGGCTGATGTCAAGAGTTGGGTGGGTGTCAGAATTCAACAAAGCGGCTCTGTTCTTGATTTTCCCTAATAAAACCACACAGAGAACTATGTCAATAATCGTTATTATGAAACGGAACAAAACTATTTCTCTTTTTGAACAATATATCCACTGTTCGATCCACACTCGTTACTTTGACAGGTGCATAAAAGAAGAAAAAACACTTGCTTAGTTATTTTGAATTAGAGGCGACTTGTATCTAGAGCATGAGAACAAAACTTCTCACGTCAGATCCACTGTCATTTGTTTTTCATTTACAAATACGGGTACATAAAGTGTACACCTGCAGCCTGCAAGTTTGTAGGCTACTCTTGACAGCGGTGACACAAGTTACGCACAAAGCTCCAAATGCACAAGAAAAGCCACATAAAAGATTTACTGTTGTAAACCAGATGTCGCTACAATTTTATAATTTCTATTTGAGAACAATAAATTCCTAAAACAATACAACATATCAATTGAGGGTGACGCGTTCAGAGACCGAAATGGAATAGAGTCTTACCTTTTTCACATCAGGCTCGTGTGTTTCAATCCATGTGTTTAGAAAGCAGTGTGTATTCATCAAATAGTGTAAAAAAATGTCCCAAGAATAACGCGTGGGTGTGTGTAGCCACAAAGCCTCGGCGCAGGTTCCGTGCGCTCACTGACAGCGGTACAAGCTTCGACTAAGCCAGAGTGGCCAATGTGGCTTTGTTTATGTGAGCTCCGGATACCCTTGCCCACGTGCTTCGCCGCGCTACGTCATCGGCGTCGGCAAAAGCACGGGCCAATCAACTAAGGGGTACACTTTCTGAAGCCTTTCACTGTGATTTTTTTTTTTTTTCCAAAGGATAGGATATGTTTGCCTATGTTCTAGGTTGCGTCAGGAGAAATTTATATAGAGACACGCCCCCAATAATTACGTTTTAATGAGTACTTAATTGCCCTTTTAATAATTTGAATTTTGAAAATACCTTTCACTCAATATAATATAGTAAGACTGTTTTTGTGGAAAATATTAGTCTAGATGCTAAATGTACAATAGGATGGAAATACTAGTCACTTACTGACCTTAGTAGGGGACAGCATATTACAGACCATCTTATATCATATTGACATAATTGAGAAATGGAAGCCAAAAAAAGAAAGGTAAACTTTTAAGACCACTTTATGTTACATAACTTCTCAATTTCAAAATCAAACTTTTGTCTTTGGAGGGGAGTATTTCAAAACTGAAATCTATTTGGACAAGCTATCTGTAATCCTCCTTTATGGAATTTATTGTTTGTCAAAATGTAATGTACATAATGTTTTTATAAGTATTAATTATGCACATATTAACTGTTATGTTAGATAGAGATAAGATACAGGACTGCAAAGTCAGTCAGTCAAAATTAATGATTTGATATTTAACAGGGGCAGTCCTAGAGGGGGCCATGAGGGGCCTTGTCCATTAAATTAGTATTTTAGTACCTAGAGATTACCTTTGTTGTGAACTGGCGCTAGAAATATTTATATTCAAACAAATGAGAACTGAATCAATCACAACAATGTAAACACCAACTATTATCAATCCAGACAAAACACAGGCTACAACACAAATTGCATTCCACAATCAGACCACCATCTCTAGTGCCACGTTCACTTCATTTATTACCCTATTGTTTCAATGTAAGATTGAAGTTTTAATGAGTCTATGTTGGCTTGTAGGCTCCATTATATCACAATGCCCCACACTACACTTGTATAAAAAAGACCCTAATGAAGCAGAGGTCAATATTATTCCATGTTATCTCCTGACAGGATTTCTGTATTTCAATTGTGTTCCATATTTAGAGCTCATATAACGGGTGGGGTGTGCCTATTCATACAGCTGATAGTGTATGTATGTGAGAAGGAGGAAGGGGGGGTAATTAGCGTTGCTGTAGCCAGTTGTCATGGGGAGTGGGAGCGAGGAGGGGGTCTGGTTTTGTCCCCAGAGAGGGAAACGTGATATGAGCAGGCAGAATGGAGGGTGACGCAGAAAACGGTCAAGCTGACGCAGAAGCCAAAATAATCTCATGACTTTATTGTTCTACGTTAGTGATCTCACTGTAATCTTAAGCTAATACCTTGTAGCTGCTGAGCTCTGGATATACAATGTTCTGGGAGCACAGTACAACAGTGGTGTCCAATATAAGACAATATAATGTAGTAATTTTTATCAAAACCTGCGCTTTTATTAAACGTGCAATGGCACATTTAATAAAACAAGGCAAAAACAATATTAGTAGTGTATAACCCCCTCAAAGTAAGACTTTGCATGTGCATATCTTGGAAAACATTTAAAGGGCCCTAAAACCTAGTGGAAGTTCTATTTTATTCTGTTCATATTCTTAATCTCCTGACCTTTTCCACCAGGATTGTTCAAAGACAATATGTCCCTGCAGGGCTACTGTAGGGGAAGAAGAAAGGCTGTAAAAGTGGTAGATGCAATCTGCGCTTTTACCACCAGGTGCTGCCAAAAATCTACACAGTGCACCTTTAAATCCAGACATATGTTTTATTATATGAATGTATACTATTATATGTTTTCTGTTTTACATTTTGTTACTTTAGTGATGTTTGATCACTTTTATTCATTCATTCGTTTTCTTTTTTGGCCAATGTCAGTGCAGTTATTTTACTATATACTGAATATACTATATGGCTGAATTAAAAGAACTTAAACTTTATTTTAGGATGGCCTCATCTGGGTCAGTAGGTTGGAAAAAGGCTTATATTCTGACGTGAGAAAAGGAAGTCATATGGAACCCTTTTGTTTTGAATGATAGCAAGGATGTGTCTAAGGAGCTGCAGGGACTGGAGATACTTAAATGTAGTGAAATAAAAATGGTAACATTTCATTCGCTTTTTGATTATTTATGTCTATTTCTTGTCAAATCAACACATACATTGTTCAAAATACAGTAGAGTATATCACAGTGACACTCACCTCTAGAGGCCACTATTGTTCACCAGCCATACATCAAGCAGCCCCTCTACAATTAACCTTTAATTAACCTAACCCCATTAAGGCTTTGTGGTCACATCCTGCCATTTTTTATCTATGCCCTGCAACAGAATTGGTCAGATACTAATACAGAGTCAAAACAGTTCCAGTAAGGATTCTATATTTGCAGTCAGTATGTATCCGTGTATGCATTGACTCCAAAGATGCCGGCCACATGAAAACACAATTAGCAGCTTAATTGCCCATTTTACTGAAGAATAATTAACTTTCCTTTTATGTGCACAATTAATTGACAGTCATTCCAAAGAGAGCCCTTGGTTGAAAATAAATAAAAGTTACTACTCTATTACATTTTGAAAGGTTTGAAGGTTTTTAATGAGTATGCAACTTTAATCCAGTCCTAGTCCAGAGAGTATGTTGCTCTCATAATAAATCTTCAAGCTGTTTATATTAGCTGTTTGTATTTGTAAGCTTTCAAAGACAACTTTATGGACCTAGTTATTAAGCTGATAAAACCTTGTGCAGTGAGTGATGGATTTAACAGAAATAGGGTGTATGTTCTTTAGGTGTAGTAATTAGTTCTTTGTTAGTACTTGGTGGTGTTGCTGCTGCCATCTCAAGGTCATAAGAAATGATAGCCTCCAGTTAGAATCTGAAGTTCACTGGCCCAGTTCTGTGGAACAACTGCACCTGAATGTAGTACTGGCTTAGTTTTAAGTTACTCTTAGCACCAAACTAGGCTTGGGCCATGTTGTACAATAAATTTAGAACTCTATAAACCTCATGTCGGGCTCATCTCCTACAGATACGCAGTTGTAGTGAGAATAAATATACAGTCCATTAGAAGAATCTGGGGCAAAATGACTGCTGAATAGCTAAATGCATGAACAGTTCAAGTACAAATATCAAGCATGTGGTGTTTCTACTCAAAGCACCCCATGAAAAAAAGTTTCTACTGGTCAATCAGCAATACAATGGCATTGTTTAAAATGTTGCATTTTTCTATCTTGGAAAGAAAACATTTTAAAGATCCAAGTGGAAGTTTCAATACGTGCTGTATAAGTGTTCAAAGAGGACAAACTGAGCACTGCTGGAGAAAAAGGACATGTGTGTTTCTATTAGAGCACACACTCTTGCTAACGGTTTAAGACAGTTGTACTAAAGTCATTTTGTTTCAGATTGTTCTTTCTACTGCATGTCCCTGCAAGGCTACCGTAGCTCTTCAGATGCTCAAAACTAAAGGAAGGAGGAATGTGAGGAGTGGAAATGTAATCTGCGCTTGTGCCACACACATTCCAACTATAGTAGTGTTGTGCGTCTCAAAATAGCCATGTTTACAAAATATGGACTGAAGAATATTTAGAGGAAAAAAGTTGTTTCCAAACTGTTATCTGTACAGTACAGCGTTACACAAATGTGCATTCCTCTTTCTCATTTCATCCTGATGTTATAATAATGGCTTAGTGTTTAAGTTAATTGTTGTCATTTCTGTCTCCAATCTAGAGGCAGGATCTTATTGCAGTTCCCCAAATGTGCTGGTGGCTCCCAATAACCTCATTTCATTTCTGAGCACTTGCAGGTATCAAACTTTCGGAGATTTGAACAGTCCAAGCCTGCAGGCATCCCTTTGCTCGGTGTCTTCTTCCCATTTCGAGATTCCCACTTTACAAGCTTAAATGTCTACTTAATATGCTTTAATGCCTGCTCTTTAGAGCCAGGGAGCACTTCATCACTTTTATACACCTTTATATAACACACTGTTAACTAGCAATGCCTTATGGAACAGCTTGTCTTGCAGCTGGAAGGCGCCTGCATGGCATGATGGAGGTACCTGTTCACCATTCACAATGAGACAGTAAAATGGGAATAGAGGCCCTGCATACTGCTGCTGTCTATATCAGTCAGCCATGAATATTCATGAATCACAGTGTCATGACATGCTCTGTAATTGGCAGCAACATTAGTAATGACACTGCTGGTATCAAGTCCCTGCATATTCATGTGCTGGGGCAATATTTCTACATGCTGCTGTTTTCCCCCTCTGCTCCTCAAAGTGAAAATGTATTCGGAAGCTGCAGGTGTCCCCAGTGCCACAATCAATTGCCGGTTGGATCAAGCCCCAGTGAAAATCAGACAAACCATTAGTTTCTTTGCCAATCTCTTTGATTAATCATATATCTACATTAAACGAGAGTGAGCGGACGCTAAACAGTGCAAAGTGAATCTCTTTATAACAGTTATGAATGCAGACCTTTAGGACTCCAATATACCATGTCACTCTCAGGGAACTTTGCTAAAATGTATCGGTTAACTCAACCCATGCACCATTTTGTTCCACACCCATATTGAGGTGATTATAGTCCGCGCATAAAGCTGGTTTCAACAAGGTTATCCGCAGAAATGGAGCTCACAGTGGCAGTTTCCTTTTTGTTCTGGAATTTGCCCCATTTCGGCTTCACTAAAGTGTCCCAGAATGGATGATGAGGGAATTGGCTAATGCCTTGCCATAAGCTGGAAGGCTCTCTCCTCTAAGTCGCTGGATGGAAGGATTTTCTTCCTCGTGGCTTCTGTTCAGAACTCCAAGAGTTGCAAGCACAAGCACAAAGATTGTTTATGAAAAGCCTGTACTTATGCACTTATATCTAGAAACATTAACTCAGATACTCACTAATAGTTCAACTTGTCTGTCTAAGTGATAATCTAAGACATTGTGAAGTGTGGTTTCTGCTTGTTGCTGTTTTTAGCTTTGGTTTTCTCTGTTCTGTTTCCTCCTCCTTTGAGCTCACACCAAAACAAAGCAGCATGGCATTCCACAAGGCACTAATGCTGTCACCATAAAACATTCACGGTTGCTGTTGTGAATGTGGCTGGGAGAAAGAACATGAACACAGCACTCTCTGAATTTTTATCTGATATTTTATATTATGTCAAAAAGGTTACAATATGTATAGTTTGATTCCCGGCCAAAAACAAGATCTCTCATTTTTGCTGCATTCTAGGAATTCCCCAGTATAAACCCAGCGTTGTCCCTGGAGTCTTCCTATTTTTTCCGGATTGTGGCTTCTCTGACTGTCCACTGCTCTACCAGATACATCTTTTATATTAGTCATATTTCCACATTACTTTTTTACTATTACTTATACTGTCATTACTTATTGTCTTTAATGTCCCTTGTACTCTTGGCCCACCGAGAGCCGCGGTCTGCTCTATTAAAAAGCGTTTTTTTCCTTGTCACTGTTGCCATTTGCTCATGGCTCAAGGTTTTGTCTAACTGGCTCTAATTGGAAAGTGTCATAAGAAAACTTTGTTATAATTTGGCGCTATATAATAGACCAAATGTGCTACGTACCATTTTAATATAGTGCTTGGGAACCAACATCGATGTGCATTCTGGGTAGGCACCAACAATTTTTGAGTTTGTTGTAGGGTAGGTAGATTTCTGACCAGATTTACTGGCTTTTGCAAGAACAAAACATAAGCTCCGTTCTAAGTTTTGTGACTTGTTGGTTGCTTGAACAGACCTTGCAGCCAATAATGTGACTTGCATATAGGAAAAGTGTTTACTCCAGGCCTAAATTCATATTTGTCCTCTAAATCCAAAGTTCAACCTCCGTGCACTGTAGTATTACATCACTTGCCAAGCTCTGTTTATTGCTAACACTGTTACTGAAGCTTTATTTAAAGTTATTTGATACACATCAATAATACAGGTGCAGCTTTGACAGTATTGGTCAACAATTCCCAAATAAATTAAAATACATCATAAAAGAAATATTGGTAGTGATTAAAATCACATTTCAAATAGTTCTTTGGAGTCGTAGAATTTGTCTTTCTCTGTTGTTCACTCAAGAGTCACAATTAGTCAACTTTGTTTACATAAAGCTAAGTGCAGAATGTTTCGTGCCACATGCAGATTTTGATTAATCTCCAAAGACAAGATTTTGAAATGTAAATAAGAAGGTGATGTATTGTTTTTTATTGCTTGATGCCGTCTGACAGCTCTGTCACTGAAAATGCACGACTTCTTTTTCCTTAAATCCATCATGAGAAATATAAAGACATATGCATAATAATGAAACACATTTATTAATGTGCACTGTCCCCTGGAGTCATATGACAATGAAATGGATGACTGGTTTTCTTTTGCATGATGCTATAGGAGCTCGTATCGCACGAGGAGGTGGTGAACAGGTAAAGCTGGGCACGGATGAGCTCCCACTCAGACGGCAGATAGAAGCAGACACTAGTTTGATGTGTTCATCATTAGAGGAAGCCACAGGTCACGCCTCACATGTTCACAATGGAGCAGCTGCCTGTATTGCCTTTCACTTACTGATTTGAGAAAGAAGAGTTCAGGTGTCCTTTCACAGGTGGAAATCTGTTCAGATTAACCTCGAACGCTCAGCACAACCTCATGTCAATAACTGTCCTAATGATCACATGGAAGCTCTGTATGCATTTTTATTCACTTTTAAATGTCTTTTGCTGCTTTGTGTGACCTCCAACTCTATTTAATTCAAACTCAAAATGTGAAAGTCTTCTTGGCTTACTCTAAAAAAAGACAATTGCACAGATGCTGTTATGCAGTGGCTTCAAATGAATGGACTTTTGTAGCCCGTGGCTCTAAGTAGTGTACATCCTATCCTCTGTCTTTGGAGGACATTTGAAGGACCTACATTAGGAAGTGAAACAAAAACAGTTCTGAAATTAACTTTGTGACACTCTTTGCTGTTATGTAAAGAGGTAATTGTTTCAGCGGCAGTAGAAAAGAATGAAACCCAAAAATTAAATTGTGGGAAATTGCCATGTTGAATCAGTTGGCACTTAACAGTAGAGTGACAAAAACAACCACTGCAGTTGGGGCTCACCAGAGCATTTATCCCCAAAATGAGTAACCAAGGTTTGTGTTCAGTTTGCTGTGCACTCTCCCTCTCTCTTTTCCTCTTTTTATATCTCAATTGTTAGCGTCAGAAAAAATGAACATATACAGTATATATATATATATATATATATATATATATATATATAAACTACTGATTTTAAAGTTGCAAAAGTGTTGATTGCTGTTCCACTCTGCCTTTGAATAGTATGTGAACAGCTATGGCGCAATGGAGGGACATGCTGTTGACTATAAACAGGGCCATTGAAAAAATAAATAAATATAATAAAATATAAATAATAAATTAAAAAATATATATTTTCCCTAAGATTTCAATTAAAATGTATTAATCTCCAAAGAGAAATTCAACTGCCAGGTGTCTTCAAATTGAAATAAAAATTACATAAACTGCCTCAGACTTCATCTTCCATCAACTGATTGATTGTGCAGTCTCATTACAGTCAGAAAAAAGGTCCTGCAGCTCACTGATCTCAGACGTCCACTGGCTGCTCTCTGTTGTTCAAAAGCCCAATGAATGTTGTTCAGTATAGCATCAGTCCTGTTGTGTGCCTGTGGCTCTGCTGCTCCAACCAGACCAAATCCAAATACTGTTAGTATTTGGATTTGGAAGAACATTAGATGTACAAGTTGAACTCAAAGTCGGTTGGAAGTTGGACAAGAAATGAAACATTTCATCAGCTTGAAACCTACGTCCAGATGCCTTTGCTTTAACTTTTTCTTCATTGTAAGAAACATCATTTTTGACTTGTGTGTTCAGTTTTGTTCATGTATATCCTACAATGTACCTCACCATTATATTTATTGTGATCAAATATAATTCATAAAAATCAGATGTAAACACATATTTTGGGTGAGCCATGTGCATTCATTCACTCTAATCTCAAGAAGTGCCCAATAACAAATTGTACACTGAAGTTCTTCTTTTCTTTACAAAAATATATTCCACATTGTACAATAAAAGGTTATGTGATACTATATTGAGTGCATCAAAACAGCGCCTAGTGAAGCTACATAAAAAAATGTGTTCTTTCTAAGTGTTTCTTCTCGTACAGCAGTAAATGTAGCATTCACAGAATTTTAATCGTGGCCTTGTATTTAGCCCCTGCTTTCAACCACAAATGGGCATTGCATGGTGCTGTTGCGTAACCTCATTTCCATTGTGAGTGCGCTTCTTCTGAGCTGTCTCTGTGGGGCTCGCTCTGTAAGGCGCTCCACACTGATGTCTCTTATGAAGTATTGAGCAGCAGAATGTTCGGAACGAGAGGATTTTGGGCTTTAGTCCAATCGGGAGACAAAAACAAAAAACAGATACAGTAACTCTTTTGTCGTTATCCAGTAAGTGAAGGCATCCTCTTGTGCTTACTATTACTCACTAAATCAATTATCTCTGCGGCTGGTCGGAGCTTCTTTAATGTTTTCTGCACCTTTTTATTAACTCGGGTTGTTTAATGATCATGTAGCGGGGGTTTGAAAGATGTTTGTCTAATCCCTATTGTTCCTTTCTTCTTTTGAAAACAAGGATTTACAGGCCAAATGGGATGGCAAAGATGCTTCTGTAATAAAACAACAACAAAAAAACAAGTGATTTCTGTGTTAAAAATTTTGAATAAAGTCACATACATTGCTGTGCAGTAATGAAGATGTGCACAGAATATGGGTTGCGTTTAACACCAAGATTTTGTTTATGGTTTTGTGGTTGGCACTGTCACACTGCAAGAAATAATGCGTTTGTTTTCAAGCAATGGAATATGTATGGCCCCACAATATTGTTCTGAATATGAGAGGGGGAAACTTGCATATGTGAATAGGATCCGTTCTAAATATTTGGGACAATAAGTATCCAAATGTTGATATGTTTTCTTGGCTCCAAACTGGCCCGGTGCACGCAGACCATTTCTCATCAGGCGACGGCAGCCCGTGCACCCGGCTCGTTCATGGAGGAGTCCGATATCTACAGAAAGCCATCACCAAATTGGATTACAAACAGGTAAATGCTTCATTTTTTCTCTGCAGCTGACACTTATCCGCAGAATTCCTGGTCCCTCTGGTCATATTGCTTTATTTACCCCCCCGTGTTCATTTTTCATTCACGGGATGCAGTGACATGTTTGTCTTGAATGACTGCCTGAGAATACTTTTAAAGAATACTTACAACTTTGCACACCACTGCTGCTGTTATCCTACAGTGAATTCATTTAGGAATTATTCCACAGTAATAGGTGGGAATAAAAGTGTGTCCTGCTTTTTTTTTTTTTTTTCTGGGGAGTTTAAGGCGACTTGCCCCAGTTCAGTTTTAAATGTCACCGTTTTCTGTTACATTTCAAAAGTATTTCAAAAACAAAATCTCATTATTCTCAGCCTGTGTTTTCTTTAGAGGTGCCTTATTTTTGCGATCTGTGCAAACACGGTAGGGTCCAAGAGGTGAGCAGAAGAGACCAATTAGTGCGATTTCAGGAAACACCCGAGTGCCTAGTCAGCAGCTTCCCAGTAAAAAGCATTTAGATGTTCAAACAGCTGTGTAGTGTTGGAGGCTGAAAACAAATAGAATATCACTTCTCGTTCTAGTAGGAAGTAGTATTTCTGTCAATTCTGCCGAGTAACTACATTAAAAGGGCATCCCTGACAATGGGAAAGGGAAAGAAATATTTATTTTTACTTAACTGTCTAAACTTTAAAAGGATTTATTAAAAGATAAAATGTAGGGAACACACAAAATAAAGCAAAATAAAAGTGTGTTAACCGTGTTGGCCCAGCCCTTCACAAGAGTCCCATGTTCTAATGTGGCTCGGGAAAAAAATAATTGTCCACCTCTGGTCTAAAGATAACAACTCAAAAATGTTGTTCCATTTTTACCAAAAGTGATTCAAATGCACCTGTGCCATTGCTAACAATGAATTAAAATGAGATAACTACTAAACTTTAGGTCATGGAAATGGCCTGTCACTGTGGAGTCACTGTGGCTTCTCTCTGGGCATCCCACCATTGTGATTGCATGTGTTCATTGTTCTCTGCCCTGCCTAACACTCAAACCTGCTCAAATAGGCTCTAGTCCTGGTCAACCTGCAACAGAACCAGTAGAAACTGTATTACTGCTGCGTTAAGTGGAACAGCATCTGGACTTGACTGGGCACTCAGCACTGCAAGGCTATGTTTCAGTCGCCATTAATCATGTGTCTGTTTATTTATTTATTTTTATTAATTAATGAGCTTTTAATAGAATTTCTGGTAACACTTATAATAATTAAACTCTATTTAACAATTATTAGGATTGTATTTAACTCTTTTATTGAACAATTTTTGTTGTTAACTATAAATTTACAGTACATTGTGTAATTTATTCTGTGATTTTATGCTGCTTGTGTCTTTTTTAGGCTGCCATTTTATGACATTTTAAATTAGCCAAATTTAGCTAACTCAGGTTTACATTGTTTAATGCACTGTCCCTTTAAAAAAAAAAAAAAAAAGTTAAATATTAGTTAAGTATAATTGATAACTACTTAATTCATCATTAATAAAGCATTAGTCCTACGTTAATAAGCACTATGAATATGTGATTAATAATCTCAGGTGTTGTTTTATATTCAAATGATACTTCAGCATCTATGAATAGTTTATTCATCAACTCATCATACTTCCATATTTATTAGTTCTTTACCACGGCTCAACAGTGTGTAGTTATTGTAACTTTTTTAATGCATTCTGTCAAAACCTTATTGACAAATAACAAAAGTGAGAATGTGTTATACTGAGCAGACGTCTCCTCATTAATCAGAAAACGTGACTGGATTATTGCTAATCAGTGTCACTCTGTAAATACTTTTATATATGGAACTAAAATGTGGAAACAGAAAACTTGCTCTTCTTGTGCTTCTAACTTGTTTCATAGAGTTGCATTGTGTTCACGGTTCTCTTTTGATAAATCACCTAAACCATTATGAACTATTTTGCATCTAGTGACCATCGCTGTTCACTACTTTTCACGATGCATTGTGGGAAACTTTGAGTGCACTACATTCCCTGGTAGACATTCAGATAGCACTACAAAATGACTAAGGTAATTAAGGAGTGCTTTCAGACACAGCCACTGTCTTCTGTAGCCAACCCAAGTTACAGAAATACTTTAAAACATGCCATGAATTAAACCAACTTTAAAATTTGCATGATTGCTTGCTGACCGTACATTTTGTCCCTACATACTTTAACGTCCTCCTTCTTCCTTTCCTATAGACAGTTTTGTGTTTGATGTCATATTCGATGAAAAAGAGCTAACCTTATGGGAGCGAAGACGGCGAAGTGGATGTGACCAGTAGTAAACTTTAGCATCACCTTTGTACTCGGAGCCAGGCTGCTGTGTAAGTTTTGCGAGTGGTCCCTGGCAGCTCCCACCATCCTGCCTCGCTCTCACAGACTCGGGTGAACTCGGGGGCCTTGATTTGATTGGTACAGCCTTGAATCATAAGCTTTAATTGCACCTGACATTTAAAGCTCCTCTCTGGTATTTAAAGCAGTGTACAGGTGTGGCTCATTACTGAGGGGGATAGGAGATTTTCTGATTTCACTCTCATGCCTGGGCTGTGGCAGAGTCTTAACTCATCTCGCCGCCTGTCATCAACCGGGACCCTCCTTCACTCGCAAAGCCATTTCTGACCCGACTATCATCAGTCAAAGCTGGGTTCAAGCTTGTGATAAAATGACAGGTACAGACTGTCTCTTAAAGGGATAGTTCAATATTTGGAGGATATGGCACAAACTTTGGTTCAGGAAACTTTGGGTCATGAATGAGGAACAGACTATAAAGCTGGAAAAAAGCATGTAAATACTTTTGCACATTTGCACTGACTAGTTTTAAGAGCCATTTCTATGGTATGTGTCAGTACAAGTTTCCATTGCCACTGCACTAACAGACTTTGTTAACTTTGGCCTTTGGTTCCTTCAGAGTGATTTCCAAAAAGATGGCCCTGGAGTCTTTTGACTGGACAATAGATAATTCTTACTTGGGTATAAGCCGGAGATGATTCACAGTTCTTGTGATAAAGTCATAATTTCCAGAAAAAAAAACATTCTAAATTGTGTACCTTTTCCACTCATGAACCAGTTTTAGACAGAGTCAACGCGTCACAGTGCCCCCGCCTCATGAATAAATACATGTATTTATTGTCTGCATAGCATTAAACAGAATTGTTTTGTTGTGTTTGTGTGACGCTACCGTTTCTGTAGCAGACGTTGCTCTTCTGGACCCAAAACAGTGGAAACGTCCGCCTTTTAGTTTTTACCTGACCCAAACTGAGCCAACCCCAACTTGTTATAAAGTTGTAAGCCCGTGCTCTTGCTCCTGTTTGCTTCTTTAAATTGGCAGTGCACTTACAATTAGCCACAAGTTACCTATCTATATCTGATCAACCTCCTTAGACAAACTTGAGCAGGACTAACCCGTAGAGAAATAACAGAGACTTTACAGGACGTGCACTTTAACCATTGTCCTGATTAATGCCGTTATTATTTGTGCGTTTTTTAGAAAAGCTCTTCTTGCTTTACTTGAACCGTATGTACTCATGTGGGCACAATACTATCCTCATTAACACGTGAATCCCTTTGTGTAATGTTAAAAATTGTGGCACTTATCACAGCTGGAGATGCTGCCTTCATTTTTCTTGTAGCAATCAAATTGTTGAAATCTGGCTCCATACTTTTAGCTTGAGCGATTTACAGCAAAAGTTGTTTTGTTTTTTTTCTTCTTCTGTCTTATAAGAAGGAACTTGTGTGAGAATTTTTTTTTTTAGATTTGACATTTAGAACAGATAATTAGTCTGCAGAAATGACAGATTTCTTAAATGGTCTCACCAAATATAACAGATGTGGAGCTGAATTGCCTGTGCGTTTGGTTACATAAAGCCTTTTACAGTCAGAGTGGAGTTTGGCTTTTAGATACAGGAAATAATCTAGCATACACAAAAAGTGCTTTAAATAGTGTTGGTGAATGATTGTAGATGATAACCCCCAGTATAATCTGCTGCATCTCATGGCCGTGTAATTGCGGTCTATGTGAGCGTAAACAAATTAGAAACAACATTTTTTTTAAACACAAAATAGCCATTGGGCATTGCGTTCCAACCGGTCCCAGGACCCATCTTTCTTGGGGCAATGTGTGCCTCGTGTTGGCATCAGAAAAACAAAGCATATGTTGATTGTTAGCCAGGGTGTACATAGCATGTCCTGTTCACTCAAGGTCTCCCTTGTAGCTGCAAAGTCCCAACTTTGTTTCTCTAGGCTATCTGTCAGACTTCATTTAGCATTTGAGCACATGTGGATTCCCATGTACTGCAAAAAGGCAACTTACTTCTGAGGGAATATGGCCAGTGTGTGAGCAGTGATCTGTCAACCTTATTCATTTAGCTGCAGTAAAAACAAGAGGGGGCTACTCTCATGAGCTATTTAGATTCCTATACTCTTCTAATGGCTTATTTTTTCAGCCAAATGTGCATGTGCTGTAATATCAGTTTACTTCTAAATGGTACATTGAGTTTCAAAGGGGCAAAGGGGTTGAAAGTCTGAAAACATTAGACCGTTTACATATATTTAATTTTTCCTCAAGCTGTCTTTTCCCCTTTCTTCTGTACGCAGCTAAGGAACATTATGGCAGTGACATTTTCTGTCCTGACCTTCTTTACAGGAGATCGGGCTTTGACTGCTCGGGTTCATCTCCTCAGGATTTTTTTTCCAAGCCATCACGGGCAGATAGTTTGGGCACAGACTTTGCCAACACATTATTTAGTGGAAGGACACTGTGGTGTTTTGTATCGACGTTAACTATTCTAAAGCTATATTGTGTCTTTCAGTAAAGGCAGAGCTGACAAAGGATCGGCGGATAATGACTTCATCTCCTGCTGCACCTGTAACAATTTAATTGGAGCAGTCAGCCCAGCCAAGCATCTCTGTCTCCATGACTGGGAGACATGAAATTCATTGTCGTTATTGTCCCTGTCATTTTGCAGCATTTTGTCCGGCCGAAGACTTCCTCTCACTCCACTGAGTTTGTACCTCGGGGAGGCAGGAGTGAGCGGCGGCAGCGTTGGTGGTGTGAGCGTCGCAGAGTTAGAGGAGAGGAGGAGGGGGTGGCTTTCTGTCCCCCAGGGAGCTTTGATGCTCATTTAACTCTGCTCTGTCATTCGGCCATTTTGCCTTTTTTAATTGCTGATGATAATTCTCGTCATCATTATTGTTATCTTCATCAGCGTGTGAGGTTATTGCAGCCGGCACACGCGGCCGTTCATTCATAAATCCCGCCATGGCCGATCTGACTAATCCTCCGATTCTTGACATTTAATGTAGTACTATTAATGCTCCTGTTCTTTGCCCCGCTGCCAATCGGTGACAGGCCCACAACAGAGAGCTGTGAAGCACGGGGTCAGAGGTCGCAGGGAGGCTCAGCAATCACAAAGGATCAGACACTGCCTACTGGTGCTGCCCCCCCCCTCTCCCCGACGTCTTCCAGTCTGTGCATGTGTGCGGACTCGCCACCGGTGGCATCGGTTTGCTAACCATACGATAATGGTCACATTCAGCCTACAGAGATGAGGAAGTGGATTCCAGCGTCTTCCTAATACATCATGGCAGGGTGCATAGTCTTGTATGTAATTCATTCTAAAATGTGGCCTTTAAATCTGTTTGTTTTCCAGTTTTTCTTTTCCTTTTTATTATTTTTTTACTTTATTTATTTATATGCCGTAGTGGGGGGAATAGCTTCCAGCATGCTGTAGCATTAAGCAGAGCCCACCAGCTAGCTAGCCCCAAGTCGCTCAAACGTAAAATAAATCAGGGCACAAAGGGGCCTGCTCATTCCTGCAAAGTAGCAACATTTTCCCCGGCCAACAATGAGGACTTGAACTTCCCCGGCAATAACAAATAGAAAGAAAGTCACCCGAGACACCAACATTAAAAGTGATTAATCATCTCTATTCTCTCTTTACTTTTGAACCAAGGGATTGTCCAGCTATAAATCTTCAAAGATGTACATAAGAATCACTTCCTAATGAAACTGGGCTTTGTTCATTTGTCACCTTTTAGACCCTTTCATTTAAATTACAAAACTTGTGACCTTGTGACTCGGGAATATAGATCTCTGGTATTTTAGAGCTGAAGAGGGATTAATCCATAAATCTTGATACTAGTTCTCTGTGTTCATTAAAAGGCTCCTCAGCTGAGCAGATCAGCCGCTGTCAGGAGTAGTTTATTATCCTATTGACATATTGCAGATTGGGATCATTTGGTGGTTTTTGTTGTCGATAGATGTGGTTTTCTTGTCAAAATGTCAGTTTGACGAAATGTGTACAGTAACTTATGGGCAGGGCTGCAGACTGACAGATTATATGTAATCTGGATACAAAATAAAGTAGCTGGATATCATTAAAGTACAGTGAAAAGTGATCAGATTGGGGGTGTATTTCTTGTAAACAGTGATTACTTTCTGCATATTAAAAGCTATGCCTATACTATATACATATACTGATTGATTTTATTGTAGTAACTGTTTAAGTGGTTAGTATAAAGCTGTCATAAAGCATTTGTAAATATGCAATATATTAAGACTTAGCCATTCTTATTACTTAATATTTTTATTTATGAATGCTTTGTAACTGTTAAATTAAGTAGCAATGTTTTTAAAATCTATGAAGGGTCTTTGTGTTCTTTTTAAAGCACTGTATAACGTTGATGTATTATTGTTATTATTATTAGGATACAACCCTTTTACTATCAGTAAGAGAAAAAAATAATCTTTTTTTTATCAACATTACACATGATGTGAATATATGCATCGGGAAAAAGATGATAATGTTACTATGTATAAAAATATACAACAGGGCTTTTAGATCATATTACTTTTGTAATAGTATTGTTGTCCTTGGATTACGTTCTCTAGCAGGTTACCAGTGAGCGTGATGTGATCAGTAATGAGTGATTATACAGTATTTTGAACATTACAGAACAGTGCTATAAAAGTGGCGTTTAGTTTTTGGAGGCTTTTAGCTGAGAAATTATGAATTAGACCTGTCACCCCCTTTCTACAGCCTGTGAGCATCTATAGTAGCCCTACAGGGACACGCTGTTGTTTCTGAACAAACCCAGTGGAAGTAGGTCAAATGATGTGTTCACTTCATGAAATTGATTTATTTAGGACAATTAACAAAGATGTCAATAAAGAAACTTTATGCAATTTCTAGCGCAGCTGTTACATTGTCTGCTGTGGGCTTTTGTAGAAACAGGAACAGGAAGTAATTTTCTACAGCACTGTCTTTTTTTTCCAGGAAAGCCAAATGAAAAGAGTGTTTGTGCTCCACATAAATGTCCACAGTGCACCTCTGAAACAAAAACATAAAGCTTGCATAAGAAAGAAAAATACATGTATTTAAGACTTCCTTCTCCCTGATTTTCCTGCCATGTCTGGTTCTTCCTGGCACAGCAGAGGAGGGCAAAGGAGGGAGGGTTGGTCGGGGAACGCAGGCCAAAGGGCCGCTGTGGCTTTAAGTGTGCTCCTCGTGTGGCCGGAGCAGCCATCGCGCTGATGCAAAGTGACAGGGACAGATGTGACATATCGGTTCCGACACACTTCCATACCACCAGTCACAAGCTCGGGGTGACTCACATCCCCCTGCTCTGGTCCTGTCCCCCCGCTGCAGGACAACACCACGATGCTCCAATGAACCTCGCCATCGCCCGCACTGCTGCCAGGTATGGGGCTGCCATAGCCAATTACACTGAAGTGGTGCACCTACTGAACAGGGCAGAGCCTCAGACGCGGAAGGAGAGGGTCTGCGGAGAGAGCACTGCAGGGATGTGAACACAGGTACATCCAACAAAAGCCACTTCCTCCCGTCCTGCCTCCCTCTATTCCCACTCTCTGTAGCCCTCACAACAGGGGCCCTCCCAGCCCCTCTCACTCACCGCTAGTTTGCACATACTCATTGCACATCTAATGCAGGGGCTTTTAATATTTTATAAGCGTTTTATGGTGTAGAGGGGCTGCTTCAGATCTTGTAGGGAGGAACATAAGAAGGAATTAGCGTTCTCCAAATGGCCCTACTTACCTTTTAAATGTCATGCATAGGGCCAGCTTTGGAAGAATAAAGCAGTTAAGGCTAAAAGATGGTATTCTGAAACATTTCATGAATAACCAAGATTTGAGGATCTCAACACATGCCCACCCCCTGATGTTTTAAAATATGGAAGTGTGCTCCTGGAGGAGATGTCTCACTTTAATAATGTGAGAAGAGGGCCTCACAGAGAGAGGTGCTCCAACTGAAAGCATAATAGATGCCGTTTTGTCATTACTTTTTTCTTTTCGCTTTTTTTTCCTGTCTTGCTAAAATCACTTGTTGTCTGTCAGTTTTTTTCCTCCCTATTAGCAGTGGCTATATCATGTGGGCTCCCTGTCATTTATCTTGTCGTTGCCATTCTTGTGGTATCTTCTGATATGTGCCTTATTATATACTGTCAACATCAGAATCACATTAACAAACGTTTCCCTTCCACCATTTCAAAGAGTCCCTCAGTCACTGCCACTGTGCTACTGCGTGACACAAAGAGGCAAAAGGGAAATTAGGTATGTCTGTTTCCTATTAATTACAATCCTGGGAAGTCTCCCATGGACACACTCAAGCCACTCTATTACTGGGAGAGGGGGGCGTTCGCTGATAAATTAATAATCCGTCTTGTCACCAGCCACAGATGAATAGCCCCTGGTGATTGATGCTGTTTTCTTTCATAGGGCAGGAATTTGATGTCAGAGCCAAATGTGTTATCAATGCCACGGGACCTTTTACGGACGCGTGGCGGAAAATGGATGATCAGAAGAAGGCCGACATCTGTCAGGACAGTGGCGGGTGCACAGCGTCATCCCTTCTGCAGGTAACGAACGGCGGGCCCCTACGTCTCTGTCACTGTCCTCCTGTATCACCTGCTCCTTAGTGCTGCCGTCTAATCACTTCATTAGCCTCCACTGCTACGACTCGTCAGCCTCTGGCCACAGCACCAGCCTCTCTCAGTGGGCGCTGTGCAAGAGGGGACCACTGCTCACGAGTTTCCTGTCATTGTTCCATTCTTTTAACACTTCTGTGAGAACTTCTGGCAAACCTATCAACATACTTTCACTTTGTGCTTTGTCCTTCATGTGTGTTGTCAGCTTTGACGCTGAAAGAAACTAGAAGCTTATAGTAGCTAGTAATGCCAAACTGGAGATGAGCAGAGGTATTAAGGCCCTCTTATCTTTTGTCATCATCTGCAGCTGATCCAGAATGCAGCGGCCAGAGTGGTCTTTAATGAACCGAAGAGAGCGCACGTAACTCCTCTATTCATTAGGTTCACAATGGCTCCCAGTTGACGCCCGCATCAAGTTCAAAGCTATGCTCTTGGCCTACAAGACCACCACTGGTTCTGCACCCTCATATCTCCACTCACTAATACAGACCTACTATGTTCTATGTGCAGATCCCTGCGCTCTGCAAATGAACAACGTCTGGTGGTACCATCCCAAAAAGGAAATAAATCACTCTCACGTACCTTCTCTTGATCTGTTCCACGTTGGTGGAATGATCTACTGCTGCTACAAGATCAGCAGATTCAGTAGCCATCTTTAAAAAACTGCCTGAAAACACATCTCTTCCGTCAACACCTGACTGACAAACACTGAGTTCTACTTCCTATCTATCTTCTTTTCATAAAACAAAACAAACAAAAAAACTTCCTTTCTTTGTACAGTATACTGGGCTGGGTTCTAACTGACTTGTTTTTGGCGCACTTATGCATTTTACTATCTTGTGTTGTTAAAATTGCTTCCATTGTTTTCCTCACTTGTAAGTCGCTTTGGATAAAAGCGTCTGCTAAATGACTAAATGTAAATGTATCAAAACTGAGCCTTTCCTAAGTCTGATGGCACCTCAGCTCACATCTTAATGAGATGGTAATGACGTAAACATGAAGGTGATACTGGAATTTAAAATAAATAACAAAGCCTATTCCTTTCATTTTTGTATCACAATGTAATGGTAAAATTAACATAAAACAAACCAAAACATGACAAAAGTGTGCCTGGTTTGAAAGATACTCTACTGTGTAACTGTGAGTTGCGGGGCCACATAATGCCTTCTTGTTAAAACACATATCAGAGAAAAAAGAAATGAAAGAAAACTACAACATGAATATTTCATTTAGAACTTAGTGTGGCTATTCCTGCCAAACAGGCTTTTATTGTCCACAGAACAATCCTCACTGCGAAGTCTAACTTCAACAAAGGATAGAAATACATAAATAGCATAATAGTGGTTTTAAAGTTTTTTGACTAAGTAGCTTAAGACTGTACAGTGTATTTTTATGTCATTCCTGAATGCTGTTTAAAGATCCTTGAAAATCCAGTGTTAATGTTAAATGTTAATGTTATCTTTGTGTTTGAACCCTTCTTTTTATCATTACACCTGTTTTCTTCTACGCTTGGATACTGTCATTGATTTACATCCCTTGCATCTCGTGTGTATCTGTGTCAGCAGTCCAGACAGATTTCTGTGCGTGCCCACTCAGGTCAAACATAGTTTCCTCTCATGTAGGCTGCCGCTCCGCTCTGATTGGATTCCTCACTGTCTGGGCTCTCGAGCTGGGATTTCTGCTTTCTTGTTGATGCATGTTATTTGCGTTCGCGAGGGACAAAAGCTACTCCCGTGACCCAGCCTTCCTTCTCTGCTTTGCTTGTGTTAAATTGAGTCAGTGCCACGTGTGTGTGTTTTAAACAGGACGATGCGTGCACTTGTGGTCCAGGCTCGGGAAGCGGCGGCTGGAATTGAAACCAGCTGAATTAATCTCCGTGAAACAGCGCTGACAGGAGCCTGATTATGGGGTGTCCCTTCAACCAGGCCCGACCCGCTGGTGCCCTCCCCTCCCCAACAGAGCAAAGGTTAATGCAGTCGTCTTGTTTGTTCCCCTCCTACCCGTGCAGCTTCACATAAACGTACACACACCTCAGCACCAGCAGCAGGGAGCTACTGGACCCCTTCACTTGGATGACCAAACACACTCTCTCCCACACAAGCACGAGGAGGAGGCATGCCTGAGACCTGCCTTTGTCTAATTTATCAATTGCACATTATTGATGGACACAGTCTGAAATATGAAGCATTTACTGTACATCTCTTGAGCGTCCGAATGCTTTCCCTAAAACTTTTGGCTACAACAGTTCTGTTCACAAGTAAACAGGGATAACCGACCTTTTCCTGAACACAGCTTTGTCTCAGTTCAATTGTTTTGAGTAATGGGCATATGCATGTTTGTAGTAACAACATGAACCATAAAAACACATGGCTTACGGTTTTAATCACTTTCTGTTATATAATAACGCCTAAAACAGTTTCAGTCCATTGTCAATCTATTCAAATGAATAGTTTAAAGGTGCACTATGCAAAATGTCATGATATACACTTGAACAAAATGGAACACATCGGTCAAAACCACATTGCCATTTGTGTATAACGTTCAACTGTCTTGGAATAACCTAGTATTTGTCTAAATGTCCAGTGCAGACAAACTGAGCACTAGAGTAGAAGACACAGCTGTGTTTATCAGGGGGAATACATTCATAAATCAAGGTTTAGAGTTTATGAAGCAAATGTATATAGTTTGATTTATTTGATTGGGACAGTGCATGTTGTTGAACAAACATGAGATCAATGCAATTTGAACATTCACCACCATGATGATGTCACCCTAAAGGTCAAAAACTACACAATGTGTTGATTGTCCTTACCTAGTGGACTTGGTATTGATTGGTATTTTTTTACTTTTTAATGTGAAATATGTTCATTTGTTCAGAACATAAAAGTGCAAAATATTGTTTTTCTTAAATCTACAGTATAACATGTATTTTTGGGTTGATTCAATGTCATTGTATTGTTTCCAAGACACCTTTTATCTCAAAATATTTTCCTCTCAGTCTCTTTACTCACAGATATTTGACCAGTTATTGTCCATTTGTCATTTGTGATGTGCAAATGTTAACTCATAACTTTAATAGTACCTAAAAGTAGATGGTGCCAATGCGACACATCTGGAAGAGTGTAGACCACAAGTTGTCTTCTTGCTTGGGCTTTATTACTCTTTTTCCCCTTGTTTTACATTAGTATTTGGTACATTGTAGTTTATTAAAGACAAAAGTACCCATCACACATGTTGCCCGTTGAGAGCTATTTTGGACTAATCTCAGTCTGTGACACATCTTGTGGAAGTCCCATGACCCTCTGCAAAACCACATTTAGAAAAAGATCTGTGGGACCTTGTGTAACCCCACTCGGCTAATAATATATCTGAAGTATAAATGTATTTGTTTTCATGTTGACGTCTACAAAAATTATCTAGGTACAATCTGACCTATCAGATATCATCTCTGTACGTCAGTCAACACGTGAAACATCAGTGATGCGTAAGGTATTAGTGGCACAACAATGTCAACATCACATTTCTCACCAACGACGACCGAAATGAGTCATCACTGTGCACTTACACTCGCGGCACTTCTAGCCCGGACGTCTGAATCCGACCTAATTCATAACCGCCATTTATGATAATAAATACACGTCCGGCAACAATCTCCCCCACCCACCCCCCTCCTCCCCACCCGCTCTTGATTTACAAATAGCTGATAGAGCAAGCAGCTGACAGAAATAAATGAGCTAATCTGATGGCCGTGTAGGACTTCCACCAGATATTAATTTATCAGGAGGCCGTGGAGTGCAGACAGATACAAATTCCTGCTTTAATTATGTATGGGAGCTCATGGTGGAAGCCGGAGACACCTCTCGTACCGGGACTATTTCTCAGGGCAACATTATGAACCCTTTTGATTCCATCGTTATTTTGTTTTCCTTTAGATATAATCCCAGTCCGCGCTGTTTCTCCCCAAACACTGGCGCGAGAATAGATTTTTCTTCTCTCTCCTTTATAGCAATGCTTTCACTTGAGACATTTGATAATAAACAAGTAGAAAAATAACCTTTGCCACATTAAATTATATTGTGTTCGATTTGCAATTTTTATGAGCCCTTCCTGGAGCCTGTTTGATGTATTTTGTTCCCACTCGGAGCCTCGACTGGCCCTAGCCGACTGGCAGCCTTATCAAAACCAACGAAGGCTTTATTGAATGAGTGACCGGTGGGTATCTAAACAGAATGCAGGGCTATTGATTTTAGAGAAGTGGTCTAATTGTTTTCAGTAGACAAGGCCTTGTCCCGATTATTTGATTGATTAGCTTGATACTGGTCTGCCTCCTCGTCCACCCCCCTCGGCCAGTTAATAGCACTGTAATCCCAATACGCCGCTGTATTTCTAATCCATCATCATTATCATGGCTGTACTCAGCACAAGATTAGTCCATGAGGGTTTTTATCGTTCTTTTTTTACATTCTTCAATATTAGCTCTGCTCTGTGTATGCTCAAGGCAAAATATGGAAGTGAATGTGTTTGATCTGATGTTGATTTGAAAACAGTCAAGTGATACACGTGTAGGAACCATACACCTTTATAAATACACATATATATATATATATATATTTAACACTATAGTTAGTCATTGTTACTGTTTTGATATTTAAGGGCCATGAAAATGCAATGTCAGGTGATGCAGTAGTTTTTTGTTCGTGTATGTTGAGCCTGGAATATTAGGTACCTTGTTCTTACTTATAGTAGATGCACTTTCTTATGTGTTCAGCCAGCTGAGCCAAAGTGGATATACAGCTCTGGAAAAAATTAAGAGACCACTTCAAATTTATCAGTTTCTCGGGTTTTACTGTTTATAGGTATGTGTGTTTGTGTTGGGATTCAACAGACTTTGGAATGGAAGGGCTTCCATACTTGTAGAGATGCTGATTGCTAGCAAAAATTGCAGCGGTCTCTTAATTTTTTCCAGAGCTGTATGTATAGAGCATGTGAGCATGAGAAAAAAATAAGGCATACATTGAAGCAACATTCAAAATTTTTACAATAAAATACATGGCCTCAAAATCATTATAAATGCTGCACTGAAGTTACTTTTAAGGTTCCTGATGAGAACACGTCACTCCACTTTTGGGAGACTGCATTGGTCCCCTAATCTATTATTTCTTTAAATTCCTTTTGTCTTAGGAAGGGTTTAGCACTATATTTTGATGCCATCATGCTATTGTTTGTTGAAAATGCAAGAAAGTAGGCGATTCAAAAAAAGTGTCTTTGAAAATTGTCTTTCTTGGTTTTGAATAGTATTGTTTAAGTCGACAAACATAAAGTCTCTTGTCTTTATGTAACTCATGTGAAACATTTGACAACACATCTTACATATAAAGACAATGAGGCACAGCAGTCCTATGTGTCAGCCACAGTGCAGATACACACAGCCTTTAAACTGACTGACTCTTGGTTTATGGAAAGACAGCCCTAAAAGATCAGCTGGGATTGATAATTGGAGAACATATATAGAACTTTAGAGCTTTTGCATTCTGCCCTTTACTGTTGTGGCCCTTCCCCTTCAGTTATTTTACATTGTCTGCATCGACCTACAGCAGACAGAAGTATCTAGACACAGTGAGACACAGAGAATAGTATTGTCAGAGATGTGTCACAACCGCTCTCCAGTTTGAGCCTCACACTGCCCGTGGCTCCAGGGGCCGTGTCTGCGGACACTGGGCTGACATGTGGCGTATGTCTGGGCGAGACCCTGGTAAAAGTCTCGTAGTCACAAAATGAGCAGCTAAAGACCCCCGAGCCTGAGAAAACTGTGAGGAAGGGGAAACAGGAAAGCACTGAGGGGAAATGAGTCTGAAGTGATGGAGCGAGAAGTGGCGGAGTCCACATGCTCCCCGTCCTTGCCTGTGGTAGCGCCCGAGTTGGGGTCTTCACTCATTTGTCTGTAGCAGGGACAGGGGGGTGTGAAGAAGGCTCCCACCAGAGGGGTTTGTCACATCGTGTGGAGGTGACACCTCAAAGGACCTACTGGCCCCACTAGTGGACAGTGTCTCCCCCCTTTAGACCTTCCCTTGAGGGATGGTGGTGTCCATGCCTTCTCACAGTCACACCAGTCATCACGCGTCAAACTGTAGCCCCCTGCTACGCTCTGACTCGACTGGAGTATCCTCTCTCTGGCATCTTTAAAGCCCGTCTTTGTTTGCTTCCTTCACACTGAAGTGGACTTTCTTTCTGTGTTGTGGTGAAATCTTTCCACAGAGCACAACAGAGCAGCTCCATTCCCCGATCATGAGTCAGCCGAACAAAGAGAGCATCAGTGCAGTTTTGCCTGGAATTACACACTGAGGTTTTTCCACTGAATAATTCCAGTGACAGTTCTGTGTAGCCCTTTTGGTGTAAGAAGTTCTTCCCTTCGTTTACAGCTACAATTCTAGTCTCATTTTGTACTCTGTGTTACATTTCAGTTCATTTCTAAGGTTTTGGATAACAACATGAGGGTGAAGCAATGACCCCATATAACCTGTTTCCTTATAACACAACAATTTACATTTAAAATTTATTTTTCCTTGTTACTTCTGACCTGATGATTTATGAGCTTAATGTCCATTAAAACTGCAACTTGTGTCAAAGGTTTAATTTGACTCTCTGTGTAGTTAAAGCAACACTATGGAACTGTTCAGGATGTACAGTATTATTAAAGCAGTGTTTCCCAAACAGTCGGTCGGGATCCAAAGTCCATGTCAATCAATAAAAATGGATGCTTTGGAAACAAGAAGTTTAATTTGATGGAAGCAACAAAACAACAATAAAGAAGAACAAAACAAGCCTAAAGAACTAAAGGAGAACTACCTCTACTACTAATATGTTTATGTTTTCTGGAGGAAAAGTGAGGTTCAGCCCATGTTTGAGTCCTGACTGTGGCCCTGTGTGTTCCCTGTCATCCTCCTCAGCCTAATAAAAGTTGGAAGAATTCTACAAAGTATGTTTTGTAGAATGTAGCTTTTTTCCTAACTCTTTCCTGTTTATATTACACATAGCCCCCTTTCTCCAAATATTGTCTAGATGTCTTTGTTTTGAGAGACCAAGTTTGATCATTTACATTAAAAATCTCTCAGTAGGAGGTTTATCGGCGGAAACTGTGCAACATTTTAGCCCATCAAAATAATCAATTACCCCACAGAACCCATTGTGCCAGGTCCTCCCAGGTTAATTCAGCTCAGGAGACATTGTTTATTATGCATACCTTTCATTTTAAACAACTATAAATGGCTGTTGTCCTCATCTGCATGTTTTTATTGCCCATGTGAAGCCTTCTGCTCCACAGCTACTCAGCTGTCATAAATGTTTAAAAAATGCCCTTTGATAACGAGTTTGTCATTGTTTTATTCAGAAATATCAACCAGCCCATTATAGTGTCAGGTATTTTTCAATCAATACACAATAGTGCATTAATATTTAATTCTTTATATGTCACTACCATATGAGAAAAAGTGCTCTGTTGAGAAGCGGCAGCTGGAGCTCGTTTGTTTTCCCGTAGCAGCAGCAGTAAAACCCAGAGAAGTCGGAGGCAGTGCGAGTGAATATATCTGCAGGACGTGTCCACATGTTCATGTCCGCTCACATGATTGTCCCCGCTGTCTTTGTGGAAGTCCGGAGAGGAGATTTCTCGGTCGCCTTGAGTTACTGTCCTTAAGTCATGAACTCCAAGGACACTGTGTCCGTCTGCAGTAAAAAAACTGTCAGAATAAGCAACATGGACAAGTTGTGTTTTTTTCCCCCTGATAATCCCAAATAGACCTTTTAACCCAATTTTCATCAGAACCAAACATGGGCAGTGAACGTAGTGACAGTGGACTGTGTGATTCACTAAGTTTATGCAGAAGTCAGGGTGGTCTTCATTCTGGCCATTGACCTAAAACCACATTATTGCTTTTTTAAATAATATTACACCTCCTTCAAACCTTAGATTTCAATTGAGACTTTGAGCTTGAACAAACAACAAACAACAGATATTAAAGAAAGAGTTAATTTGACAATGTAAGATACACAGCGACCATCAACGGTCTCATTAATGATCACATATTGAGCAGTACTTAAGCAAAAATGCTAAATCACTGACAGGAGGTCTGGACACATACTCAGTTACACATTGCATTATCGCTGGCCACATTAAGTCTATTCACTGTTTCCAGATTACAGTGCTGGGTCTAAAGTCAACCTTTGTTACAAACAACCAATCAGCCAGTGTGGTGTCATTGCTGCTTGCTGCTAGCTGTTAGCATCACTAGCTACATAGGCTTTAGCTACAACTAGCCGCAGTGACAATGTCTATATAGTAATTGTCTGCAGACTTGCACAGCCTCACCGTCTTGGTGACATCATCTTTCCCCGCTCCACTATTTTTGCTCAGTCTGTGGCAGGGCCTCTCAAGTGTACGTGTCTGACAGTGAAAGAGCCATGTGTGTATGTAAGTGTCCACATGTATTTAGCAGCAACACCGTCTGCTGTCATCCTGCAGAACCTCTGTCCCCCGACAATAAACACACATCAAGAAGAAAGTCCACGCCATGTTACACTTAAAATGAACTGTAGAATGACCTGCAAATGACAAGCGAGAGCGTTGCACGTCCACCCCCCTGTGACTTTGGTGTGAATGAGTTTTAACCCTTTATGAAAGAAAAGAGGGGAAGAAAGCATAATCTATGATCCCAATGTTTCTGGAATGTTTAAAAAGGTCAATATGCTGATATTTTTGACAGTGCTTGACCTTTTGTGAAAAAAGTAACAAAACCATTGGAATTGAAATAACTTCTTTGTTTAGTTCTGGCACATAATGTATCACAGTCAAAGCATGCTGTCTCTCCGCAGCATCTGCCCATGAGTGACTTGACTGTTAATCCGTGGTATTGATCTAATATCAAAAGGTGCTATTTAAATGCAGCGTAACTCCCCAGGACCCATGATCTGTCAGTGGGCTCTGTTTGGAGTCTGCCTGAATAACTAATGCCTGTTTTTGTCTGCGGCTGTGTCCAGGTGGCCCAACATCTGGCTTTGGCTTTCACAGGCAGGGTCTACGTGGTGGTCAGCATGGTTTATACAACCGGCTCTCTGCACCTGTGGGTCACTCAATCCAAGCTTTTATTACAGCATGCAAAAACAAAAAATAGAATGAATAAGAATAAGAATTTATTCAACTGTTTTTGGAGGAGAGTGCAAAATATACAATACTAAACAAATGTACATAGAGATATGTTAATTTATTCAACTTTTTCTTTATTTTAAATTTTTTGATGATGCATTTTGGAGCTTTGAGTGAAGATTGGTAGAAGTCTATCTGCTTTAGATTTTTATCAATATTCTCGAATAACATTCATTCATTCATTTTCTTCCGCTTAGTCCCGTTAGGGGTCGCGGGTGACTGGAGCCTGTCCCAGCAGCTTTGGGCCTGAGGCGGGGTACACCCTGGACAATGGCCAGTTAGTCACAAAGCTAACATTTAGACATAGACAGTGAAAGTCACATTCAGTCACTAGGGACACTTAAGATTTGCCAATTAACCTGTACATGCATGTCTTTGAGCTGTTCATCTGCTGAAGCTGCAGAATCCTCCTAGACAGAGGGCTAAAGGTAGCCATTGTCATTTAGCTAGTGATGCTAACACCTGGTAAAGAACAGTTTAACAGAAACAGACTCATACCACATCCATAGTTTAGAAAAAACCTGACTCTATTTAGCATTTTAAGACTAATTTATTCAGAAAACCATGAAATTCAGAAAGGTTCACATACTTTTTCTTGCCACTGTATGCTTAATCATACAGTTTTTTCACAATGACCTCACAATACATTCTGAGGTCAGCAGGATGTAGTCTTAAATTACCCCAGATCCGTGTTGGTGTGACCTTTTCAAGGACTTGGTTGTAGAGGAAAGTTTAGCAGCTTGTTGAGTGTCAAAGTAGACTTTCTGAGCGACGAGCTCCAGTTGTAAAAACAGAGTCTATTGTAAAAGCTTGTACTGTGTAACCAATGCCACACACTGCTGACGGCCTTTCTGAACGTCACTGCTCTCTGGACCTGTAATGTGCAGAGAGAACAGGAAATGATATCAAGAGAGCCAAGTCCAATTATGATATATTTACTATGACTGTCTAACAAAACTTTCTTGTTCTTCTTTGCTCTCTTTTGTTGAGCTGATAACTCGCTATAAATGCCACAGACTTAGCGTACAATTTCATTTCCAGTGTGTACTAATGCTGTCAAATTAAGCCTAACACCGCCCTGTGCATTACTGTCTATTTAGAATGGATGTATTTGACAGCACTATTCAGCCTGCTAATAATCCCAGTCCACCTCTCCCCAAGACGCTGCCTCAATTCCAGCTCTGGTATTCGTCCACATGCATTAGATTGACCTCACATTAACCCAGATACATTTGATCTTTAAGAGCCATAAATTGGCTTTTGTCATTACCATAGGTTAATTACTGAGATTTGCTCTGTACCGTCACTACACTCAGATTGCAATAATAAGCAGCACACAAAAGCCATTCACACTGGCTGCATGAGCACTAAATAGGCATTGTTTTGATCCTTCTATTCCTGTCTGGACTTGTGTTTGTTTTGGTCTATTATTAGTGCTTTACCTAGAGGTACTTTTGATACAGTTTGATTATGCTGAGCTCAGTTAAACCAAGCCCTTCCTGTAATTCTCTTTCTAATAAGTCACTGAGGTACAGCCCAGACGCTGATTCCTAAAGGCACCCCTGTGAAAGGAAACTCTTACTCAATAACTTTCACATAACTATGCCATGATGTAGAATTTTATTACACTTACTGTACAAGTTTTAATTTTTAAAGGACACCGCCACATTGAGCATTTTACAAAAGGATTATTTACTTGTTGGTCCAATATGATGTAATCTAGAAACAGGATAGGTCTCTATGGAGGGAATGAGGTGCAGTAAGACAAGATGCTGACAGAGATGTTGAGTTTTAGATAATCATTGCAGCTGCACAATGAACCAATTACAATGAGGGACCATCTAACCAATCAAAACAGTCTGAATTTGAAGGGTTTTATAGGTACTAAGCAAACTTGGCCCATGCCACATCATCTCTTTTGAACCCTTCCCAATGATTGTAAAAAAAACATGGATGTCTTCCGCCCATTGGTCCTCTATTCACCGATATTTTCATTACCACAGGGCAATAAAATGGCGTTTTTTATTGCATAGTAAAACAATAGTTTTCAGATAGCATAACATATTAATCAGAGTTGCTTCTGGAGCCTGCCCTCTGGTGGACGGAGGTATATTGCTGTATGGTGGCTCCCTTACTTGAGGACCTTTAAAGGGGTTCCATGAGAGAGGCTTGACCCTTCCAAGTGAAGACTATTTAAAAACTCTGATACAGCAGAGATGTGTAGACGGACCAAACGTCATACATCTTAGTTTTTCTCTATGTTCCATTTATTATGTTAGCGGTGATTGGCGACCCTATTGGAGACCTACTCACTGAATAACGTCCCTACCAGCTGTTGCTGGCAGAGGGAAGTTTGATCACAGAGACATCCACTTTCACTTGTTCTAAAGGGGCATGGATATGGAATAACAATTCTTTTTAGTAATAGTTTAAAGTTTTTTAGAAAAATCAAGCTAAACCTGTAGAAAGTAGAAGATTAGTGATGTGTGGAACCAGACACCAGCAAGGAAGTCTGGGAACTGCCTTCACAAAACCTGTCTGTCATTGAATCCCATTCAAAAACGGTTGGTTTGTATGACAGCTTTTATTCATACCACTATAGCTTATTAAAACATAAAGTTATTATGCTCTTTTTTCCCCAAAGATAGTAATGATGTGGAACTTCAAATGGCAGTTTAAACAACCCATTGCAAGTCTATGTGCAATGTCGCCATCTGTCTATTAAATATGCCTAAAACCCAGTGCTTAAAACAATTAAAAAATCCTTAAAAAAAGGAAATTCTAAAAAGCAAAACAATTTCTCCAAGATTTTTAACATACGTTTTTAACTTACTTAGATCAAAGATTAACTCTAAATGTTGATTTTACACACTGTGTAATCCAAGTCAAAAGTGTCCTCTTCTAACTCTTATCTAATTCAAGCACTTTTACCATCTCAAATAAACAGACTCATGAGGAAGATTTCTAGTGGTGCCACTGAAATGGAGCAAGCACAACAACAAACTGGAGTGTGATGTGATTAGTGTGCTTTCAGGAGAGAAAGAGGTTTTAGATTTCATTTTTTTAATAAAATCTCTGTGCTGATGATCCTCTTTTAGCTTGGTATCCATGACGCTCCAAGTCTGAGCTACAACACTACTCATGTTAACCAGAACAGAACACTCTAGGGCTGTCTGTTCAGATAGACTAAACTGTTCCACCTCATACTAGAATAAGTCTGATTTTGTCATTTAAACCACAGCTTAGTTTGATTATAGCAAATAATAATGTGCTGAAAAAGAAACAATCCTTAAAATATATTGCAGTTAACTGTGTTACTTGGGTTTTAGGATTTTTAGATTGAGGTTTTCTGTCTGTCTTTGTAAATTGTTGAATCTACACTTTTTTCCAATGTGGTTTTAATCTGCAAATGGCAAATAAACTGAACTGAACTGATGAAAGACAGCACAGCCCAAATCCAGTATTACAATTTGAATTTGAACAAAAATAGCTAAATAAACAAAGATTTTATATTTTTGGTGACATCTGGTGGTGTATGTGCAGACTGCTCTTCCATACTTCAACCTTCTTCTTTTATAGAGCATGTGAACAGCTATGTGCTTCTATGTTTTTGTCACAAATCTGAATCAAAATTAATTCTAAATGTTCATGTCATGTTGGCTCAAAAAGAAACATGTGAGTGTGCTTCTCCTCTAGCAGTGCTCAGTTTGTCTGCTCAGGCCTACTGTAGAACGGGACGTGATGAAACTAAAATTAGGGAAGGGCAATTCCAACATTTTTCCTTCCATTTTTCTTTCCTCTTATCGATTGATAAGATCTCGATTTTGATCGATATCTTATTGATAAGATACCTTTAGTTTATGGTACTTTTTCATCGATACCAATACTAATACAGATTTGACCCTTTCACATGATTGCATAATGTTCATTAATAACTTTATTGCAAGGCAAATATGAACTATGACTAAAACTCATGACCACAAATACTTGAAAGAAATGTTTATAAAATTATAATAAAATCGTTTTTAGCTTTTTAAAACACATTTGGTTGTGGGTAAAAAAAAGTTAATACTACGCTACGCTAAGGTTCTTTTTCTCTTTTGTCATTCATGCTTCTGCGGCGTTGCTGCTGAGCTCACGTGCTTGACTGAGGCAGACATTTAATGTTTGTTTTCACACATAAATTTAATGTCTAAAACTCTCAGGAGTGAAAACAAATTGGACGATTTTTATTAGCATAGTGGTATTGCAATATTTAAAAAAGTATAGATTCCAAAATATTGATCGGCTGAGTATCGATAGGCCCGTCCCTAACTAAAATGTCTTCTTCCGCTGGGGTTTACAAAGCTCTAGAGGCCTGTTTTTCCAAAATAAATGTAAAAAGTATTACTGCGAGTACACTTTTGAAATCATAATATTGACTAATGTTCTTCATTGTATTCAAATCTACATTGCCATTTTAACTAATTATGAATTTTACCTTTTCCAAGAGGAGAGTGGACGTTATACTATAATACAGACAATATTGAGTTTTAAAAGTTATACATTTGACTATGGACATATGTTCAGGCCTGCATAGCAAAAGTATTTACACTGACCACTTTGTATTTGTTCTTGGTGTGTGGCCATATTAATTGTCCTTTCTTGACAGGCCTTTACTCTTGTATTTCAATGTAAGAATATCAGCACAATGGCATTCTATGACAAAGTGCAATCGTACCAAATAGTATTTTGTCTTTTCATGGCAGATTGTTATAACATATATCGCTTTACCATCTCTTTCTTGTTTATTTTTCTACAGCCATCTAGCTCTAGCATGCCCATGTTCCAAACTTTCAGTGATTGTATTGAAGTAATAAGAGTGTTTCCGTTTCGGTATTAAGTCAGCACAGCCCCAGGCCACTAGGGTCCTCTAAGAGACAGGACTATATTTTGGCCCAGTCATTAGTCCAAGCCACTTCCCCTCAGTTTGAAGCAGCCTTATGGATTACCTGTAAACACAGATTGCACCAGTGACAGGTCTCTCTAAGTGAAGCTCGCTGCAGACTAATTGAGCTGTGGGTTTCACCAGAGCTTCTTGTGTGGGAGTTTTGTGTCAACACAATTTCTAAATTAAACCCATTTCAGCAACTGCAAACACCGAAGAGACATATTCATAAGAAATTTTTCATCAATTCAGATATGAAATATACACATAATATTCTGCGTTTAGTCTGATTTGAGACTTTTGGGACTTGATAAGGTGTTGAGCCTCTTCTGTCTTTCTCAGTTTTGCATAGAGAGTTCCATTATACAGTAAGTGTACAGACAAAAGTGCAGTTAACTCTCTTTGTCTCACCCTTTAACACTTTTTTACTGATGACGCTGGGTCCGGTCATAGATGCTGCTACGTGTAAAGCCCTTGGTTTGTGCATGTTGGCTGATGTGACGGGACTTCCTGTTAACATCACCACAAACAATTGGTGCCTTTGACTTGAGCTAGACCTGCACAGTTTTACTCGGTGTAGATCAATGTGAAGTCCATGGTGCTAAGATAGATTTGATCCCGACTTGCTCTGACATTACGAGTGCGACAGCAAATTAAATCTCCATCCGCATCCCTTTTTCTCCACCCCCACTCCTCCACCACCAGCTTGGTATAAAGCCACGGATCTCTATTGTTTGACTGACCAAATGTCATGTGCCTAAAAAAAAGAGTACCACTGTTAAGAAAGTGGTATTGCAATCTGGGTCGGTCCAGCCTATAAGCAAGGTAAGTGGCTGCTTAGGGCCCCATGGCCTGTAGGGGGCCCCCTAACAGATCCAGCATTTGTTGAATTGACTGACCCAACAACTTCAGAGACACTATTAAACTCTAGAGGTGAGAAAACTTCAGAATGCATGTTGAAGTAGTTTTTTTTTGTGTTTTTTTTTTTTATAATCAGTGCAGTGTTAATATTTAAGAATTCACAGAGAACGAGCGTCTGTTTATGTTCTGAGTTTGTTCTCCGCGGGCCCAGTGCTGGGGGCGGGGCCAAGCTCAGTAACAGGGAGATCAGCGGCAGCTCGATTCTGTATATGTGTGACTATGGACACTTTTATAAATGCAAATCAAAGGACAGCACCTGTTAAGTATAAGTGACTATAGCGCTCTTATTCCCTGTGTATTGGAAGCTTTTATTTTGAGAAGACACTCAGTTTCCGAACAGAATGTGGTGTCATTACGTTTATGATAAAATCCTTGGCGGTCAATGTTACAGTCAGGTTGTAGCTCTAGTTTAATGTTTCTAGTCTAAATAGAAATTTGCACTGTATCTCAGATTAAACCAAAGCAATGGCACACTTTGTTTGGTTCTTTTTGTGTTGGCAAAATAAAAAAGAAACAATTTAGGTTGAGTTTAGATTATAAATGAGCTTCACCTCTTGGCCTAAAGGAAATGTACTATTGTTGTTATCTGCTGCTGCTAGTCTTTTGTGACTGGGAGAACAATTGTTGTACAGATGTAGGGTGTCAGTGTTTGTATAAATTTATGGTGAAGCAGGACCCCCATGATCTAGGCCTATTCCGCTTAGGGCCCCCACATGAACAAGGCAGGCCATAAGTGTGATACAAGACAAAGTTATGATAGTATAATTTAAATTCATTTATTTGAGATATATTTCCAAAACGTGTGAGACGATTTTCTTCTGCGTCTCATTGCAGCCGGTCACTCTCGTCCACAATCAAAGGTGAGGGGCAGTTAATCTTGAATGCCATGTGTATAGATCTCTGAAGACTTGGTTTTTAATGCAATTGTAGCCCATTTCTTTTTTTAACTTAATATTAAGTTTTGGTGGACTCTCTAAACTTTAATATCCATTTTAGATCTGTGTATACTGTTCTAAATTTAGCGGCTCAAACTAATTGACCAATCAAGAGCAGTTTTGTATTCTTCAACTCTGTTTATTCTCATGTTTTTATTTTTCACACACTTTGTAAAACTGTTTAATGCATCAAAAACTCTTATTCATTCATTCAGATTTAATGTGTTTTATTTTTTTAGTAAGCCCTTAAAAACTGGCTTAGATTTCAGAGGATTAAGAGCAGTGATGAAACTAATGATGTTAATAATAAACGGCATTACTAACACCTTTACATTTTTCGACCTATGTTCTCGACACAACAACATTAAAATAGTAGTGTACAATGTTTTATAAAAATAATAATTGATTTAGTGTCCATTTCATTAATTTAACGTAATATTGGGGGCATCCAAGTTATTTGCCATATTTTCTTTTTAGTTACTTTCCCTACACAGTTACTAACTCAGTTACTATTTGGGAGAAGTAACTATAACTGGGGCGCAGTGGCTCAGTGGTAGAGCGGTCGTCCTTCAACCGGAAGGTTGGTGGTTCGATTCCTGCTCTCCCCACAGTTCATACTCTCGTTGTGTCCTTGGGCAAGACACTTAACCCACCTTGCCTCCAGTGGTGTTCCAGCTGTGACACTGGTGAATGGAAGCTTCATGTAAGTCGCTTTGGATAAAAGCGTCTGCTAAATGACTAAATGACTAAATGTAAATGTAATGAAAGCTTAAGAAAACAGAATTTTGAAAGGCTTGTTTCCAAAAAGATTCAAAAAAGTAAATTGCACTTTTGCTTGTTCAAAGGAGAAATTGTAACTCCAAAGTGTTTTCTGTTGAATTCTATTCAAGTAAATGAGTAAATGTAAATAACTAATTACTTTTTTAAAATAATTGTGCCCAACACTGATTAAGAGACCATAGACAGATGGATGGACAAACCACAATTCTGCATGAATTAGCTTTGACACGTTTTAGGTACAGATAGTATGTCTGGCCCTTTAAGCTATCTTTTCTATGTCCATGTTGGTAAGCCATTTCAGACAGAAAAAAAAAACTAAGGTTGGAAAAAACTCCATGCAATAACAGGAATTCAGGAGTCAGTCAGACATACTGCAACTACTCTCTGAATTAGCTGTCCTCGCACTCTAACATCCAGCCTATATTAAGAGAATTACATTTACAGGTTTTCACATATCATCACATGCTGTAGGTTGGACATTGAAGCTCCAAAGGTAGAGCTGAACAACACTCAGAATTTTTTAATCCTCAAGAAGAAGCCGCTAATTAGCAACACAAATGTAAAAATTGTAATTTCACTGTCAGCCTTACGGGGATTGTATGTACCCCAGCTATACTTTATTACTGAGGTTTTTAATGAATAATTACGCACGGTGGATTCAATTAAGTATGTTTTAAGACAACATTTTAAAATGATAATAACATTTTGAACTTTTAGATTAAATAGTGCAGTGAATTCTAATGATGTGCAATTGGAAGTAGACCAAAATTATATAAGTTTTTTTTTATTATATCCTTTATTTAACCAGGTAAAAAAACTCATTGAGATTAAAATCTCTTTTCCAAGAGTGACCTGGCCAAGACAACAGCATTTACATACAGTTTAAAAAATACAAGACATCAACAAAAAAAATATTTACAGTCAATGTGTGCAAGTTACATTTTCCAATCTCATTGAGTTCACGCCTCTCCAGAATAGATTTAAATTCTCCCAATGTCACAAGTTGGGATGGGAACATACTGATGGGAACCACCATCAGTATGTTCTTCTGAGAACGCAGAGCATACTGTTGTTGGTTTTTACACATGTATGTGCAGAGGTAAGATGGGAGGAGCCCAAGAATACATTTATAAATGAAAGTCAGCAGATGAGACCACCTGTGAACGTACAGGGACGGAAACTTAGCTGTAGCATACAATGTACAATGATGAACACAATTTCCACAACCAGTCATAAAACGTAAAGCACAATGATGAACAGTGTCCAGTTTTTAAAAAAGATGATCAGATGCATTCATAAAAAGGAGATCGCTGTAATCCAATAAAGGTAAAAAAGTTGCAGAAATTAAACGTTTCCTGGTATAAACAGAGAAACATGATTTGTTTCTGAAAAGAAAACTGAGCTTTAGCTTCAGTTTAAGTACAAGATGCTCAATATGTTGCTTGAAGGACAGAAATCAGGATAAGTAAACCTATATTCATAAAAAGCATGTTACCTTCTGCTGTCATCTTCCTCACCTTTCCTTTTGTGACGCCGGCGCTCCTCCTCAGCTCCGTGACAATGATGAATGCAGAACATGAAACGCATTAATGCAGCAGATTCCGCTCAATTCAACGTGTCGAGTTAAACAAACAAGATCAAGCCAAAGCGAATGGTAATTGACCCCCTTCTGGAGATAAGGCCCTAAAACCAGGGGTTCATGGGAATCCAAACCAAGATGGACACTGCATCCGAAAATACGGGCCGTACAGTCACACTTGCATCACACCAGGCCATTAGGCTTCATGTGTCTCTGCGGAGGTGGATTATTATGGGAAGGTGCAGTGTTCTATGCTTTGTGGGCTGTCATTGTGGATGGGACTAGTAAGAGGTGTCTAAAGCCTCGGCGCAATGTGTTTAAAGCATCGAGGCACCTGACATCTTCATGACACCTTCGGGTAAAATCGAACTAATGAGGAGAGTTTTTGATTTTTATCTTCAGGTGAGGAAGTGGAACCATGTAAACCTACGGTTCACTGGTAAAAACCATCACAATGACGTTGGGTAATTGCAACGGAAAATATACGTTTAAATTCCAGGTTATATCACATTTCTGTGATTTTGTTCTTCTGTATTTCTGTATTTTGTTCATAAATGTTTTTGTTTTAGCTGTATTTCTCTTTAAGGCAGTCCCAGTTGGTCCTGATGGGTCAAATGGTCGACTCTTTTGGCAATGGTTGTTTGGTTTGACAAAAAAACTTTTTCTACTTTCTATTCTTTTTGTTAGAGGAAGACATTTAAAGCAGCTTCTGGCATTGGAACTTTGAAACTGTATGTTAAAGATGTATGTTGAAGGCAAATATAAAACTATGGTACCTCATCGCAAAACTGAAATTAAATTGGTTTGCTTGATCAACAAACCAATAAAAAAATACCAGAATCTATATGTTAGACTTAAACTTCTAGATCAGAGGTGTCCAAACGCAAAATTGAAACCTAATGGGGTTCCACATAAAAAAAAAGAATATAATTTTAGCATTTGTTACTTAAAATGTACCATGAAGACAGTAAACCTGAAATCATAAAACTCAGGAGACCTTTCACATCACAGAGACATGAGACCTTCACAAACCTGTGAAAAAAAAATTGAAAATTATCAAACTTTATTTCAACTTACCTAAAACTAAACCTTTAAAGGGTCTAATGTCAGTGTGGACCAGCTTTGGCCCGTAGGCCCCACGTTGGACAATGCTGTTTTAAATATTTGGATTCAATGTCCATCAATGTAGTCTACAATTGTGGTAATGAGGAGATAGTAAAAACTGTAAAAAAAACATTATCTGGGACTTTAATATTACAAAATAACAGTGCTAGATGAACCCAGTTTCTTTTCTGTGCCTTCTATGCTTTCCACAAATAATATCACCAAAAAGACACATGCCCACTGTGGCAACAGAAGCAGAAGTATTTCCCAACATTTATCATTTTCATGAACACATTTTTATGAGACCCTTTAAAGGAAGTAAAAAAATAGTTCTACTGTCTATGTTGTTTTCTGTTAGCAGAGGCACACAAATGCTAAGAAACTATAGCCCTAATATGTTTCTGTACAGTCCCTCAAGTGTGTGTTACTTTATCTGATTTGTGTTCTGTAATGTCTATATCTACAGTATAATGGTGACATGCATATGGCAATCTTGTCAGGCAGATTTAAGTTTATTTGTCTTTGATGAGGAAGCACAGGTCCTAAAAACATTCTGTGTTTAACTTCTCAATGTGGGGTTATGTGGCACTCTGTACCAGAACATAATCCTAAGCATCTGGTGACTTATAGCCATTAGTCTTTAGCTAGTGCTCCCTAAATGCTTGTGTAAATCTAGCAGCTAAATATTGAGCTAACGCTAATGTTCTCTACCCACACACTGACAGCACACAAACGTTGTCAGTTTATGCATAATTTGCAGTTTTAGTGGCTTTTGTTCCTATGTCAATGCATGTAGTCTGCCTAAAGACCCAACTCTAGAACAGCATTGTAACTTTCAAATGCAAATGATTCTGTTATCCACTGTTAAATCACTCTGGATAATAAAAAATGTAGCCTCACAGGAAAATGAAGTTATTCTTGTACTGTGTTATGGTTTCTAAATTGAGTGAATGAACCCTTTAATTCAATCTCAACTTGTACATAATTCCTCCTAAACAGGCCGTAAATGCTACATATTTATTATATTAATCCAGTCTGTGCCAAATGAAATACAAATCAATATTAAATGTGTTTAAATATCCTTTATTAGTTGCATGCGATTGGTTCCTGGAGATGTTATTGTCTTGCCTTTTATTAAGCCCAGCAGTGTGCTGCGTGTGATGCAGCCTTTTAATTTCTGTATCTGTCCGCGCAGTTGGTGTTTTTATTACTATTAATTTACTACTGGGGTTTTGTCTGCTTGGCCACTTGCATTTATAGAGTAATAAGGGAATGTATTTAATGCAGCCTGCTTTCAGTCGCCGCGCGAATTGTGAGCATGAATCAAGCCCGTTGATTAAACCGTGCCGTCCCAGGCTTTTAAGTGGGCTTAATTCCACGCCATCTATAAATAAAGCAATTATTTAGTTAGGCACAGTGTCAAACTGGACGGTTCATATGTTTGCCATCACTGTGACAATTGTATATGAGCGCTTTTTCAAAGATGTATTGTCTCTTCTGGTTAATCCACTTCTAATGTTGACTAAGGGGGCTTTTCATTAAAGGACCAGCTCTGTTTTTTGTTTTTATAAAGCTCAAACTATAAGGGAATTGTGTTTTGAATGCACTTTGCTGTAAAAGCCAGTGAGTTCTGATGCATAGTTTTGTCAGGACCTAATCTAGAGATTGTTGTGGCTGGCAACATGGGTATTATGCAATGCAAACTCCTCAGAAGGACACAAACAGTGAAAGTCTCAAGACCAAGAGTGTGTGGGAGGGCTTATCCCAGAGCCTGCTGCCAGTTCCAACACTCGAGGATACTTAATGTTTAACGGCTTTGTGCTTTTTATTTCTAATCTGCTTTGTCTTCTTTAGCAGTTGTTTGATTAACACTTTGAACTAGTGCTGTAGTACTCAAGTGTTTCATTTTTGCACTGTTTCCCTGTTAGCAGATGTAGCCAGTGCTGGAATGGACACTTTCTCTGTATTTTCCAGCAGCGATTGATATTGACAAGCGGTGTAAATCAACACAGCCAATGGGAGCGTCCCTTAGTGGTCACTGAAGGTTGCCTCCTGTCTTGTGTACTACCACTACTAAAAAGATCTGGGTTTTCTTCCACGTCCAGAACGTATCTTGACAACATGGACTTGAATGCAAAGAACACAAATTAGGCGGATGTTGTTATACTGTATATGCACAATTAATTGCATTGTGTATTGTATCAATGTATTATAACACCTCAATTATAACACCTCAATTTGTTACTGTCCTTTCTGCCCTGTTGTGGTTTTGTGGTAAAAAAAAAAATCCCCAAAATAACCTCTAATCAGAAAAAAATCACAGCAGGTACAACCAAAGATCACATGGGGAGGCAACCGGAGGCCATGGAAACAATTGTCTGGAGACTCGTCACTGTCAGCACTGCTCACAGATGATTTTCCCGTCAGTTTTGGTCCGGTGCTTGTTGGGGCCCTTGCACGCCACTATTAGCGACAACACCACACAACTGCTGCCTCATTTGACTCCCAGCTCCTAAATGTGACCCAGAAGTTGAGCCTAAATAAATAAACTTCAAAAATATAGGCCTATATAGGCTACAGCCTTAACTGATCTTCCATATTCAAAACTCCATTAAATACAGTATGTTTATGGTAATAGGTCTGAACAAAACTTAAATCTACATCAGTGTATCAGTTTGACTCCCAGTTTTTAGATTAGTAACTCACTTTGGTGACTTGGACTCGACTTGGACTCTGACTTGTACTTTAAGTGATGATGACTCGACTCGGACTTGACTCGGACTAGTCTTCAGTGACTTGGACTTGGACTTGAACACTGAGGACTTGAAAGTGACTTGGACTCGAAGATTTTTTCTAACTCACTGACCCATCCTTGCTCTTCTACTCACAAGCTTCCATTATGTTTGTGATTGGTTTGATCCAAGACTCTTTTTTTCAGTCAGTATCGTCCTTACTACTTCACACCAAGCTTTTGTATAATAACACTGCCCAGCTAATTACACACCTTTGCTTTTCCACATGCACAGCTCTCAAAATTGACCCATTTTTAAGTAAGACCTACTTGGAACACCTCCACTGTGTACACATCCAAATGGCATTGTGTATAATCGTGCGTGCCTACTGGAGGACCTAAATGCATCGTAATTAGAAAATAATGGCCCAGTGTTCATGGATGGCAGATTTCTACTTAACATTTTTCCTCGCCAAGCAAATGGGCTCAAGTCAAAATCAACCTGGATCGAGGCCCAGCAGACCCCAATATAAGAGTAGCTCTGAAAAAAAAAAAAAAAAAAAAAAG
>CM044560.2:11220089-11342589 GCA_024416835.2 Perccottus glenii | reverse complement strand
GAGGAATCACAGCTGTGCCACTTATGCACCAGTATTGGGATTACTGTCACCTTTGTCTGCATATTTTTCTTTGATTAATGTCACCCAAATGCTGTGTCTTCCAATTGAGAAGCCAGTTCATTTGCATGATTTTTTGTACATGGTGCACATTTTGGGGAGAAATTAGTCAGTCTCCCATCTTTGTTGGCGTGGCACTGAGTGATTTTTACTCAAAAGGGAAGAAGTCTCAGAGCAATACTGTTGGAGAGAATTACACCTGTGAGATATGCTAATTAGTGCCACAACTGTAATGACCTTATTTACCTTGATATAAAAGTCGGAAAATTAGCATCAAGGTTCCGGAAATGAACTGGGAGTTAGCAGCACCTTCAATATGTTTATTGCAGGCAATGTCTTTTAAACATGTTATGGTGTCATCCTTTTTGTTGGGAATTCCATTTTCAAATACTGGATTAGATATTATTTATAGAAATTTATAGATAACATTTGCAAGACTAAAAACTCCCCAAATTTCACCCCAAAATCTTTTCTTATTTCAAATGTTTTTTGTTTTCTTCTGTTCAAGCTGAAGTAGTCGAATAGTCCCTTACAGCTACCACCACAACAGTATACAACCTGCCAGCTTTTATTTAAATGAAATATATATAACTGACAATACTGAAAAATTAGAGACAAGCTAGAGACAACTATATTTGTATTATTAATCAATGTATAAATTCATTGCCAACATTTGTTCATGTTTCTCTATTTCTTTTTTTCTTTTTATGTTTTTTTGTGTGTTTTATGTGCTATTTTGTGTACAAGCCACACAACCAATAGGAGCGTCCCATAATCAGATAAGAGCAGACCCCTTGTATAGAAGCATTATTATGCTTGGCCAAAGCTTGCCGAACATCCTCATCTTTTAAAAACAATATGCTATTAGGTGAAGAGTCCTCAATTAAAAGAAAAGAAAAAGTAGCACACTGCATGTTTAAAGGTGTGGTGTGTAGTTTTTGGTGTCGTTTCTGGCAGAGCATGATATGACTTGTCATTAACAGTTACCTGTTGAAAATTAAAGGTGGAAATTAACATTGCGATGCCCACGAGTTAATAATCCAGGCAGACACTTCTACTCATGTTTGTTAGCAGCGCTTCAATATGTTTAGTGCAGTGGATGTCTTTAAAGCATATTACAGCACCATTTCCTATTGCTGCCTCGGAGGGGAATTCCCAGATGGTGCTATGATTAGGTAGTTCATGTCGCTGTTTAGAAAGGAGCATCTGGAAACACAGGTTGAATTAACACCACTGGGTCTCTCATTTTCTCTAAATGAGTGTCATTCAATTAATCTAATTATTAGGCATGCAAAAACTGAAGGACTAATAGATTCCTATTATCCCGTCATTATCATCTCTAACACACAAGTGCTTACATAGCAGCACAGGCTCGCAAAAGGAAACAGCCTCCAGCACGGCTCCTACGCCTTCAGTTTAACCCACGGACAAGTTTCCCCCCAAACTTGACAAACTTTAAATGATCTCATTAGCATGCAGCTTTCTACTGAGTTGAAAATGTTCTTATTTCTGGTCCTTTTGGATGCAGAGCCCTGCTGCTTTTCATGTAATCAGTCACTGATTTAGAACTAGAACACCAGCGGAATGAAATTAACTATCATGTAGGACCCGAAGTAAGTGACACTCAGGTACGGAGGAGCAGAACTAATTACATCTGTGGCAAAATAAAGTGTGCCTGAGGGGCAGCAGAGGCAACAAATACACACATCAGATGAAGACGGGCGGCAGGGAGCGAACGCTATAGGTTTTAAATTCATCACATCAGATAGAAGAGAAAAAGTGTCACATTAGAGAGAGCTATTTCTCAACTACTTGGCCATATCTGGGACTCCTGCGTTGTTTCTGCTACATTTGCCGCAAACAAAAAGGGCTGATGTGCAGGATTTTGAAGACGTCGCTCGGCTGTCACTGACATTATGGACAGGCAGAATGGGCTCAATGTCAGCGTCTCATCAGTGCCCTCTTTCATACAGAGCCCAAAGTGGCCCGCGCCGAGTCTCCCTGAGCAAGAACCCCCACCCAACCCTCAGAAGCCCCCCCGCCGTGCGGTAGGAGCCCTCCACCGATGTGGAGTGGCCCCTGCTGAGACCACTGAGCCACTGGAGGAGGGGCTTCAACACAGACCTGAGAGCACTGTCAACAGCCCCCACTACCCGCTTTGTCCCCTCCCCCAGACTCACTCCTGCTCTGTTGTTATGTTTGTGTGCGCGCTCGTCGTTTGTTTCCATATTGGCCTCTTCTCGTTGGAGCAGCTGTCAATGAGAGACACACTTCAGGCAGGTTTTGAAAAAGAAAGCTGCATATGTTGGACAGAAGACAGCACTTATACATTATATATGCAGTGCTAAAAATTATGTTTTTAATCTCGGACTCAATAGATGATCCGAGTTGAGGCTCATCTAACATCCTCTTGAAGCTGTTCAAGATTTTTGATTCATAAAACTGAATTGTTGCTGCAGTATGTTCTCATGGTCCACAAGGTTCATAAGGCACTAGCAAGTTCAGAGGTGTATTTTGGTGCTAAGCTAAAATACATCTCTGAAAAATTGCGTTTGTGCAGTAACTTTATCTAGACGTGGAAATTTTAACATCAACTAACATCCATTCAAACTGATAATAGGCATGTGTATTTATAAAAGCTGTATAAAACCATAGATGACCAGCCATAGTTGTTGGTGTGCACTAAGTTAGTCATATAAGAAAACCAGACAAAAAAGTGCAGTAAAACACTGAACCCTCGTTCCTACTGCAGTGGCACGTGCTGGTCGGGTCAGCACAGGTGTGTTTGCATCACCAAAAGAGCTTACTACTTTGGGGATGCCTCAGCCAGGGGAGCCAGACAGTCCCCAAGTGTGTGGTCTGCTTTTGAAAAGGTGGGAACACTGCAGTCAACTGATGAGGTAATAGACAAAAAATGAGAAGGGAAAGGGACATTGTGATAAACAGTCCAACAGATATTCCAACAGAAAAAATGCTTAATGTTTATCAGCGGCAAATGTTTCCAGTTTTAGTATCATTATAGTGCAGTTCTCACATTATGAATTAAAACATTGCATAAAACATTGCTTTAAACACAAGCAGAACCTGTGGCCTAAAATAATGTTTAGAAATCTGGAAATAAACTAGAAACAATTTGTTCTGCAACCTCCAGCCTCTCACGCTGCTTCATCTGAGGGTTTACTTGTAAAATAAGTGCCTTTTTGCTTTTTCCCTTTAGGGAGTTGCCACTGTGGAGTCATCCGCATGAGTAGTATGGCAATGTTTTTACACCGGATGCCCTTTCTGATGCAACTCTCTTCATGTACCCAGGCCTGGGACTGGCTCAAGGACCTGTGGCTGGAGTTGCTCACCAGGGCATTCGAACCTCCCAATCTGCCACACCCAACTTCAACTTCCTTCTGTGACGTCATTGTTAATCTATCAGACATCGCTCTTCTAGAGTCCAATACACATCGACTATATCTACTGTTCCCAACCATCTTTATCCTATTCCACTCACCTGAACACTCTCGAACTCCCAATGAGCAGACCCTGGATCAGTTGCTCTTCCTCAGGCCTACGTCGTCCTGCAATGCAAACAACACCAGTGCAACTTAATACACAGCAAAGAGATACCAATTTCTTCTCGGCAAGAGATATATCAGGGACATTAAACAAAGCAAACAGCTGCATCGAATTTTGATAGCACTAAGCTAAGCCTTCCATTTGAGCCTCCCCCTTCAGAAGAAAGAGCATCTCTTCACTTCAAATATATTCTTGGTCAAAAAAAAAAAAGCAGCGAGCCGCATTGTGTTATCATGAGAGTGTTTACCTAGTGAATCTACATATGGCTATCTAATATCTTTGTGCCAGTGAGCAGGTTGGAAGCCGGAGTCCCAGGGGTTTCAAGACTGGGATTATGCATGGCGGGGGTTGAACTATTGCCCCTGTGTGATTGAAAGACCCGCGCCGGCTTAGGGCCCTGTTTATTGTACATTTGCATCGCTCAGTTCTGCGACACTGCTGGGAACTATCAGTATCCAGGCAGCTCATATCTGCACCGCTGTAATTCAGTTTCTTCTGGGCCTTCTTCCATCTAACGGAAAAAAAACGGAAAAGGGGGAGGACTTATAGGCAATCATTGAGTCTGATTGACCGGGATATGAGCTGATCAATATCTAGCGCCAGGCCCTTTATGGTGAGCTCGCACAAATCAAGTGCTTGTGTGTGTTTCTGCCAATATTTACACTGGCATTCAGCGTTAAATATCAAAACACTTGTCTCTAATTTGAACTAATGGCGAACAGTTCATTTTTTTGTTTTGTTTTCAAGCCAACTTTGAGTCCAATTCTTTCTCGTTTGTCAATCAGTCCCTTTCCCGAACCGTCTGAGGAGCAGATCTATTAACAAAGATAATTGCATTTGGAATCCATGCCCTAAAGTGGTCAACTACGCAATTTCACTAATTCATCCTGGTGAAAGGTTGACCTTAAGGAATGTAATTACACACACCTGAGTTACACAAGAGCCCGAGAGGTCCGCCAAACGTTTACTGGTGAAGAAGGTGTAATTAGCAGAAAACAATTAGCCCCGTTGTCGCGGCGTTGGTGAGAGGCTCTCGTTGAAATTTCTGTATTTAAACAAACAGCAGAGCAGTGTAATACAACTTAATATGAGCTATACCTGATCTTTTTGGGGGTATCTGAAACTTCTTCTACATCTATCTATACAGCAGGACGCCACAGTATTAGAAAAACATGAAGTTGAATATTGTGTTAATAAATGTTTACCTTCAAAAGTTACATTTCCGATAAATCAATAAAAGCACCTTTCTTTTATATAGACGGAAATTTCTCTCTTGAATATTCCATCTTGGTCAGCCTAGTTAGTCAGCTGGGTTCAAAACAGAAAAAAGGTAAGACATTGATGGATTTTATGGCACCTCCTTGCGTTTCATAAAGAAACAGCTTCTAGAGTGATGTATCATGTACATGCCACACAAGCTCTTTTCACAACACAACAGAAGTTTTGCAATAAATACAAATTCAGTTCTTATCCACAATCAGATATTTTTGAGAGTTTCCTGCACATCATCACACATCTAATACAATGTGTGTTGTCTCTGTCTATCTCACCTCTGTGATGCTGTTACTACCTCCCATTGCGAGATAAAGATAGGACCACTTCACACCGGCCATGCCAGCCCTGCACCTTTTAGGATCAGGTTATATGCACAATATGTAGCACAGTGTAACCTTTAGCCCAAAAATATCCAAGAGTTTACAGAGATGACACACTTTACGATATTCAAATATGTGCAGAAATAAGCCAATAATATCAGTTTTTGTACACAATATGCCAAAAACAAATCTTGGATAGTCTTGAGTTGTGAAAAAATGACGTTTGTGAATATGGCACCACTGTCGTAACAACAATGGAAGTCTGTACCGGGATCTGGGTCTTCTGCCGGGCTAAAAATTAAGGAGTAAAATACAACACTCAGATAAACATCTACCCACTAACTTCTACATTTGTTAAATTAAAGGCCAATTATTTGGCAAATGTAATGTGTGCAAAGTGTTGTGCTTTGTGCTAAACATTGATTTTGATCAATTTGAACTGAAGATATGCCCCATAAAAGCTCACATTGGATTGCCTTTTTGGTATATTATTCCTTCATTGACACAGGGAGACAGAGAGGAAATATCAGTTGGATAAATATAACATGAATATCCTAAAAAAACGATTAAGATTTAGAAACAATCTAGCTTTTGATCTGCACCAATCAAAAGCCTTACACAATATTTTATGTCAAATAAGGGAAGAGAAACAAGTATTGCAGATCTAATATATCCCTCTTATTTCCATATACACCTGCTTCTCTTTAGGTATACAGTGGGCAGTGGCATTAGTTCTACATGACCACGTGGAATTAAGTGGTTTGGAGTCCTAAACACAAAATCATTTATGAATTTTAATAGGCCCGCCCATGCCTCATAACTATGCATGACTTCAGACTTTCATAATTGACAGGAAATATGAACTAAGCCAAGGGTCACCTATTAGAATGACTTTTCATTTAATTTTTTGACAGGCCAATACACAAACACGGCCTGGATTTTCTTGAGCATGTTCATGGAGGAACCTTTCTGGTGAAATCTAGTGCTAATCCCCCGAGGCCACGACCACCTCTTTTATAATTACACACCAGTACACTTTGTGAAGTAGATCGAGTTCATGTGAGATTTACAGTTCTACTTTATAGTATAGTAACATTTAAGAGAAGTCACGTTTTTGATCAAATATGGGTTGAACAGCAGTATATCCAAACAGACATTTCTGTTTTAGAGTGTTCAGTCTGTAGTATGGATGCCTTAGTCACTCTGCTTTGCAATAAACACAGAATAAAGATGCTACATTTAGTTTCAAGCAAGAGTTCAAATAGGTGGGCCTTGTTTCTGCACGTTTTTTTTCTTTAAATGATGGCAAATGATGGGTAATGTGGATCTGTATAATGCTAGAGTAGCACTTTGGAAGGGTGTTAGTTAAGTAGGTTAGGTCTATTGTCACTGACAGATTTTGACTTTTTGTTAGGGGTTTGATGAGCTACAACTGATTTCTATTACTGCTTCAGCTTATGGCACAATTGAATGTTATCTGCAAAAACTTAAACACATAGTCACCTAAAATGGTTTAGGCTGCGTTTGCACTGGCCACAAAAGTGGCTTAGGTCCAGTTTTATCTGACTTTGTTTTTCTTTATGTCAGTCACCTTTAGCTGAACAGCGTAGTCCGACTATGCTCATAGCTTTAAGCCATCTAACTGGACCTCTTTCTAAGTTTACGTGCACAGAAGAGAATCAAACTCAGCTCAGGCTAATGCAGCATGCATGTGGTCTTGTTTTTTTAAAGGATAAAAGGAGCTAGAGTTAAACTTGAAATGAAAACTAAACACTACTACTTTATAACGTTATTACAGACTTATTTATGAATAACAATGTTAACACTCTGACTTAATGACTTTATGCACATAAACATAATTAAACATGAAAAATCATTCCTGCCTCATCAATTGTGCTTTCCAAGAAACACATGAATGCATCATAAGCTACATTAGACAGAACTTTTTCCTTTTAAAACTTTTATATAAGAGACCAAAACAACCATTTAGCCAATAGCAGAGTGACATAAAATATGTGTATTCACTGTGTCTGTCAAATCTTTTTGCAATAGCCTGACTATGACACATTATCAGGTTTTTTAGTCCAACATTGAGAATTTTGAATTACTGCCATTCCAGTCAGACTAAGATTTTATTGCATAAAAAAAAGAAACACAGTGAAGCGGTAATTCTAATTTCTCTATTTGCACACAACTTGAGTGTGAACAGGTCAAACCATATAATCTTTGTTTAAATCTAAATGTTTGTCTAGAATGGAAACAGAACAATCAAAATGTATGTAACTACTAACATGCAAAAACGGAAAGAATTAAATTTATATTATATTGAATGTTTATTTACTTTACATTTAAAAGTGTGCACATTTTCTTTAATTCTTTATTTTGGAGCATGCATCTTTGACAATAGCCTGCAACCTACCTCCTGACACCAGCTTTTGTCTGTGCAGTACACACCACAAACACAGTGTTGACATACATTGTGCGCAGTTACATCACTTCTGCTTAGTGAGGTGGACCGTGCATACTGAGAAAAATATAGAGTGTTGCCTTTGCACAAGTTCAGCTGTAGGTCAAGATGACACCCCCCTTTTGCTGCGTCTAGTGTTGACACCTACCGATGCAGCTGAGCAGTTCCTCAGGCAGAGGTGTTCACACACAAAGGAACAATATGCCGTAGGAGGTGGAAGAATGTAGACCCCCCCTTACAGCACGAGCTAAAACTCATTGTATCCCTAAGATGTAAATCTACACCTCTGGGCTATAAAAGGGCTACAAAGAGACTTCTTGACCAGAGTAAATTAACATGCATCCCACTCGCAATTAAGCAGACAGACTGACATTGTGGCTCCTACGTCGTAGCAACACTGGGGGCTTTGTTGACATGGCGTCTGGATGGAGGAAAGAACAGAGGAAAATATTTTCAACTGAGTCATCGACTGGACATTGGTATCTGCAGACCAAAACAAGATGAGCTCTCATGGGACGAGGCTTGTTAAGATCACCTTTGTTACAGAAAACGGACACGCAGCAAGATATTGAGCTGTTATCAATATAAAGCAAGCACACACCTGAAAAGTACTGGTCAAAACATGGGACTAAACAAAGTTCTGTGCAGGCTTTAAGGAAGTGAGTTACTTATTTCAGTTAATGTATTACTCAGTACACCCATCTGTTTGGAGAGAAAGACAGGGGCAACCACACTGGGACAAAACTATGTAATGCTGTAAAAGGGCCAAGGAATAAAACAAGTAAGTTCATGCACTTGTAATTGAGTAATGTATTTAATATGTATTTAATACGTGTTCGCCATTGTACGTTACATTTAGTCATTTAGCAGACGCTTTTATCCAAAGCGACTTACATTCACCAGTGTTACATTTACAGTTGACACTTTCATTTAAAGCGACTTACATTAAGGTTCCATTCACCAGTGTTACAGCTGGAAATTAGGACCAAAAGTAAAGGGGCAATTGGCTGCTCAGCTGTTCCATGGCCAGGTGTGTCATTATCCCATTTACAAGGAGCAGACAAAAGGTTCAGAGTTCATTTCAAGTGTGATATTTGCATTTGGAAACTGTGGCTGTCAACTCTCAATATCAGATCAAAGAGCTGTCACTGAAAAAAATCAACTGTTTGTATCATCCTTAAACTCAGCAACACCAAAGACCCATGAGACCACGGAAAACAACTGTGGTGGATGAGCACCCTTCACAAAAGTTGGTCAGATCAAGAACACTCTCCAGGAGGTAAGTGTATGTGTGTCAAAGTCAACACTCAAGAGAAGACTTCACCAGAGTTAATACAGAGGGTTCACCACAAGATACATCACATTGGTGAATCTCAAAAACAGGAAGGTCAGATTAGAGTTTGCCAAACAACATCTAAGAAAACCTTCACAGTTCTGGAACAACATCCTTTGGACCGATGAGACCAAGATCAAATCTTGTACCAGAGTGATTTGGGAAGAGAAGAGTCTGGAGAAGGAAAGGCTTTAACTGCTCATGATCCTTTAAAGCACCTCATCAGTGAAGCATGTGGTGGTAGTGTCATGGGCATGTATGGCTGCCAATGGAACTGGTTCTCTTGTATTTATTGATGATGTGACTGCTGACAAAACAACAGGAGGAATTCTGAAGTGTTTCGGGCAATATTATCTGCTCATATTCAGCCAAATGCTTCAGAACTCATTGGACGGAAGGTGCTTCACATTGCAGATGGACAATGACCATCATTAGGCTGAAAAAACAAGCATACCCATCAGAGAAAGCAACCAAAGAGTTTTCCTTAAAAAGGAAAGAAGTGGAATGTTATTCAATGGCCAAGTCAATCACCTGAATCTGATTGAGCATGTATTTCACTTGCTGAAGACAAGACTGAAGGGAAAATGCCCCAAGAACAAGCAGGAACTGAAGACAGTTGCAGTAGAGGCCTGGCAGAGCATCACCAGGGATCAAACCCAGCGTCTGGTGATGTCTATGCTTTCCAGACTTCAGGCTGTAAGGGACTGGAAAGGATTTAGAACCGAGTATTAAAAAGTGAAAGTTTGATTTATGATCTGTCCCATTACTTTTGGTCCCTTAAAATGTGAGAGGCACAAATACAAACTGTTGTAATTCCTACATCGTTCACCTGATTTAGATGTAAATACCCTCAAATTAAAGCTAAAAGTCTGCTGTTAAAGCAATTCTTGTTCGTTTCATTTTAAATCCATTGTGGTGGTGTATAGAGCCAAAAAGATTAGAAATGTGTCAATGTCCCAATATTTATGGACCTGACTGTACATGTGTAAAAACCAACAGTATGCTCTACGTTCTCAGATGAACATACTGATGGTGGTTCCCAAAGTCAGAATGGAGTTGGGTAAGGCAGCATTTCAGTAGCTGCCTCCTGTGCATGGAATGAATTGCAAAAGGACCTAAATCTATCTGAACTTGTTACATTAGGAGAATTTGAATCTATATTAAAGAAGCAGGGAATAAATGAGTTTTGTAAATGTAACTGTTTTTAAACTTGCACAAAAGGACTCTTTTGTAACAATTGATTGTAAATATTGTTCTGTGTGTTTGATAATGTCTTGTACTGTCGGAAACCTTGCGCTATGCGGCCGTCTTGGCCAGGTCAGTCTTAAAAATAAGATTTTTAATCTCAGTGAGGATATCAACTGCTTAAAAATGGCATATGGGGTTGCCATTTTTTATTTAAACATTATCTTCCTTAGTTGTTGTTGTTTGACACAATACCAAAAAACGACATTCCAGTATGTTAACCCACTAATTTCCTAAAACTATTTTTTAAAGAAAAGGTAAAGCAAAGGTACTGTATCTGGACTTAGGTCTTGGGTGGCAAATTGAACTTGAACATTTTGTGCTACATATTGTATATGTAGATAATAAAGTTATAAACTGTTCTTAATCAAAGGTGATTTAGTGATATACTATTTTTCATGTATTTACTGCAAATATTATAGACATATAGTGTTAAATAGTGTGTCCCAGCTTTGAGCCCGCTGGACAGATCCCACAGAACTTCACATGAAACTGCAAACATCTAAAGCCCAATTTTTTTTTTTTTTTACCATTTGCTCCAATGGGCTCATGATAATTAATGACAGCCTTGAATGACTTGGGATTAGCCTGGCTAACTCAGGATAATAATACTTTTTCATGTGACCCAATAATGTCAGACTATATATTTTAAAGATTTTAAATCTATGTATTATATGAAAAAAGTTACATAGTGTAGCTTTAAGTCATATGAACATCAATCTAACTGTATTCCCATAGATACAGTAGAGCCATTTTATAGAGAGCATCTTTTCATAAGCACCGCACTTACACATCCCCACTAAAGCACACATCACAGCGAGCGTGAATACATTACCATCTCCTGCTTTTAATACAAGACAGTTACAGTAGTGGCATGTTTTGGTAAAAGGATATCATTAATCATGGGTATAATCAGATGACATCAGGTCATGGCCCGCTAAGTGTGTTTTCCTCATTATGGTAATACGGAGGAGTGGGGTGTGTTTCCGCTCTTTTTTACTTTGACACTTCTTTTCATGACAACCCCACCGCTGACGGAAGAGGAAAAGAAAGAATTGGGAGCTTGGACACAATGCCCATCTTTTTCAATTACTGTAATTTAGCAAATGGCAGGGACAGATTGAATTGTGTAGTATTAAAATTGAAGTTTTACAAATAAGTGCAAGGAGTTGTAAGCGCATTTTTGATTTTTAAAAAGTGCCATAGTATTCTGCAGATCTTTCTTCACCGGAACTTCATCCACTGGAAGTGTTTCTTTGCAGGAAATCAACCCCGAGGCTATTTACTGTCTCTTTGATATATGAAGTTTGTGGTTTTTGATTGTGCGTGATTATGTTCTGGGAGAATGACCTTTAGTGGCAACCGTATTGTAATATAATGAGGATGTGTCAGTCGGCAGGAGTACAGTGATGAGAGGAGGGCCTGGTGTGCGGTGTTCGGAAGCATCGATCCGCGAGTTTTGAGGAGAATCTGAAATATCTCGGCCACGTACAGGTGGATCTCATCGAGCTGTTTCCGATGACGAGAGGAAAACGGGAGTGCGGACCTTTTCTGCGTTTGATTAATGGCAAGCAACACGGGCAGCTTCAACAACACAAAGCCTGTACATCCAGTATTAGGGGTTTATGACAATGTTGTATTAAACTAATGATGATCAATGCAGAGAAGATCGGCGTGTAGAGGTGGCGCGGACTTGTATGGTGATGGATTCTCTTACCTCCACCTTCTCATTAACTCCGGCCGGGGTAATATGACCTGGGAGAGCTTTTTTCCTCCTCCTACTCCAAGCCCCCTAACAGCGAGTGTCTAAGCCGCGCCTGCTAAGCCCTATCTCATAAAGCACAATTAAGTGGGCCAATCAGACAGGCTTAAAGGCACTCCTCTAGTGCCTCGACTCCATAATTAACCAAAATACATCATCAGCCATGAATTAGCCACATGGATTTCAATCATAATCATAGACTCGCTGTAATTTGCCGTGACTTTTTCTTTTGAGGACTACGTGTGCCTGTGATTTAATAGAATTTAAAACTGTTTTTTCTTAACCAATCTACACAAAAGAGGGAGAACTGAAGCGATGTTTTGGTTGGATGTATGTTTATCTCTGGGGTCCTAGCCCTAACTATGGAAGCAGTGCACCAGTGAAACATTAATCACCTAAGTATTATGGCTCATATCCTTGGACAGCACATTAATTCAGGTGGCTATTAGGCTGCCTCGGAGCCAAGCCTTTCGAAAAAGGTCCACATTGAAATTCAGTTGACAGTGTAGACTCTGCCACAAAGCTAACTACGGCATCCCCGACAATAAGCAAAAACAAACTGCAAGTGCGACCAATATGTGAGGATTTAAATGGAGCGTGCAGTGCAGCCAAACCCGCGCACTCGATCCGACTGGCTCCTTCCTGGACTCTTCCCTGTCAATGAAGACAGACCTGTAGATGGAAAATAATAAAAAAAAAAAAGAAAGAAAGAAAAAGGCTGGAGAAACACCAATTAGAAAGGCTCTCTGTGCTGCTCTCCCTCAGAAAAGCCAGGCTTCGCTAAAGGTCAGCCTGAAATTTGAATGACAGGGCCAAAGTCTTTTACTCATAATTTTTGTGTTTGCAATAGATTTTGGAGCAATTCACAGCCTTAAAGGCCTAAAGTGGAACAGCAATTAATTGTAATGAATAATCTGACAAATCTGGTTGACATATGGCTGCTAATACTCTTCCTTTCTAGAGGGAGCAGCGGAGGGATTAGATTACCTCAAATGAAATCTGGGAGCACTGGTGCCATCTGCATGTACACGACTAGGCAGCGCACGTAAAAACAGGACGTGCATGAAGCCAGGGGTCTGCTCCCTGACGCTCAGCCTTCCCTTAGCCGTCACCGGTTTGGGAATTGGGCTTGTTTTTCCCCACTTCTTTTTCCTCATCTTATTGAACCAGCTGCCTCTCATGAAGCAAAACGCAATAATGCCGCGGCGTTGCCAAAATCGAACCCACACAGGAAAGTCAACAAACACGACAGAAGTGATAAGTGTTGTGCAAACATCTAAACAACACGGCCACGGCCAGCCATCTGAGCGCGGGCGAGCCTCAACTTTATTAAAAGCATCTTTACAGTATGATGAATTAGCAGGTCTGCATTTGAGAGAGGGTATGTCTTGTGCATGTTATGGCTTCATCATAATAATCAGCTGGAACAGAAAGATGTGATATTTTAACAAGTCCACTGTTAGCTTCCGGTCTATTAATATGTGTCTTTAAATAGAGCAGGAATAGGCTTGTAAAACAATGTGTGGCTGGGAGTTTGCTGCCGAAACAACAGCGCTGATAGGGGACACCGCGTCACACTGTAAACTCCTGCTAAGAGTCTGATAAAGAGCAGCGTTGTGAGTCAGCCTTTTAACTGCCAGGAAACTTCGTTTTAATTTAACACACTTAGGCCATTACTCAGCCTGTACAGTTGTGCTCATAATGACCCTAATGACCCTGATCAAAAGATTTTGGCCTGATAACATGCACACAAGTTCACACAAACCGGTTTGAATGGCTACTAAAGGTAACCATCCTCACCTGTGATCTGTTTGCTTGTAATCAGTGTGTGTATAAAAGGTCAGCGAGTTTCCTGACAGACCCTTTAATCCAGTGCTGCACTGACGTTTCTGTATTCTGAGTCATGGGAAAAGCAAAAGAATTGTCAAAAGATCTGGGGTAAAAGATGATTGAACTGTATAAAGCAGCCCGTAAGCTACTCATGGGACGTTCCAACATGACAATGATCCAAAGCACAAGGCCAAATCGACCTGTCATTGGCTACAGCAGCATAAAGTGAAGGTTCTGACTGGCCATCTCAGTTTCCTGACCTCAATATCATTGAGCCACTCTGGGGAGATCTCAAACGTGCAGTTTATGCAAGACAGTCCAAGAATGTATAGAAACTGGAGGCTTTTTGCCAAAAAGAATGGGCAGCTTTACATCTGAGAAAATAAATAGCCTCATCCACAACTACCACAAAAGACTTTATGCTGTCATTGATGTTAAAGGTGGCAATACATGGCATTAAGAACTGGGGTGTGTAAACTTTTGAGTAGTTTCTGTTCTCATTATGATTTAAAAAAAAGGGTAAACACATTTGTTTGACATATTCTATGAGAAATGGACAAAAAATCACAATCTCTGCCAGGGAATGCAAACTTATGACAACAGCTGTATGTACTGTTGAGGCCATCATTTAACTGCTTAGTCACAGCAGTATTCAAATTTACTTTTACATTGGCAGAGAACGCTTTTAATATACTTGCTGCAATAGGCCAATATTGAGTCACGTGACTAGACTTCACTACTGTTTAACTTTTGCATATACGTACATATCTCATGTATTTTTGCTTGTATATAAATTCTGTTAATGTTTAGTCCTATTATAAATGTATATAACTTGATACATGATACAGATATTGTGATATTTGTTAATCTAAAAACATGTGATAGACATCAATTGATTTCAGACAAATTGCATTAAAATGACACTACAATGCCAAGAAGTACAGCACAAAATCCAATCTAGGCCTAGCTTTTTCTACACATATTGTATATCATGATGCAAATTACATTTTTGATAACAAAAAAACTTTCAAGGAGGAGTGTGTATGTTCTTAGGTGTGTTTCCTCCAGGTGCGCCGGTTACCCCCAACATCAAAAAAACATGCTAGGAGCCCCCTGGTGTGGCTGCTGACTAAGAATTTCCCCACAGGGATTAAAAAAAAAGAAAATAGGGCTGTATTGTGATAATATTGTTATTGTCGACAGTGTATCAGAAATCTCATCATATTGTGTGGCACCATATGATTCTCAGCCCTAGTAAGGGTTTTTATCACAGGGCACATACTGGTGAAACTTGAATTAGAATGTCATGCAAAAGTCCATTGATTTCAGTAATTCAACTAAGACTGAGATACCATTTAGGCTCAGGAACCCTTTGCAGATGTTTTGGATTAATTAGCTGATTAGAGTTTGATACTTTGAGCCTACAATACTGACCCTTTTCACAATATTCAAATTTTCTGAGATTTTGAATTTGGGGTTGTACTAAGCTGTAAGCCATAATCATCAAAATATAACAAATAAAGGCTTGTAATATCTTCATTTGCATGTAATGAGTCTATATAATATATTAGTTTCACCTTTTAAGTTGAATTACTGAAATAAATTAACTTTTGCACAATATTCTGGTTTCACCTGTAATGTGTAAGAAATAAGCAGGCTTTTTGAAATAAGGAACTGGGGAACACATGAAATCCAACATGGTCACACATTCTTCTTCAAGTATACGTGGATGATCTTTTTGAGTGTCTGTTATCATTGCTAAGGTGCAAAAACGTTTCATTTGGTGGGTAAGCTCTCCCTGTTTGACATCCACAGTGCCCCACAGAATCATACTAGTGTGAGAGTGGCAGAGTGGTTAGAACTCCTGCCTCACAGCAAGTAGGTCGTGAGTTCAAAACCCGGTCTTTCTGTGAGGAGTCTGCATGTCCTCCACGTGTTACCGTGGGTTTTCTCCGGGTACTCCGGCTTCCTCCCACCGTCCAAAGACATGCATGTACAGGTTAATTGGCAACTTTAGTGAATGAATGGTTGTCTGTCACTGTCTGTCTCTAAATGTTAGCCCTGTGACTAACTGGCCACTGTCCTGGGTGTACCCCTCCTCAGGCCCAAAGCTGCTGGGATAGACTCCAGTCACCCGTGACCCCTAACGGGACAAAACCGGTAGAAAATGAATCAATGAACAAAAAGAAACAATACTCTGTGAAACTTAATCACACTTTTAACACTTGAATGTAACCACCATAGAGTGGTAACTCCAGGACACAAACGTAGTGAATGTGTGTTTTGTGTTTTTTCCACTTTGCACCATTTGTAAGTAGCGACAGTGGAGACAGACAGTTCGCTCTCTTAAGTCAGTCTTATGCAGGTGACTACTGAGATACCCTGTGATAGCTGTGATTTTTATATCCCATACATTGCCCCAACATCCAGAGTTCTGTCTTTGTCAGTAAACAATGGAAGTCATAAGAATGAGTTGGTTTAAACTGTGACCTGTAATTAACTGAAATAATGCCACACATCACAAATATACTGTAAACATTATTAAGAATATGTTTCTTTTGAACAGACAGGAACAAGATTGTTTACCTGCTTGACTAGTTTTGGCTACTTCCTGTAGCCTTCATCAGCAGCATCATGGAATGGTGTTGCAACATATCTTGTAGCCTGCTTAAGATATTTTGTCAGACAGTATATAGTAGGTAGAGCTCACGTCCCCTAATGTCTGACACCTTCTCAAGGATCGCGTCCCAAGTGTGGGATAGGGTGAAGGCTCCCTCGTCACGGTTCACCTTTACCCCTTTTTGGATCTTGATGGCCTCTCTAGTTTTAGGCCTAAACTATTCAAGCAGGTAAACAAACTTGTTTCTGTCTGTCCAAAAGAAAAGACAGTATGAACATACACAAAAGGATACTGTAAACATGCTATTAAGACTGTAATCAGAAACTACTGAGGTTCAAAGATAAGAAAGTCAGCGCCTTCTGGATCCATTCTAGTGATCCAAATATGTGCATTTAAATATAATAATTGTATAATGATAATATTTAACAATATAAAAATGCACAGGACCAATAAAATCCATTAGGATCCACAGTAGTTTGACTCTTATTTTGGCAACTCAGAAAAAAATTGCCTTTAGTCAAGTTTTTATGTTCACTTGTACAAACCTCAATGTATCCCATGCATTTAAAGCAATACAGTAACATGTAGCAAGGATGTATGCTTACTAAAGAAGGTCCATGTACTGACAAATAGACAAAACCGACCTTCAGAACCATCTCATGTTGTCCATATATTCATTATGGTTTGAGACAACATAAACATTAACATACATCTAACTCATCTAAACTAGTTACGTGTACTTACAGTCCAAAACTATCAGTGAACTAAGAGGGCAGAAACAACAAATGGCACATTAATCATAATCAAGGTGTAATATTTAATTAATCGTCATGCTGATTTGAGGTCATATCCCCCAGCCTTGTGCTAACGGGAGAGTAGCCTCCTCACTCAAACACAATGTCATCACAAATATCACTCACTGCTGGCTGCTTTATGATCATCACTTTAACCTCCACACCCTACACTTGATTGGCTCTGTTTACTCCACCTGACAAAAAAACAACACATTATCATCTTCTTTTTCGGCTCGTCGCTGTATAAAAAGCATTACGAGTGTGAGAGTTCAGGAGTCAGAGCTCTTAGTTAATTGCAGGAATTGAACAAAGAACATTTTCCATGAGGTGCTGGTGTGTGGCTAGCGTAATTGCCAGGGAACAGGTCTTAATTTAAAACGGGGGGTAATTATCATGCAGAGCATACCCACCCAGAATGTTTGCATAACTATCACAAGCGTTTTCATAAATGATGCTTTAATTAGTCTTAATTAGAATTTGTTTAAGTCAGCAGGGAATGCAGGGCCCGTGAAATGATGTATGTAATAAGCATCAGGGCCTGCTCTGTTTTTTTCCCTTACTTGGGGAATAGAGCTGACAAAATCACATCACATTAAATTGATTCAGTCAGAATTAAAATTCTTATGGTATTAATTAAATGGGGGAAGATCTCATTAGCAGGCTGTGTGGTGAAAGAGGGACCCTCTCTGCCAGCAGATGTGACGGTGTCAGAGCTGCTGTACGCGCTCGCCATTAGGGCCCCAGACGAGGAGGGAGGAGACGAGGGAAGGTGGGAAGGAGAGACGAGCGGAGAATGACAGAGAGACGACTGTGGGAAAGCAAAATTACCGTAACATAAATTAAATAATCAATCTAGAAATGTAGATAAGTCAGATATTAATGCTTTGCAAGACAGATTTTGTTGTTTTATTTGTATGGCACAATTCATCCACTTGCCTGCCATCTTAACTCTTTTTGTTAATTCTAGAATTGGTGGTTTCTATGGATTTGGGTTGGATTTCATCAGGCCAAGATTAAACTGCCTCTGACAATCGATGGACATACATTCAGACAAATTCAGCATCACATAAAACTCACCCCAGATTCAGATAAATGGTTCTGATTGGTTGATGAGATTGCAAACCAAAATTGGTGTGAAGGGAAGGGATTACATACCCATTCACTTGAAGTGAATAGGTATGGCAGACAAACTATATACTGTGGATATTTGCAGTGCTTAAAATGTAAACATTTATTATTTTTTGTTTTTTTGTTGTTGTTTTTTAAATAGTATGGTTCTGATTCGGTTTTCTTGGTTAAGGTTAGAGAAAGAGCGGTGATTTATAAACACAAAATGGCTGTATTGGGAGAATGAGTGTCAACATTGGTAGCATGATGCATGAACTCTGAATTACAATATATGTCATACTATTCAGGAAATATTTTCACACCAATGGAAAGACGTTCTAAGAAACCTCTTGTTTGTTTCTGGGGCAAAGTGCAGTGGCTCATGAGTCCATCTAGTGGTGCAACTGAGATAACAGGCCTCCTAGTACAACAACATCTGTACCATTGTATATTTTTATACACACTGAATATTTAAAAATGTTGGTATTATTTTAATTTCCAGTTAGTGTAATACTAATAGAAAGACAGGTGGTTAAGGTTAGAAAATGACAAGAGATCTTTGTGTAAAATAGGAAGATGCCTGCAAAATATGATCATTTGTCAACTCATGAAGACTCAAGAAGACAAAAACATGACTAAAATATGTTTATAGGAAAAAAGGGTAAAATCTTTCACTTCATAAATTATATCACTTCATTTTACTCCAACAAAAATGCAACACTTAACCACACCAGATGTAAACTCTTTGATGACAGTCCTCCTGTCTACTGCCTAATGATGAAAATCTCATTAATCACCTGCTCGAACAAAATGAGAAAGACGTACCATATAATCAAGATTGGATATTGGCTGGGGAAATTAATTATGTACACTTTGGAGAATCCTGGAAATGTATAGTTCGTAAGAAAAAGTCTCAGGTTGGATTAGGGAAAGGTTGGAAGTGTAGAGATGGATAGAGCTGAGAAAAAGCTGGTGTGTGTGTGTGCTGCTGGTGAGAGGAGAGGGAGGGGGGAGGTGGCAGCCTATTAATGGGCTGTAGGCTCCTCACCATCTATAGCTTTATTTAGCTTCATTTGGTCTATTTGGCTGGAGGAATTCAATAAGGGGGGAGCTAATGACTTGACCAGATACCCTGTTATCAGCGCTGATGAGACACCCTCTCTGCTCCACTCTTTATACAGCTACAGTAGTCTAATGGGCCTCTGGAAGATTGCTACCCGGAGTACAGTACAAGCCTCCCCTCAGGAAATATATGACATGATAGTGCCTCAGGGAGCTGTGCCTCGCGACTACCGGGCTCACCTGATCCCCTTGTTAGGGAGCTAATAGCTATTGACACTCGTCTTAGGGAAGTGAACTGCCGAATAACAATCCAATCCAGGGCTTTTACTGTGCAGTCTTTTATCCTTTTGTGAGCTTTTTATATGCTGCGTATGAAAGAGTGGCGATGTTTGGACCCCTGCTGAGCCGTCCTTTGAGTGAACTGCTCTGGAAAGGACTGAATATAAGATGCCATGAAAAACTTAACCTGTAAACAGTTTAGGGCTGGCTCGCAGACAGTGGGTAATTTTAAATCAATCTGTTGCTTTTTCAGTCATGGGTTATATTTTTTTAGGACCTAGGTAACTTTTATTTGTAGATTATGTGGATGTTTTAAAATAGTGTAGAACAATTTTTGATCAATTGATTAATGCAGTTTTAGCATTCTTGTATAAGCTAATTCTAGGCATTGCCATCATCAGCAATGTTTGGCTTACAAGAAGAATGTGTACTACAAGTTTTTGGGGATGGTCAGGTTTGTGCCAAGAAAGTGGATAAAAATTCACTAATGGCTTTTCAACTTAGGAAAGACTTGCTTTAAAATGATTGCAACTTGAACCAGCACAAAATGGCTCTAGCCCAGAACAAGGCCCTGGTTCATCTTTTTGGAAACTGTATACTGCACATCACACGCAACTGAGGGAACACTATTTTCTGTGCGTGTTACAGCAGCCAGTAAAAGCTAATAACCAAACTGCACACCTGTCCTTCAAATTCTGTTATTTATTTTATTGGCAGTTAAGTAAAATTTTTCTAAAGGAAACCTCTCTATTTCCCACCTGCCTGTTTAAAGCACCTTAGGCCCACAGTATATGAGGCAGGCATTGTAAACAGCAGCCACACTGCCCTGTATAGAATCCAATGAAAATGATAATGTTGGAAACAATGGCCTCAGGCAACGCAGCAGAAACCCAGCTCTGCCACGGTTACAAGGCATCACTTTCCCTTTATTAGGAGTAAGCATGATTGTTAGTAGGGCCTGCATAAATATTTGGGGTAAATACACACTATATCATTTTTCTTCACACTTGAATTGCATTATGATTTCCATGTAGACTCAGGTGAACTGGGGTCAAGGGACTAAATTAAGTGGGTCCTGGAAGCAGCTGCAATGGTTTCTCTCTTTAACCATGCTTGGCTGGTTAAGCTATCAAAAGCCGCTTGTACATGCTTCATAAAAAACATTGTGTGTGTGTTTAAAATGGTATTAAAATGCTGTTGACCCTTAAAATTAGAAAGGGAAACGTGCAACTCTTTGCATGGCAATTATTTCATGTCCATCCAGCGCACAGTAGAGTAAGGATGAATGACCCAGGCCTCTTGGAAATTTATTGACAGGCTGGCGAGAAGTGGGCCCGTTCATTTATGACAATGGGGCGTGATGACATCACACCATAAAATCCCTTTGCGGGGTCAGATGGCATAAGCAGCGTGCTACAGTCTTTGTGTTTGCTACGCATGAATATATTAATGCCAGAGTGGGTCAGTTGTTGACATTGCCTTTCTGTGATGTATTGTGACTGCTTTAGTGTGGTTTCACTTTTAATGCTGTCAATCCATGTGTACAACTGTAGTTCAAACTGGCCACAAGCAAAGAGCCACCATAGTCCTAAGTGGAGCAAAATACATACAGTACATATTAAAGCCTGTTAAGGTGATAAAAATGTTCAACTAAAAATTGAATACGAGTTTGCTTGAAAACAGGATTTTTAACAGTTTTTGGTAAAGTATGTGCTGCCACTTTAAAACAGTTTTCTGGTGCTACTGAGTTGTCATTAAATAAATGTGATGTAGTGAAAGGTTTTCAATTTATCAATACCAGAAGGCAGTGATGTGTGTAAATGTACAGTATATATACTCCAAGGCATTAAACCGGTATGCTACAGAACTCTGAATTACACTTACCCTGTCCCATTTAAAGTTCCTCAGGAAACTTGTACTTTCACACCAATAACAAGACATTCTAATAGCTATCGTAGCCAATAAACTTTTAGTACACACAGACTAATGAGCATTAATTACGTTTTTTTTTTTGGTGTTCCATCTGTAACAATGTTGAATAGAAGCTTAATGTCAGTCGTTTTGGATTAAAAAAAAAACGTCAGCTAAATGTAAATGTAAATGAATAAGCTCATGTAAAATGATGTATCAATATTATTCAGCATCTATATGGTCTTTATGAAATCCTTGGTAATTACATTATGATTCATGCTTAACTACTGCCGATTAGGGGTGTGTTATTATTATAATTTGTCAAAAACATCAATAGATTGTAATTCAGAGTTCTGTTTCACACTAGGTTTATGTTGTTTGGACCTGCAGTGGCTCATTACTTTATCTAGTGGTACAAATGATAACACAGGCCTTCCAGTACCACAAGTTTTGTATCTACTTTTGATTAATTTAATACACTAATTATATTTTTCTAATAATTCAGAATGTATAAAATGTGATAAAAAGGTGATTTTAAAACTAATTTCCAGAAAGTTTATCATCCAACTTCTTAGAATAGAAATATCAAGCACTCGAGCCCTATGTCATTATCTGTACTAAAATATCAGATAGTTAGTTATTAGTTATTCTAGCTGAGTAAAGATAATATATAAAGTTCTTGAGCGAGTGGCGTGAATGAGAATTAAGTGATGCCTTGAAATTCATCAAATTCAACAAAAACCTACTCTTAATTAATTGGGCCATGAATAGTGTCCATATTAATAAATTACACCTTAGATACATTTAAAAGTACTGCCCCCTTGTTTACTCTGAGATGTTATGGTAAACATTTAAACAAATGATTTGATCTCTTCTCTTCCAGTCACTGACCTACATTGTTTCATTAGCAGTGTGTGCATGCTCCCTACAATTTTGGTTGCTGTTTTCAGTTTGTGTAAAGTCGATGTTGAAACTGTAAGCACCGGCTATTATGATAATTTAGCTTACTTATAATAATTAGCTGTTGTATATTCATTAGCCTTTTAATTGGTTAACTCTGGGGACCGCCAGCAATTCCAGTCAGTCAAATACACTAATGATAGCAACGCTCACATGCACACACAGGCAGACACACAAACCTTTACCATTGCAGTAGAGCTAACCTCCCCCTGAACTTTTGGTAGTTTTGTAGCACTCTGGACACAATCACTCCAGCTTTCAATACAGCTGTCCAGAAGAGCAAGCTTTCACAGTGAACTCACAGCGATGTCCTTAGCGGGAGGAAGTACCTGTGACATCTGCAGTGACATGCCGGAGATAATCCTCCATGTGATTGTCAGACAAATTGGGGGTCAGCGGCGTCGCAGACAGGGGGAACGTGGCGAGGGACACAGAGGAAATGTTCAATCACGGGCCAGCCCATTCGGGAGCCTCTCTTTCCAGCCCCATCCAGCCCATGGTTCATCTCCCGCTCTCGTTCTCTGCCCACAGCTGCCGGCCCTCCACTGGGACGGAGCTGTATTATGGCTGGGTTAATTTACTGATTAATATCCAGCCACTAGATCCAGCTTTCCCCAGATGGCCAATTAAAAACTACAACTGGCAGCGTGCATAGGCCTGGCAGCAGGTTGCCGTCGGGCCCGGGGCTGGAGGCTGTGACAGAAGGTGCACGGGTCTTGTTTTGGGCCGGAATAAGAGCACCCACTATCTCAGTCTTTGACTCACCATTGCAAGACACTGGGCCTATTAGACATCCACACATTTATAAAATATATATTTTCAATAACTATACACTAGTAAGTATTAGTAGAGCATTAGAAAACATGTAATTACTGAAAAAGTAATGACAATTGATATATATATATATAGATAGATAGATAGATAGATAGATAGATAGATAGATAGATAGATAGATAGATAGATAGATAGATATATATAGATATAGATAGATAGATAGATAGATAGATAGATAGATAGATAGATAGATAGATAGATAGATAGATAGATAGATAGATAGATAGATAGATAGATAGATAGATTATTTCTGTCAAAACTTAGTCCAGAGAATGGTCTACCAAAACCGTGTATGCCCTACTTAATGATTGTTTCTGGTTGTAAATCTAATGACATCTTCAAATTTTACTGTTATTTTTCACAATTGAAAACTCATATACCAACTACTTAAACATTATGACAACAATAATTGTGGTTATACATTTAAAATTAGTATAAGTTGTGGAAAATCATTTTAGTGAAAAAATGACTATAATCTTCCAATATCAGTTTTTGCAGTACATGCCTGTGTACTTGCAAGTGTGCACATTATTATGAATCATACATTTTGATTTTTCATGTTTTATCAGTGATTTATTTTTAAAGTAGACTACTTTTGTGCCTGTTGACTGTAACAGAGCACCATTTTCAGTTTGTTTGACTTTAATCATCTTTTACTGTAAAATATTTTCAAACAGTGTTCTAAAAGGGAGGAAAACGTCTGTTAGTCAAGTCATCTTACAAGTCCTTATGAATACGAGTGTGACAGGCTCTGATAATGGCAAGTACTGACACTGGTATCTGGACACTAACACTAAAGATTACATTTAACATACATACAATTAACATAATTATTTAATGTATTACTTTTTATTTAGCATTTTCCCGGCTCTAATGCTGCAGAATATTAACAGTGTATAATATGAAGCAGGCTGCAACAGAGCAGTGTTAATTTCGCCATAATAAGCCTCACATTATGAGCCACTGCTATATTTAGAGGCAGGCTATTTGAATACAGGTCTTGTCTTAATACTGACACAAACCTTATAAATGGGCTGGGGTCACCATGGAAACGCCATAAATACAATGGCCGGTGCTGCTGTGAGAGGAAGGGTAATTAATAACCGAATTGCAGAACAGAGATAGAAGGCGCCGTCAGAGCGGTGCAGCGCCTCAGTCCCTTGATAAAAGAGAGTTTAATCCAAACAGTTGTACTTCTACTGGGTCAGCTGAACCACTCATATCTGGGCCATCTCTGTTCAAAGAAAAAAGGCCAGGAACAGAATTGATGGGCCGTTTCATTATGTAATTGCCTCTTTAACTTCCATGTTCTCAGCGATCGCTCTTTAAACTCAAGCTCAAGGTAATGTATGCAGAGATGTGAGGGTGGTCTCACAGACAGAGTCAGTAAATAGCTGTAATCTTTGCATCACCTTTAACCAACCAAGAGCTGGCTGATATGTCATCCTAAAATAAGTGGTAGGCAAAGTCAGTCCTCAAAAGTACTTTAAAATGATATTACTCAAATAAAATCACTACCACCACTATGAAATATTGTCCAAAACCCTTACCGCTTTTCTGAGCAAATTCTCGCTGATTGACTGAATCCCTCGAATAAACTATTCATGTCCCACGTTTTATCTCTTACTCCCGACATTGATTTAACGTTGGCAAACCTTGTAAACCAAGGGCCAAGAGGGAGAGTCCTTTATTCAAACAAAATATAGACCCATGACTACAACTACTTCTCCTACTACTAACTCAACATTGATGCCTAGGCTGGAGTTTAAATTCAGGACTTTCTTAGTGTAAATTAGCTCTGCTTCCCACCTAGCTGCTAATATCCAAAAGTTACTCTGACTTATTTACAGATTTTGAAATGTTATTTAAGTAAAAGTGACATTTTCCACCCTAAAGATTAATGTGAATTAAAAAGTCAAATTTGTGTTTGTCGGGACTCTTAATATACAGTGGTAGAAAGAAAGGTTTTGGACCCCCTTAAAATTTTACACAATCATGAAATATTTGTGTTTCAAAAGGTGTGGCGGCATTAGACAGATACAAACAAATACAAATGATAACGTTTGGGTTTATTGTTTACAAGAAAAACTAAATTCTTGACAGCTTCAATATGTCCGTTCTCAACATTGTATCAAAGGCAACAAATAACAGAATGTGTTCAAAACTTAACAAAAAAATAAACAAACCATCACATCATCAAATAAATATTTAGTAGCCTTAAAAACTTAAAGACTGGTTCTTAATGCAGTATTTGGTGTGTCCAAAAACTTTTTTTCCACGTTCTAGAGCGGTCAACAATGACAGGCCTTTTGGAACTTGTCATTGCAGCAACTTTTAATGTATTTTAATGTATTTAATTTAATTTGGACTTTGATCCATAAGTATGTACATACAGTGATGTTAATATATTTTGGCCCTTTTGTCTTTATTTGATAGGGTACACACTGGGCAAGAGGAACCCGGGTCTCACAAGTATATACAAGAGGAACTGAGTAGTTGTCATTCTCTGGACTATTACAACTGCATTTTGGAAGTTCTTAAGTAGGTGATATTTCCACCTATTTTGTAATCTCCAAATGCTAAAATACAGACAGCTTTATAGTGAAATGTGCTGACAACATGGAGCTAACCTGACATCCAGGTGGAGTTTGGTTGAATCTATTCGGATCACAAAGCCGTTGTCACAGATATCAAAAGTGTTGTCCAGGAAGCTCCAGACAGCCTTTAAGCTGCCACCCTCAGAGTCAGGTACAAGGAGCACAAAGCTGGATATGATTACCTACAAGAGAGCGATGCTACCTGGCCTCCAACCCTTGAACTTAAGGCGTACCCTACACCAAATCAAAGTAAACATGGCGCTCCTGTTCAGTGCCTCTGAAGTGAGGAGATGTGAGAACACAACACGAGTGACCCGCTTCTTTCATTTCTCTCTTCATAAAGATCCTACAAATGAAAAAAAAAATGCAATGCAACACACAAAGCAGCGGTGGCAAGGCTGCGTTCTTATTAAAGGGTCAGTAGTAGGATCACTGGGAGAAGGTCGCCCAAGAGCCCAAATTCACACCCCATAATTGAGTAACAGGGGTCGCTGATTACAAGGTGGCGTCGGGGAACATAGGACAGTGGTTGAAAACGTCGCTCACCTTCACTTGTACTAAAAAACAAGACAAAGCTCAGAGGAGGAGGAGAAGAAGGCAGCTTTGGAACGACAGAATATTGGATGGTCTTCACAGGTCCACCACTGCGATAAAGAATGAAGACTTAATTAAGTGAACAGCCGGATCTAACAGGCCCCACTATATCAGGGTGACAGAGGGAGAGAAGTCTCTTTATGTAATTAGATCAATTGGCCATGAAGCAGAGAGGTTTCATCCACCAGAAGTGTTCTGAAGTGGATCCCACATCGAGGTTTGATTACCTTTTGATTGTTAAGGCAAAATTAGAATATGGTAAACCGCTGTGGCACAAATCCCTCATTTCCACATTAAGACTTGGGAGCATTGTTTGAGCATTGAATTCATTTTTACAAAAAGCTTGACTTCAATGTGTGTCATAAATAGGTTTTTTATGGCAAATGTGCTTGTCATGCTTAAATCATTAGTGGTAATTAATGGCTTCTATGATAATTCCCCTAAGTGGTTATTATGCTGCTTATAAATTACTTTAAGATGGACTCCTTGTCGTTTCAAAACAAGCTGAGCTTCTGTGAGATGTTTTGGACTTCTATCATTCATTTGAGGGGCAATGTGTTTCCATATAATATAAAGCAAATTTGATGCTACATTTTGGATGGTTTAAATAGAAAATAAGAGCCTGGAGGTGTAACTATATATGAACCAGCTAACGTTTAATATGTTCCAAGAAGAACATTTGCAATTACACATGTGTTTTTGTCCTGTAGCAATCAAATAAGCACTTTATTCTAGGGAGGAAAAGGTTAGCTATATACAGTAATATATGTTATCTCTTGTAAGCCATGTTAAAGTTTGGGTTTTAGTTTATCGCTGTTCCCACAGTGCTCAGTTTGTCCACTCTGGGCTGTTGTAGAAACAGGGTCAAGAACTTCCACTGGGTTCTATAAAACTTCAAAGGTCTATTTTTCCAAGATAGAACTGTACGAAATCTGTTGATTTGTTGTTCATTACTTTTCTCTCAAAACTTCTATTAGTTAGTATTTTCAATAGTACCTAAAATTGTGCATTAAATACAGTTATGGTGAGGCATCATTTGTTTGATTGCTCTTTGATTATGTTTTCTTGAACAAAGCCACAAAGTGAGCATTTACAATCCCTTGAGAGGGGGGTAGTTGTGTGGCCCAGTGGAGCAGTAGAGTGCCTCTGTCTCTTGTCTGTCTCTCCAGTCACAGACACAGTGAGGGATGGGCCTATCGTCCGGGGGAAACGGCTTGTGTCGGCCGCCCACACCGCGCCTCCTCTGTGTGAAATTGGCTGAGAGGATGTAGACATATTCCATGCACTGATCCATGGCCGGGTATAAACAAGAGAGGATCTCGCTTTCACTCCTAGAAGGTCAGGAAGCTCCGCCGTGAAACAGTAAGTGACACTGCCTCTTCGGCGCTCGCTAACGGTCTGACCGGTGTGACTTGACCTGCCCCTCCTCCTGCTTCTCTATCTGTGTACATCCCATTCTCCCACTCTCAGCAGGGTGCACTGATATTTAGTGTGTGGGTAAGCCAACTTAATCAACAATTCAAGGGATACATGTTAAAATTCACATTGAGCGACCAACCACAGAGGCAGTCAGCTTTGTGACTGGAGATACATGACTAAAAGGAAAACACTTCACACCAAGAGATGGGTGGTGAAGAGTTACATCTACTCTGTTACTTTTAGGGACTGTTTACATGACACAAAAACATTAAAAGTCACCTCATTGCGTATTTACAAAAAGAATTATGTTCACACAGAGAAATGCATTTTTATGCAACATTGTAGTGTGTTTGTTGACCTGCTGCTAACAGAAACGCTGTAAATACACAAACACTGCTAACATGATGTTTGCTAACAAAGTGCTAGCATAGCTCCTGCTAACAGTACTTCTGCTAACGTGAGCACTGCAAGCACATAGTGATGGGAAGTTCAGTTCATTTTTCTGACTCAGTTCTTTAAGTCTCTTTCAGCAAAATGAACAAATCTTTTTTCAAGTCATTTCGTTCATTTCGTTCATTTCAGCAGAATCTAATTAAAATGTTGCATATTACAATTTTTAATACATTTAGTACTTTTGGAATAAACACTATAATAACTATAAGCTAATGCATTCATGGCCAAACTTTGAAAAATAAATTATAAATTCATTGCAGCTTACTTCAGGCAGAGAGTTCAACTCACCTCTTAACCCAAATAGTTTTTTTCCTTTGTCACTTCATATTTAGCTTAGCATTAATTCCGTCAACATGTCTGGTCTGGGCCGTGACAGCCTCATGTAGCTGTAGCTAATACATCCGTCCGTCCGGAAACAGAAAGGACTCATTCATCTCCCGAGTCGTTTGTTTCGTTCGTTCGTTCGTTCGTTCACCAAGTCCTGGGACTTGGTGAACGATAACTGCATACTCTTTCTCTATGGGGAAGGGACTTGGTGAACGAACGAACGAACGAAACGAACGACTCGGGAGATGAATGACTCCTTTCTGTTTCCTGTATGAGATGTGGTGCAATGCGCATGCGCGGGTCTACACAAAAATGAACGACTCGCTCTCTGAGATGACTAGTCGTTCCCGAGTCATATTAAAGACTCGTTCAAAAAGAACGAATCGTTCATGAACGACTCATCACTACAAGCACAATGACTGCTAGTGTAGAGTGACCATACGTCCCGTTTTAGCCGGGACAGTCCTGTTTTCCCTTTCTCCAGCTTTTAACGTTTCAGCCAAAAAGAAAGTTATCATTTACTAAAAAGTTTGTTTTTAGGAACGCACATGTTTGTTAAATGTTAATATAATTTAAAAAGTTACTCAATGCAATCTCTTCCATTTTTTTTTTTTTTTTTACTGGTGGTATATTGATTATGTGCATTATTTACCATTAAGGAATTTCTGTTAAAGTGCTGTCCTTTGATTTGCGTTTATAAAATTAAAGTCTCCCAGTTTTGAGGTTTGAAAATCTGGTCACCCTATGCTAGTGCACAACCGCTGCCTCTGCTAACATGTCCGCTGCTAGCATGACCACTGCTAATACAACCTCTACAGTTAATTTGCTTTTGTTTTTCCAGTAGACGTTGCTCATTGGCACATAGGCCTCAAAGGTTTTTGGTTTCTGTGTTTATTTCTGTGTTATGCAGCTCAGATAGCAGGTGCATTACAGCTCTCATGCATGCCGTCTTCTGTTTAACCTGCTGTCACCTTCCGCTTGATGGATTCTGTCCAATGAGCGCATAAAACAATAGAAGTTATGTTTTAGCCAATTTTTAACAGAAGACTATGATATGGAAATAGACAATAAACACAAAAAAATCAGACCGTTTTGGAAATTGTAGGCGGTCTGTCAACTGTACACCAGGCTTCATTGCGGTCTATGGAAGACATCCTTTCTGGCGATACTCCATCCAGATCTTATTACCCATCCATGCAACCTGATCACTGCTAAAATGACTGTGTCTAAAAATACCGCTGCTCACATAATAACTGCTGACATGACTGCTGCTGACTCGACAGTTCCTAAAACTACCACTTCTGGCTGCTAAAAAAAAATTATTATCCCCAAGTGGCTAATTCATTGTTTGCAGCCGCCACCAGATGGCACCCAGGTACCCCGGTCATGTGACTTACCACTGTTGCTAACACGATGGATGCTAACATTACTGCTAAGTATTTTGCCATTGTTGTTGATTACACTGTTTATTACACATAGCCAATTGCTAATAATCATTTTTACTGAAGACTATTTTTTTCTGGTTTTCACCCCAACACATTGTAATATATAATTATTTTTTTAATTGCATTTTCAGAGTGCAGAGTGTGCAGTCCTTGTAAAATGAATCATTTTACTGGCAAATGTGCATCTTCTCTATGCATCTGTGCAATAAACCAAAAGGCACTCAATACTTGGGCAACAGTATTTTTTTTTAACATTAAAAAAAATCATTTCTCAAATAATTATTACAGCTACAGTACAGACTACATTAAGTTCTACTTGAACCATGTTTATTTAAAATTAAACATTTTGGCTATTCTGCCCCCTTTTGCTCTCACACACGCCACAAGTCATACATCCCCATTCTCATGCACCAAAGAGAAAAATCCAAAAGCGAGATCCCCCCCCATCAACAAACGGTTAAGACAGAGCCGTGAGATCTATGCGTGAAATCTGATTGCGGCTGCAGTAAAATGGACTAGGGGAGGCATGAATGTAATTAAAGTGGCTGACACTTTTATGCTGGGTAATGGGAGTCCAGGGCTCAGCTATTCCCTGACGAGCTCCCCTCACAGTATGGAGTACATTTTAATACCGCGCCGCACAATGACTTAAATGCAACTCTCAAGGCCTTCATGGAGATGTAATATTGATGTGTAAATAGGATAAATGCCAACATCCTGGGGTTTAAGGGACATAGTAAATAAACACTCCCTAATACCCAATGTATAAAACCACTCAGGCATCTGGAAACATGCATTGAATGAGATTGCATCCAATATAATGTGGCTCTGGATTGAAATTAATATTACTCCTGTTTCAAACTCTCTTCTTCAAAACAATACCATAGACAATGGCTTTTTAGCTACCGCTTATAACAAAAGGGAAGTAAACTTCTCCAGTGAAAATTAGGTGTAATGGTGAACAGGACAAATGGGTTGTGGTGCAGAGTGGCACTAATGTTGAGGAACAAAAGCAGAAAGTAGAAAAACAGTTAGCCAAGGCCCAATCAGTAATGTATTTGTTAACGCACGTAAGAAGGAACAAGCTTTTAGATCACACAGGGGCCGATAATGAAGAAGTTAATAAGAGAAATGGTACTTTTAAATGTTCCTCAACCACCCAGGTCCTACAATTTAATCTGTAATAAATAATCTGGCATCATTGCAAGATGGCATCTCATAATGGCAAATGAAATATGCTGGTATGATAGGTACAATAAATCTGGATTTTCCTATGGTTCCCTCAGGCTAGGACAATATGCAACTATAGTGCTCTCTGTCAGGAAGAGCAGATCTCAGAGCCGTCATAAAATCTAAATGGGCACTAATTAGGCAAGCCTTCCCTCTCACACTTACTATTTCTATTGACATTTTCGGCGCGCCGCCCCCCCCTCTCCGCGCACTACCATAAGTCACTGAGAGCAGAACTCCCAGGATTGCAGAGCACAGGGCTGTTAAAGGGAAGTTCAACTTAGTAGTAATGAATAAATTTGCCCTCCCATGCAGTACTGTTTCTTTTGTCTTGGACCCAAGCATATTCATGCATCTAAATGGCAATTTGCAACGTCACAACAGCACATATGATACCATAAAACACACAGTAATTACCTTTAATTAGTGAAGTCAGAGATTTTTTTATTATATTTGTATGTCTTACATAATCGCAAGACATATTGTGGTACAAAATTAAATAGGATATTAAAATCGTAGCAATTGCAATAAATGAGCAATTAATATTTTATTTCTGTTTAATGTCTGTTTTTGGTTTTCAGCAGTATCTTGGAATAAACCTGTGTAGAAAGCAGTGGGGTTGCAGGTACAGATCATAAATATATACATATGCATCCCTGGCTGCTTCAAATTAATAAAAACTCTAATGCGTGCTTGGCACAGGACTGCTTGTTGAACATATGCTGCGAGCATGGCTAAGCCATCTGGCTCAGAGTCAAGTATTCCCACCAACTGTAGTCTTATGCTACCTGACAGTGGAAAAGCTTTATTCCCCTGGCATCGAGGGCACAAATGGAGAAATATTATTGAAATGATTATCTGCATCAAGACTCAGATTTGGGCTGACATTTCGCTGGCTCTGTGTAATCCGAGGGGTTGTCTAGGAGAGGGCGGAGAGGGGGTTTGCCGGTAAGCCTTGGCGGGATGATTAATGAAGCCAGGATACTGGGTGGACCCAGCCCACCTCCACTCAGACCCAGGGGCCGAGCGGCGCATATGAAATTGGCCTCTGCTGCTCATCTCCCCGGGAGAGAGCCACTGATGATCCCCCCGACAACGGCACACAGCTCCAGTCACCAAACACCACTCCAAAGCTCTGCCAGATCCAGGCTTAGACGCACCGCTCTCACTGTTTGGCTGCAGGGAGGAGGGTGGCCGCCGTACACCTGTTCTCAAAGTACATTTCAGATCTCGCTTTGTGAGTTTTTACACAGAACTTTTCAGGACAACTCTGCACTTGTATTTAAAAGTTTAAAAGCAATATGGATTAGATGTGTAAATGAACTAAACAATAAATATGTATTGTCATTTTACTACTAAAATACAGACCTTGTAAGAAGCACAGTAGCTCTGTTAACCCTTTATTGTTGATGGATGGACGGAGCAGACCTGCCCCCACCAAATCAAGTTCAATACCAACAGTGACACAAGGCTCATGAATGAACTGAGACACAGAAGCCTGTAATTCACAAAAGTGGAGCATCTTTAATCACTCTGTGTTGATGATTAGTCATAGACAGTGTTGCTTTGTTAAAAGTGTGCTGTAATTAATAACTGGAGTAGGACAGAACAATTGAGCCGGCGAGTGTCATGTGTTGTACAATACGAGAGAGGGGATTTCTAAATAGTGTAAATTAGGTGTTTACCTATTGTGATCCAGCTTATGACACTGCAGCCTCCTTTTCCTTGAGAACAGAACCAAAGAGAATGATTAATTGCGAGCTCACGGGTTTTACAGCTTCAAGAGTAAATCAACTTCTAGGAAGTGCTAACTTGCTAAAATATAAACTAATTTTAGGCCCCAGATATTAAAATATAATCCATCTTCTTCCTCCACTGGGAAAGCTAATTAGAAAATGTGACTGGCATAAGAGGAGAGGTGGAGGAATAGTGGGATTAGGCTCGGAGCAGAAAATCACAGCCTTCTTCTAAATCTTGGGATTTCTATACACTTTAAATCAAGTACAGTGTTCCCCATTGTGCCTAGGTGTCACAGTTCAAAACAAAAGGGTGGGAAGTGGTCCAGAAATTATCATCACCAAAAACAGGCTGAATTACTTTTAAATATTTATTTTAAAAAATTACCTCTGACATTTTCTATTTCAAAAAAATATTTTCTTTTAAGCAGCTACAAAACTCTAACAGTGGTTGCCTGAGGCAGAGTGGCTACCTGACTGTAGTGTACTCACTGGCACGCATGTCTTCTGTATCTATTGACCTTATTCTGGGAACGAAAAAACACCTGGCTATTTATAAGCCTGTTCTAAGAAGGACACTAAATGAGAATATTAGTATTACCACAATATCAGAAGAAAAGCACAATGTTTCTAAAAAAAATTTTGTCAGTGTGTACTGCATGCAACATGACACAGACACACAATGCAACCGAGCAGACTAGCAGACACAGCCTGGATCTCTCAGGTCCCTCGACACCGTCCCCTGGGAGAGGTAATGCTCTATGTAGTGACAGCTAAGAGGCAATAAGCCAATATTAAAGACCAGCAAAGTGGCCATGAGAGAATCCTCACCGCTGCTACTTTCAAAACAACAGCGCAAACAAGTGTCACTCAAGGCTGCGGCCAGGTAACGTACTGCATGTCCTCCATTTCTTTAATTAATGACAAACGTGAAAGACACAATTTTGCCGAGAGCCGTAAATTGGCCATGCATTTTCTCTGGACGTTAACCCTTTTCCGTCTGAAACATAACTTCAGAATCCATTTCCAGAAGCTTGTTTCAAGTATTTTAGTGCTATAATAGCTGCACTGCTGGGCATCTATTTGACTGGACCAAATGCATTGAAATGCCTGCCTACTGCCTGTAAGCACTCAGAAACACTCAAAGAAAAATCTCCCGAGTGCAAATTGCCTTAAACCTCATTTCATAAAGTATAGACTTGATACAGGTGGCGTTGGTAAATTTATTTAAAAGCTGTAGTTTTAAAGGACAAAAAAAGCTGCGTTAAAAATAATTATCTAAACTGCTCTGTGTGATGGAAAAAACGTTTAGAGGAGAAAGGAATAGATGAAAATAATGTTAAAGCTAAAAAAGTTCCCACGTTGTGTGCACTAAATGACAAAGCACTAATTGGATGCTAATAGCACATAGAGTATCATAGAGAACAGTGCCTCGAATGCATCGTGGCCCATTTCTTTAAACTTTGCCTTTTCTTATTATGTCCTCTATGTAATCAACTTTTTTTTTTTCTAGTGCAACTTTAGTTGTCAATTCTACCATTATTCTTACACTTGAGAGCGGCTGTGTGGATGACAAATTTGTAGGCTACATTGGAGAAAGAAGAGCGCTGCAGGGGAAGGCAGTGGCCAGTCATACGGCGACGGGGGTCCAGGCGAGTCGAGGGAAACGCATTTGGAATTCAGCACTGCAACATTGCCATCTTTTGGCCAGATGGTATACTCCCCAAACAAGCCACTGATGCTCCGTCTGCAAAAGTGAGACACAGGGGCTTAATGACACAAAGGTATGTCACAGGTGTTTTATTAGATTAGATTAGATTAGATTAGATTCAACTTTATTGTCATCACACATGTACAAGTACAATGCAACGAAATGCAGAGGTTATGCACCTGGCTACAACACTGATCTTATAACTTTAAATCAACATTTTCCATTTTGTTCTTTTATATCTGACCAATACAAGATGGATATTTTTGTAGTTAAAATTGTTTTTCTTAAAATCATCAGGTTCTATTTAGCTGTGATTGTAATGCTTGTACATGCCTTGACCAACATGTGCTGTTCTAAATAAATTTTTAAACATTCTATGAAAGTATATCTTAAATATAAACCATGAGTTATCATAATTTTTACTTTGTTACTTGCTTTAATTTTTTGTAATCAAAAGAAAGTTGAGCATGTGTTATTTCTCCAAGATTATGCAGCTGGTTTATGTTTTTCTTTGCCTAACAATGTCTAGGCAGTTCATTTTGTATTGAAAAAAAAAAAATGTTTGTTTGTCTTTGTTCTCCCAAATGATGTGGATTTGATCTGATAAAGTATCTCGCACAGCCATTGAGTTTTGCATGCTTTGACCAATCTGTATTATTTGTAACAGTTACTATATCATGAGTCATCATAACTGTTACTTGCCCATCTTTTACTGTCCAACAATGTTCAGGCAGTAAAAATATATGATATTTTTGTATTGAAAAGAATGTATATCTTGTTAGAGGTTGTGACTATCTTGACTAAGGTGTATTGTTTTAAATGTCTTACATGAAGTTATATCATGAGTCAACTAATGACAGTTTACAATCTTACTACCAGGATCATAAAGCATCCAGTCATGGCTTGTAAAAACACACACTGTTCAATTTCATGTATTGCCACACTCCTTGTTGCACCAAACAAGGCTTGAGTGGGCATACTTGTCCTCCATCTGAATAAATATTTGTGCAAAGCGGCCCGGGCTGCTCGTCTTGTTTTCCCACGGTGCTGTATGGGACATCACGGAAAAGGCATAGGATGTGCTCTGACAGAGAGTGACAATTCATCCCTTCAAAACCCCCCTAACTGACATGTCACATTGGCTGATGACTTTATTGTGCTCCCTGTCACTGCACTTAATCTGTGTGTCAGTCAAGGCGCGGCCACTAGCTCCAGACAGCAGCAGCAGAGGCGGCGGCTAATACCCACCCTTTTAATGACATTACATTTGGAGTAATGCCATTCACTATAGCACTGATATTATCTTCTATTTGCATCATTCAGCCGCCCGTGACACAGGCAGGAGCTCGAGCCGATAGAGAGCTGGTCATTTCCCCATCCATTTCCACTCGCATGACAGATGTCAAGATGGAAACTGGCTATTATTTACTGTGGACGTGTTTTTATCACTGACAGACATGATGTCTCACTTTACTCCGAGCTGTCAGCCAAAGCATCAGAATCTGGCTTTTTTTTTGTCCTAAAGTGATAGAAGTAAACATTCAATAAATGTTTTTACATTGAAATTATGTCTTCATAGTGTTGTTCTACTCAAGACTGGACTTGGTCTTAAGATAGTCACACTTTTTTAAAGAGCATAGTCGTGTCTTGAAAGGGAGTGCACATTTTTGTGGTCTAGACTTAGAGAGACTCGGGATGTTAAATCAGGGCTCGCCTGATTTATTACATAACTTTTGTTACCTTTGTGCGAAATGTGCTCTATAAATACATTTTCTTCTATCTTCATCTTCTTCTAAAACTGATAACCTCTACCTCATACATTTAGGATCACCATTTTTAAGCACATTTATTTATTAGCACACAGGTGAATCTAGTAATTCTGGGGGCTTTGGGCAGGAGGCACCATTCATGCAATTATAATACAACAGTAAGTTATGATTGTCTAAATAGAAATAAGTGTGGCCACCTACAAATATATGTTATCAGACATATTTGGGAGTCCCCATTCCATTTGAGGCCTCTGGCAATTGCCCCATATGCTTACCCCACTGAAATGCCCTTGTATTTCGATCAACAAATCCTGACCCATTCATAGTACTGCTCAAAACAAATATAAATATAAATATAATTTAACAGATGGATTCCTGCAAGTTAAATGTTTGTGGCTGCACAAATAAACTTTTAACAATCTGGATTACAGAACCTCATCTACAAGTTTATCTCTAGGATGAGTCAATCTGAAAATATTATCATTTTAAGTTTGGCAAATATCAAGTTTAGTGTAATATGCTACTGATCTGAGCTGTGGACTCACTGATACAGTATTGAACTACTTTGAGAAGTTCTGATTTGTATTTTTTGCATTGTCTGTTTTTATCTTTATGACTGGACCACACATATGGTACAAAGTTTAAATGAAAAATGACAGTAATATATATAATAATATGTATCAATTAATTGTTCAAAAGATGTTATTGGTGATAGACTTTATCCTTGTCTCGTACTGGTCTGCACTCTGACCTCAGTCACTAAACAGTCTTGTTTAGTGTTGCCTTGACTACAACACTAACTGCATTAACAAAAGGAAAAAGGAAATGAAAGTTAGGTGTAATATACCTAAATACATAAACACTGTACAAAACCATCTAGTGACTATTGCGATGCTTGTTAACTACAACTCTGGCATTCCCTCTTCTCAATACGCATCAGTACTCTCCTCCTCAGGTGCCATGATGACATTATAATGAACATGTCACAACTCATCCCCACTGTTTCCATCCAATTCGCCGCATCCTGTCAGCAGCTAAATGAGTAAGCAGTCTATTGGCATCAGAGGTAACAAAATCTTTCCTTTGGTTCCCTTCTCGTTTTACTGACAGTGCATTTTCTCTCCCATCAGAGCTCCGCTGCCTAATTAAATGTATTTAGCATCATAAATATTCCAGGGGGACAGGTTGACACAGTGAATTAATGTCTCGCCTCAATACCAGAGCCTCTCCATTGGCTGCCGAGGGAAAGTTAGCCCGGTGCCAGGTAAATGCTACCGACTGTTATAAATCAGGGCTGCTTTTGTTTTCTAATGGGGGATATAGGAATTTGATGAAGTTATTAAGTTAGGTTATTATGTACTGTAGTTCTTTTAAAGCGACTTTTATATGGCAATAATACATGTTAGTTAGGGTCTACTTTGCAAATGTATTCATAAGCAAGAGTATTAAACTTCAAATAAAGTATAATTGAACTGGAATACTTGATTTTAAGAAATAACTTTGTGTTTTATGCCTTTCATTTGAGAAATGAAATAGTGGACAAAAAGAAACAAGGAGTAGAGAGACGGGAAATGACACAGAGGATACAGACCTGAGCCAGGAGTCAAACATGGTCATGTGGTGCATCAATCAAATCCCACCTCATTTTTCTCTTACATTTACCAGTGTCCTTATCTGTCCTTCAAAAATCCTCCCAGGACCCATTTTGGAAGACTCTGGTTCGATTTCAAGCAGTTTAAAAGTGTTGAGGATGTGTATTTGTTGTGCTTCCTCCTCACACGAGCAGTGAGGAAGCCTGTTCAAGTGTGTTAAGCCGCCACCAGAACAAATAGGACCAGCTGCCAGACTGAGCTAAAGGGGACTGCAGAGGATAGAATTACACGTTATTATGTTCATTTTAAATCTAGATATTTTTCCTAATTTTCTCACATTTTCTCTTGGCTGTGAAAATGCATGTCTTTTTTTCCTCCTCCTCAACACGTGTAATTGCAATTTGCAAGAGCTAAACTAATTTTATGACACAGGAACACCTGTATTCATCTCCATATTAATAGAAAACAGGAAGTATAAATCCCAATTTTGCAGCAGCCAGTGTCAGTGAAGATGTTCCTTCAGGGAGAAGCCTGTCTCTTTTCCATTAAAATATTGGTGCGCTCCCCCCTCTTTTGTTCCGGAGTGTCCCTTTTGAGCCCAAATCAGATATCATAATTATGAATGGCACCAAATTTCCATCACGGGCCTTGACACTTCTAATATCCATATATGCCAATGCACATTTAAGTTTCTGGCGCCAAGGTGTTCTCTGCGCTGAGTTATAGTGCCGCAGTGCCACTCTGGAATCCGGGCCCCGGTGAGTCTCATTTAGGACGTTTGACTGATGGGCTCATTTGGATTAAGTGCACTGCCCTGGATATCCCTGAGAAAAGAACAGAACAAACTTTCTTGTAGCCCTGAAGTCACTGATGAATCTGTTAATTTTACACAAGGATGCTCAGGGAAAGCTGGACAACAACTCTGCATTGTAATTTAATTCAACGTAACAATGTAGCTAAATGAATTAATCACATTTTTATTACATGTATGTAAACTGCTTATGTAGTAAACCTCTACACAACAATACATTTTTGCTGTTCATAATTAAAGTTTTTTTTATTAAATAATACACTATGTATCTACAACTAATCACACCATGACACATGGCCTTCTGTCTTTATAGAATAGAGCTTGTCAATGCGCTCACTCCCATCACACTGTGCCACTATTGAGGCTGTTGAGCCTATCCAAAACTTCTGATATATGAAAGCATATAATAAAAAAGATGAAATGGTTTATATTTACACATTTTTTTTGTCTAAAAGTTGCAAATTTTCAATGACTTGACGTATCGTTTTATAGTCACACATTGCACAGTTTCATTGTTTGAGAAGTAGTGGATGTCATTGGCAGCTAATTTTAGCTTTAATACGTAAGTGTGTAAATGAGAGAAATAGCATACATGAATTGAGGGCTAGCATTATTTTGCAAAAGAAAAAAAGAAATAATTTACACACACACACACATATATATATATATATATATATATATATATATATATATACTGTATATATGTATATGTAATGCAAAGCCATTGAAGGTTATGAGGGCTAAAAGAGTTATAATGTTCCAAAAGTCCAAAAGTGAACCTCAGTATTGGCCATGCATGTAAATCAGTGCACAGCTCATGTTGAGTAATTCATTAATTTATAATTTAAGCATTGCCCCATGAATGAGTCTGTGCATCCCTCTGCTTGTATGTCATTACAGCAGCGACAGCAAAGTGCAGGAGCCACTGTCAGGTCAGGCTCAACAAAGCTATGGTTGTTGTAGGTGGTCTTTGTTGGCTCATTAGGAACAGCGTGAGCAGTGGTCTAATGAACAATCAGTGCACAGCTCATGTTGAGTAATTCATTAATTTATAATTTAAGCATTGCCCCATGAATGAGTCTGTGCATCCCTCTGCTTGTATGTCATTACAGCAGCGACAGCAAAGTGCAGGAGCCACTGTCAGGTCAGGCTCAACAAAGCTATGGTTGTTGTAGGTGGTCTTTGTTGGCTCATTAGGAACAGCGTGAGCAGTGGTCTAATGAACTTAAGACAATGCTAATTAATGAAAGAGAACAAAAGCTTAACATTTTTAGAAAGTGCGGAGCACTGAGTTGGCTTGTATGACAGCGTTTAAGCCACCTTAATCCATTTGCGATACGGTGCAGGGCGCCTCGACTGCACAGTGCCGGGCCAGGTCACCGGGAGCAGCTCCATAGCTCTGCTGATATAGTCACCTGTGACAATCCTTTATGGGCTGATAAAGTAAGGGAAGTCTCTCAAGAACAGTGCGCTGACTTGGCTGAGGGTCTCCCTGGGGAGCAGGTGTCAGGGTTGTCTATCAGAAGGCTGAAAGGAGAAAAGGGACGTGTTACTGGGCTCCATTGTATGGCGGTTGTCATTGACTGATCGGGTCCATTTAGCTGGCTTTCACAGCGAATGAAACCACCTGAATAGATGAAAGCGAGACAGCCTTCCTGACAAACAAGGAGCCCTGGAATATTCATGGAGGATCTGTGAGGAAAAGATTAATGTATTAGAAATTAAAATGGGGCCCGGACGTATGATCTTGCTCTAACACTTGGCCAGACCTGTGTCACCCGCCGCTAGCGCCTGAAGTCGGCACATGCCGCTGCCAAGGTGGAGAGGAATCATTAAGCACCCTGCCATTGTGTGAGCAGAATAATCAAACTTCACCCCCCCCTCCCATTCTTTCCCACAGCACTGACAATGAATAATTCTGGAGCCATTTGCAATGTTAACGGCACCTATCTGGGCCATCCATGCCTTTATGATAAGAGCTCCAAATATGCATTTCAACAGTCTGAACAGAAGCAGCTTCAGCGGCATTTCAAAGGACACCTGTCAGTCATCTGAAAGAGCTGTCAGTCTCTGTCACGCTACGGTGCCAGCGAAATGGCTCCAAAGATAATCTTTACTCTCTCACTGTCTCTCTCCACCTCTCTTTCACATCAGAGCAGTTACATTTGCAATAGAGTGACAAGTGATTTACACTGGAAAATGGATTGTGTTTAAACTGAAAAAGGAGGGTTTATTCTTTTAGGCAGCGTCTTTCTTCGCCGGTGTACAGCTGTATCAAATATGATATCATAAATGTAATCTGGGCCACGGTGAATGTCATTATGGGTGATACCGGGAGCTCAGGCTGCTACTGAGCTCAGTGGTAACTTTGATAATTCCTATCTCTGTAAACAGAGCTGACTGCGAGTAGCAGGAGTCCAGACAAAGTGGATAACAACAACCTTGTGTTGGTGAAAGTTTGACCTGTTGTTTTTGACTGGATCATGTCAAATAGACATGACTACTGACTGTTGTGTGGCAGCCTTTACAGCTGCTCTGGCTTTATCATCTTAGTTTCTGTCTGATTTGCCACTCAGGACAAGATATACACTGTGTGCACAATTATTAGGGAAGTTGTATTTTTGAGGATTCATTTTGTTATTGTACAACTACAGAGCTCTTGGTCAATCCAATTTGTTAACAAACCCTCAAACATGAACATTTGAGTAGTAAAAATGAAGTTTTGGCTTTCTGAAGAGAATATCTACATGTACACCATTATTAGGCAACTATTAGTGTGCAGAATTATTATGCAACTAAATGAAAGATTTTCCCATCTCACTTGTTTATTTTCACCTGTTAGAATGTGAGAATAAACAAACTCAAAATTTACAAATAAACATTTCTGAAATTAATAAAAAACTCAGTGACCAATACTGCCTCCCTTCTTTTTGATAACAGTCACAAGCCTTCCATTCACGGAGTCAGTCAGTTTCTTGATTTGGTCAGAATCAACTTTTTGTGCAGCTGCAACCACAGCCTCCCAGACACTGTTCAGAGAGGTGTACTGTTTACCTTCACTGTAAATGTCCTGCTTAAGAGGGCCCAAAAGTTCTCAATAGGGTTTAAGTCAGGCGAAGAAGGGGGCCATGTCATTAGTTTTTCATCTTTAAGGCCTTTACTGGCCAGCCACGCAGAGGAGAACTTTGATGCATGTGATGGAGCGTTATCTTGCATCAAAATCAAAGTCTTCTTGAAAGATGCAGACTTTTTCCTGAACCACTGCTTGAAGAAAGTGTCTTCTAAAAATTGGCAGTAGGTCTGAGAGTTGATTTTGAGTCCATTTTCAACCTGAAAAGGTCCAACTCATCTTTAATAATACCTGCCCAAACCAGTACCCCACCTCCACCTTGCTGACGTCTGAGTCGAAGTGGAGCTCTGTGTCCGTTACTGATCCAACCACGGGCCCATCCATCTGGTCCGTCAAGAGTCACTCTCATCTCATCAGTCCACAAAACCTTTGAACAATCTGTCTTCAGATATTTCTTGGCCCATTCTTGACGTTTCAACTTATGTGTTTTGTTCAGAGATGGTTGGGTTTCAGTCTTTCTTACCTTGGCCATGTCTCTGAGACTGAAAACCTCGTACTTCTTGACACTCCAGGGAGGTTACAGTTGTGGATTATGGAAGCACTGGACGATAATGGGTTCCTGGTAGCTTCATGTTTGATTCTTTGCAAATCTTTGGCGGTTAATTTGCGTCTTTTCTTCTCGACGCGTTTCTCGCGACCCTGTTGACTATTTGCTATAAAACGTCTGATGGTTCTGTGATCACGCCCCAATATCTTAGATATTTCAAGAGTGTTGCATCCCTGTGAAAGTTAAATCTCTTAAATACACATCACCTGATATGTATTAAATCCAATAAGGATTCAAGTTTATACAGCTTGGAGTTAGAAATTATGAATAAAATGATGATATGGTCAAAATAATCACTTGCCTAATGTTTGTGCACACAGTATACTTTTGTTCTGTTTCAGTTCAAACATTTCAGTGTGGCAGCGTGACATGGTGTTTAGTTTTATTTTTATCACGTAAAACATATTAATTTAGTGTATTGTTTAATTTTAATACTAAATGTCACTTATTTATTGTTATTGTGAACATCCAAGCAGTCAAACCTTCTTCTTTTGTATAAAATTTAAAACGTACTCTACTTACCCAGTCTCCTAGTGCTTTACATTTATTTGGTGCTACTTTTCATCATGTAACCCAAAAAATAGATTGATATTTTTGAATTTTGAGACATGCTACCCTTTTACAGTTATCCATCTTCAGATACCTCTGTGTTGACATGGTTCACAGGGAGGAGTGTGAAGCCCCCCTCGCCCTCACATGTAGGCCAGTCATTTGTTAAGCACGACTAACTCGCGTGCCACCAGCTGTTGGTGATATTTACAGCTGAGTGCAGAGGATGTGTTTGGACCAAGGCTCGCAGGCCCAAAGCAGCACAAGGCCCAGTCGCACCTCCCTCATGGCTTCTCCATGGGCTAGGGCAGCCAACACTCACAGCACGGCCCACCAAACCGCACAATCACAATACAGCCGTGCACACAATGAATCTGAATGACTCATGGACAAAAAAAGTACATTTTACATAGCCCGGGCAACTTGCTGGCTCAGCAGCGTAAAGAGTAAACCTCGGTTGGTATGTGGTAGGTGACCTTTATGACAAGGCATCCGCTCCAAACTCTCCCTCATTCATTCCTGAATATGTAGATTATGGATTACCCCACAGAAGACTGGCGACAGAAGGGCTAAAGCCGAGTGTGGAACGTTATATCATGCACACCAGTCATAAAGTAGTGCATTTTGATCAGTGCAGTGCAAGAACTGCCTCAAACTGTTCATGATGTGCCCTTGGGAACAATGCCAAAACCACAGAGTCACTGCAGTCCACCCCTCACAAGCCAACACAAAGCACTGTGGAAATGCTTCTGCTTACACATTTGTTATTTTCCAGCAAAAGCAGATCATTTTTGCCACCGAACAAACAGCAATTTGAATTTGGGCACTGCTCTTTGTCACATAGTTTCCAGCCTTAACAAGCCGTTCATTGTGGCTCGAGGAGGAATCAGTTCAAAGAATGAGTCACTCTATGAATGTACACTTTCATTTCAGGGCGCAGGCTGCCATAATCCCTGATACTGAACCATGACTCACCAAGGTCTCGTAGATTGGGCTCTGTGTGCTGTTTTTCACTGAGGAAAAGGGATTTGCACCCACACACAAAGTTCAAATAGATGCTCGCTGATGAAATGACATATGTGACAAAGACAACAAGGCAACATTACAGGGACAAATGAGCACATGGAGTGAAAGCAGTGTTATGAGTTAATCTAATCAAGTGAATACAGGAACAAAAGCGAGCAGTTATCTTGTCTTTTCCGATTTTTGAAGCTCTCACACAAATGAATGTCAACAGATGAGCTTGTACAACAGCTTTCTTACAAATTATTCAGTGACTACAATTTTGCAGTTGAAAAAGTCACCAGAAAGCCATTTACCTGAGTCACAAATGAGTGTATAATTGAGTCCTGAGGGAGAATAACTCAGCTTAACTACTGGAAATAATGTGTAAATTCAATACATTTCCTAATGAGCTCATTTGAGTTCGCCGCAATTATATTTGCGTGCAGATAGGATTCTGCAGCTGAGTTGAGGTGAATAAAACCACCGCTCCCCTTGTATTCATTAAAATTAGCATATGGACCTGTCAACACTTCTCAGAGGCACGTTGTAACAATGCCATTTAGCCCCGCATCAAGCAATGCCAATGGAATGAATGCACGCCGTGGGTAAATGCCTCCCCACCATGAGCGACGGGTGGGATGCGACTGGCAGCACTGGCTCTGACGCACAAAAGAGGCTGCGCTTTAACAGCCAGGCCTTGGCCTCTGACCAGGGGCCATCCACATCAACACTGCTTACACTCCACTGTAGCTCCAAGCTATGACCGGGCCAAGCAGCGCAAAGCGAACACTGAGAGAAAAGCCACCACACTCGTACTGTAGAGATATTTATGCAGCTTTGAAGTCTACGTTTCCTGTGCTTTTATTTCTTTTTACCCATAAACAACATCAGTATGCAGCATCTTGGAGGTAAACTTGTTCTTATCAAAATGCAGCAGGAACGAGGGGGCCACAGAGAAGAGCACCTTTATTGTTGTTTGTCATCATTACAGTGGAGCTGCCAGTCACACGAGGTATTGTTGCGCAGTGGAGCAGACAAGGCCCTAGTTGCATTGTTGTGCCAGGATTTTAAAACAGGCGCCAGTTATCAATAGACCACAGACTATTCGACTCACTCGGCTGTGCCTCTCGATACACTTCAGATCACAGCCAGCCGCGCTCGCACACAAATGGACCGCCTCTGAACTGACAAACACTTTGTTTAAAGATGGATCCTGGTCTAATGTGTATCAGCCCATTCAGTGCTTCAGTACTTTAAACTTATCAATCAAAGGACATCAATGCAATTCATCAAGGGAAGAATATTATAGGTTATTAGAGCAATCTCACAAAGCCAGTGTATCTTTGTAACATTAACCAAAATGTGGATAAGCAGAAAAACGTGTCTATACTGTATATTGTTAACTGATTTGAGAATTTGTGGCAAGAATAGCCATTTTAAACAAAGGTTGGATAAAAATAATTTGGAAGATCTTATCATGCTTGTCTTCAGCAGTTGTCCCTGTCCCAGTTGGTAGTCCCAAGTATCAGTTATTTCTGTGAACAGAGCTGTGGTGTAAAATGTGTTTTCTTTTTTATTTTTTATGATGGTCTATGATTTTTTGTCAAAAATCTCTTTCTGCCCAAAGCAAAGGCATAAAAATGCAGGTACACCTACTGACAGACTGTTATAGCCATATAGATAATACATAGATGTAGATGGAGGCAGTGCTTAATTTTGCAGGATTTCTTAAAGTAAAAATTAATAACATAATTTAGACACAACATACAGTATGTTCCTTTACCTTTTTTCCTTCTCGATGCTGGGGGAATACTTCCCCTAAATATTCTCGGTGTGTTCCCTCACCTCCAGCTTTACAAATTAAGCACGGGATGGAGGCTTATAGTAGATATAATGATGAATAATAAGAATGAATGGTGTGGTTTTGGTCTTTAATTTGAAAATTAGCAATTTTAAAACAAGTGGCTTTCTCTTTCAAGGGAGTCTTGGTGACTCTATAAAGCCACACAGTCCATTTCTGGAAAGTATTGAAGTATGCCTGAACTGCTGAAAAAAAAAACACATGCCCTAAAAAGCCTGAAATGTAAATATGGTATTCTAATTGTGGAAATGTACTGGAAATGTATCAAAATGTCCAAAGGTCCAAATGTACATTGTAACCTCATGTTTTTCAAAATATTGTTGTAACCTTAAGTGCACATTTTTTTTGAAGCTCAACTGATGGTAGATAAACAATGTATTATCAGAAACAATGCCCTTCCGTAAACCCAGTAGAATTTGAAGTTTGAGTTTTAACCTTCTCAGGCTCCTGTACTTTGTCATTGGAAAGGAATGGTTTAGCCTCAGTTAAAACTTCAATTGCCAAAAAATTGTCCTGGAATTGATTTGTTTGATAAAGAGGAAGAAAAGGCAGGCCAAGTAGAAGAGAAGGCCTCAGCTGCTTTTGCTCTGCTCCCGCTGCCATCACCTGGAGCAGAAAACCAAATGTAATGGCCTTGGGCTGGCTTTGATATTTCCATCCTCTACTTGTCCGGCTTTGACCTGGACTACATCTAACAGACCTAGACTGGAGGTCAGTAGGAATCAAAGGAGAGAGAAAAGAGGGGCGTCTTTGAAAATTACCAGTCACTGTTTCTCTGTGTGTCATTCAGGCCGGCACTCATTATGAGCTTCTTCAGCCAGCGTCGGATGCCATTAGCGTTCCCAGCCCAGTACTAAAGAAACAGGACCAACTTTATTCTGTCAGAGCGCTTATTAGAAGATTACATATTCACACTTGGGTAGAGCAGAGCTTAATGAGGATGAGGAGAGACTACTTCAGTTTGTCCGCACTTTATGATGAACTATTATGGGCAATAAGGTGGAGCTCTACGAAGGTCTCAAAATACTCAAGGTGCAGTATAGTTATATTATAGCACATAGACATTCTGAATTTAAATGTGATACAGTGTGATTTATTTTACTTTCAGCGTAGCACATGTTGACCTCTATTCCTTAATCCCTTAAATGTGTGGAAACTTGTTTGTTGTGATAAATGCTAAGAAATAATAACGATAAATGAGTTGGACTGTGAACAGTTGTTAATCTGACCACAACCAAGTCTGGAAAACTGGGGCCAAATGAGGAGCAAATGAATGCAGCCTAATGATGCAAAAAGGTATATGCTCTTTCACCGCAACTCAGCAGTGCAAAGAACTCTGAAGTACACCTCCCTGCGCCATGAACAATTCCATATAGAATAGTTGTCTTTTTCCACCAATGTCAAGATGTCCTAATAACCCTAACTATAGGAACAGCATTTATGTCCTATATTGATATTTCTGTAAAATAAGGATGTCTTTAGCAAACCATTAGGACTGGTTTCTAGAAACTCAAATGTTTTTAGGGCTGAAACGATTAATCGAATAAATTGAGCATTTTTGATTAGAAAAATGCCTTGATTTACCTGATCCTCCAAGGACCCTAGTGTGACGTCCGGAGCGCCCTGTGAACATTTACAGTGTAGTCTCTGCAGTGAGCTGATGATGAGAACGCCATGTGTCTGGAGCTGAACCCTCGTACTCCCTGCAGCTGTTTGAACTTTGAACTGTTTGGTTAAGGTCCTCACATGTTCCAATAACTGTTGTTTCAATATTAGCGCAAGAATTACCGTCTCCGTGAAGAACTCGGCTCAGTTGTTTATTATCGCCGTCAAGCTAATTGAGGTATTTATTTCTTTTTTTTTTTGCATTTATAATGCACATAGTGCATAATAGTGGATGTGCAATCAAGAATAAATACATTTTAATGTTATTTCAAACAGAAAATCTTATGTGTTATATCTGTTTATTTAAACTGTTTTTTTTTACTTTAAAAAAAATATGCAGTTATGCTATTTATCTGAATTCTTGATTAATCAAACCAAATAATTGATAGATTACAATCTGATTGGCTGACAGGTATGAAGTAAAACCATGTATACGCTCAGTTAGTAATTAAAGTTTATTCCCACTCTGCCAACTTGTAACCATGGCAACTGTAAATAGCAGCTTTTATACTTATACATACTGATATTGGCAACTGTCAAACAGTGTCAAGTCACAAAAATGGTTGATTTAATTTGATCTGATATCTGTTTGGAGAATACAAGAGTTTTGAAGAATGGGACATGACAAAGGAGAGATAAATTGAGAGATTGTTGGCAAGTGACAATGATGTAGTGAGTTAATCAACTCTCTGTGTGCAGTAAATACTTCAGGCCTCATGTGCTTTAAAAATGCAATTATAACCGTTTACTGCACTCCTCATTGTTTATTAACCTATACATATTTGCCATGACGTTTTGACTTACACTAAAGACTTTACATTCTCAGAGCTATTGCAACAACTTAAAAATGACTTGAATACATTTATGGCTTACAACACACAGAATTGAAGCCACATCATTTTATACATAGATTTAAACAATGTACCATTCTAGAGGCATGTAATGGTACTCCACATAAAGAGAAATGTTTGAAGTCTTATTGGATAAAACTGTGACTGCATCTTAAATGTGCCACAGCTTCCAACCGTTTGTCCGAACATGTTTTCTGTGCGTGGTGTAATACAGCCGTCCTCCAATCTCTCTCGTCCCTTCAAGCACAAAATACAAAAGTCCTGGGCTGCCACTACCTGATTCAATCAAGTGTGTTACATTGTATACCCATGGGCAACACAGCGACTTGTATTTTAATTAATAATGTAATACGCCAGCTCTCAAAGGCCTGGCCTGTGGCGCTCGCTTTGCTTTTTGTGTAAATACTCTCCAAATCCCAACAAAGACGCTAAGAGCATTTTTCTACACGTTACAACTCATACATCTGGATTTCAGACATAATCCAGGGAAACGGTGAAGGATTTACCAACCCTGTGGAAGTGAAGGGAATTGTGTTGTAGCCACATGGATTTGTTGTATGAGTGAGAGACAGTCCATTCTGGCACATTTATAATAAAAGTTTTTTAAATATGACAAAAGAAATGGTGTCTTAAGCAGTGAGTGTGAAGTGAAAGTTATTGTTGGGGGCAATGAAGACAGCCGCAGAGCCGTGAGGAAAAACGAGCTCTGTGAAGGGTAAATGCACGCTTCTTTGGACATCTTAGACCCGGAAAAAAGCCCGAGGGAGCACAAAGACTTGAAATAACCATATTCAACCTTTGCCATACACAGTTAAGTGTTGTCTGAAATATTTACAGTGATATAATGTTAAATGGTAACAGTAAATACCAGCAAAAAAAACATTTGTTAAATTAACAGGAAAATACTGTAATATCACATACATCTTTTAATAGTGTCTAATCACATCAAAATAACACCCTATGCATTTCTCTATCTGGGAACAGAAGACTAACCTTGCGCTTCAACTGTATTCTCTCAGTCTAAGAGTTTACAAACTTACAAAAATACATCCGGAAATATAAAGAGAAACCCAATGGCAACTTTACAAGTGTAAAAACCATGTTTACAGCCTGGTACAAAAGATGGCTCTGGTCTCTAGAGCTAAGTTATTACTACGATTATTACGTCCGTTTATGCTATCTAAAAACTATTGTTTTACTATGCAGTAAAAGCCGAAAAGCCCGGATGTAACCGCCATTTTATTGCCCTGTCAAAATGACAATATTGGTGAATAGGTGACCAATGGGCGGATAACATCCATATTTTTTACAATCTATGGTTGTGACCAATGATGTGGCAGCACTGACAGGTCTGGGCACGCTTTTACTGTTACGAAGATAAACAACATGGTGCTGCTCGGATTGTATATAACTGCAGTTGATAAATCCAATCATTGACCAGGTATTCATTTAAAATACCTGCCGTTTTGTAAACGTTTTCATCGGGAGCCCTCCCAGATAGTACTGTGGAACAGACGATGTTCTGTGGAGCAGTTCTATCTGCCAGAGTCAGGTAACAGTAGACATTTTAAGTTGTCATTTTAGTTCAATGTTTCCTTTTGGATACATATTTCTGCATGACGGTTTAGGACATGTATAAACTAAATTAACAACAAAATTATGTTCCCGCAGGGCTACCATAGCTGTTCACATGCTCTAAAGGCCAATAACTATGCATCCCACCTTTAAAGACAAAAACTTGACATGATTTGTAGGAATAACTCGGCATCAACATAAATATTTTTGTGTGTTAATTATTTTTTTCCCCAAGACAATTCTTGATCTGGAAATAGTATATTGTGTATAGTGTATAGTAAAGTATTGTGGCAACATCAAAAGGGACTTATCAAAACTTGGAATTTAATTAATAAGTGAAAGAGAAAAGGCAGACTTATGATTTTAGTGTTTAGAGTTAATGTGTATTTTACAACACACGGCTTTAATCTTCATGACAAAGTCTTATACTATTACAACAAAGAGGAGATAGATAAGCATAAAACAAATGTCTTACATCATAGTGTTCTTCTTAAATAGAACAAACATTTTAATTAGTTAACAATGAGCACAGCCACAAGTAAATCTGAAGTGATTATTTGTGCCCTGAGAGAAAGGCTGTCTCCCTGCGCTCTGTCAAAAGGTCAATTATGGCCCCAAACCGGCATGCAGTGACAGTGACCTGGAAGCGCCACTGATGACCCCATATCCAGGGGCCCAAAAGAGTTGATCATCTAACATGCAGGCTGCCCCAAGCCATGGAAATCTGACATTTGTCCCTATTCAAATGAACACAAACAATATGCATCTCATGCCTGGGCCTAACCTGTGCCAAAGCTAAGGCACAGGGACCGGCGCTCTTAAAGCATTGTCCTCCAACTGGAGTCCATACTTGTTCTCTGAATAGAGACACGCACAGACCGTCCACTACCAATGGTCATTACAGCTCTTCAATAAAGCAGCAGGTCATAAATGGAGTGGGGTTAGCCAAGAACACCCTATGTTTTTAACTAAATAAGCCCAGACTCATAAAAGGATGACTAGCTAGAACTATTAGAATTACAGCTTTGCATTACAATTAAAGCAAAAGTTTTCTACTTTACAAAAAAGTATTTGTTTTCTCACTTGTTATTAGTATTAACTGTTTTATACTTTCTGGCTATGCTTGCAAATGTTACTCACATAACTCAAATCTACAAAATTGTACACATTTAGTATATTCCAAAAGAAGGGTTCGATTAAAGGAAAATCATGGATCATAGTCTTTTATACTACATTTAAATCAAGCATTTACACTGACATTTCAGTGTGTGCCTGTCTGATGTACTCTGCAACTATAAACACATTTGTGACTTTTATGCCTAAATACTACATCTTACTTTGGGAAATGTTGTGTTGATGTGTCAATCTGCACAGCAACAATTCTAAGCTGTCAATTGGGGCATTATTCTATTGTAATTGTTGGTAAGTCATTATTCAAAAATCATATTTAACTTTACAGTATTGAAAGACAGCAAGAAAACATTACCAAGTGTCCTTTTTATCCAAATGTATATAACTGTTTGGAAAAATGCCTTATGCTTTTTTTTATTGAGCCCAGTGTAAGCATGTTTATTACAGTGGAGTAAATCTTGTGCAAGACACCTCTGCGAGCAGGTTACGGGCCTAACCTCGGCATAGATTCCCAGTAAATTCCCCTTGAATAGCACTCGCCTGGAGCAACACCTAGCACGTGAATGTTTATCCGTGTGGACTCCCCATCTGAAGCGGTTTTGTCTGCTTGTGCACAAGGTAGCGGCCTGTCCCGGCTGCTGTGTGACACAGAGCAAGGCCTCTCATGTCTGCAGGGCGTACCGCGGAGCATGATCTCAAAATGCGGAAACACACCAAGAAAACTGCAAAAGGTTGAGCCGCCCGAACGTCTCTCGTCTGCACGTCAGTTAATTTCCCCTTTTTTTCCCCCCTTTGGTTCCACATCACTTTTCTATTATGTTTTGGGGAAACACAATACAAATCACACTGCTGGAAAAAAGAAAGAAATCTAATCATTACAAGCCTCAAATGAAAAAATGGATACCAGTGAAAAATGTACCAGAATTGTTATTTTTCACATTTTAATTCCCATCACAAGGAACAGAGCTGAAACGAAAGCCATGCTGTATTTCAGATTGGTTTCCTTTTGCCCGGAGCCATGCAGCACACACTGATATTAGTTTTAAATACAGATTGCTGGCAATAATAGAACAGAAGAGTCCATGCTTGCCACATAGGCCCGGTCAAGAGCTCCTTTTGCCGGACAATCAAAAAGCTCAAATAGATGTAGTTCTTTGAGCTCTGTCAACTGTAAACTGTTATTGATCCCGACAAATGAAATGTGTTCACGTTGATCGATCAAACGCATTATCTGTGGTTTCCAGTCTATTACCGGCACAACTCAGGAGGCGTCAATAAATACAGTTGGGTCGCCCCGGCTAGATTTCCTTCAAGCTGGAACGGCTGTAAAAACACATGCTTAAAGGTAATAGACCCAAGACTGAGAGCCCAAGGTGTCAACTCTTGCCAAGCACTTGTGTCGCACCCTTCAAGGTCTAGAGACACTTGTGCATGTACTGTATACTTACCCCTGCTAATACCCCCACAGACTCCCCAAACAAATGAAAGCCTTCCAGCTGGCAAGCGACGTGCGCACTTGGCAGGTCGGGCAGGAACACGAGAATTAAACCTATATGGCCCCAGCTACCAGTCCTCAAATATCAGCGGAGTCCAGCTCGGCACCGGGGACATGCAGGAGGGAAGCGTGTCAATGGGACAAAAAGAACCTCCTGGCACTACTCCATTCCAGTGTGTCGTGTGTAAGGAAGGAGGGAAAGTTTGGACGAGGACAAATGATCCAATGAGAAATAAAGTGATCCTGGAAGTTGGATAGGGAAGTGAATGTGCTACAAGGACGTAGGTTTGGATTTGACTTTGGTGTCTTGAGGGGCTGATGTTTTTATTTTCACATTGACTGTTTCCTGTCACCCGTTGCCTGTACGCTTTGCTGCACATGTTTTAATGCCATCTTCGTGCTTTACATTTTGGAAACCTTATTTCTTCAGCAGTATCAAGTCACGATACTGTATTGGTACGTGTTTTAAGGGGTGCCTTGGTGGCTGACCTTGCATGTTGTGTCCTTTGTCTCCACCTGCACTTTCCTGTCAAGTTACTGTTTAAGAAAAATAAATCTAAAAACAAAAGGTGCATTGTGTTTTATTTATGCAGTTTAACATTGATAAACCACTTTCAACATAATTATGTTTTAAAAGTATGTAACTGCCTTAAAATTAACACAAAAAATAATGCTTAAGTTTGTCTACTGGAGGAGAATCACCCATTTCCACTGGTTTTGTTCTTAGACAGCAAAATGTCCTTGCAACGCTACCGTAGGTAATCAAAGCTGTAAAATCAAGGTGTGGCAAAACATCACACTTTAAATTAATGTGAAATATACAAAAAATATGGAAAAGATTGTCTCTAAGACAATGTTCTGTGTCTGTAGATGAAATCAAAAGTGGAGCCCTTTATTATCACTTTTTCCAGTCTGGGGAGTCTTGAACAACTACAGCTTGTCATAAACCAAAATGAAAATCATTTGGAAATATATTGTTACTGTTGTCTGTGTGTTATGTAAACTAAAGACAAACAGATAATTTTAAGTTTTTCTAGTACTTAAAATAAGGCAAGTGAACACTGCTTTTTTAGCATTTTGTGTTGTTGAGTGATAACATAGATTTACTTGATTGAAAAAGCTTTATATTTCAGGCCATAAGCAATGGGTTTTTCTCTTGATTTCTCTGAGCTTTTGTACACTACTCCCCCTTGCTGTCTGTCAACTCAATAATTTTATGGCATGTTAATATACACAACTGTACAACATATTAATCCATATATAAATCCATATACACACGTACATCAGCTGATATACATTAATAAGAAAGACATTTGGATCAGTTATACCAGGTACCACTGTAAAAGACACAGGATTTTTAAGACATTTGTGTTTACTCTATCAACTGTTATTTGTCAAAGTATGAATGTAAAAAAGTCCTCATTCTATTGGTTTGTTCCAACAACATGAGAATGGCATAATTACTTTGATAAACATATCTTTAAGGTGGTATATCCCTTTATTCCAAACATTATGTCCACTGAGATGAGAGTTTTATGTAGCTTTGTAGGTATAGTTCATTTTGGGCCTTTTGCTATTTCAGGTGCATAATTTATTACATTATACTACTTTAACCTAACTGGAGTTCACTCTCTTCACTTCTCTTAAACTCTGCTTCACTCATTTCTCTTCACTTCCTATTTGAAATCACTACTTCTCTTCTGTTGTTTTCACTCCGTTTGAGAAACCTCAGATGAACCTGAACGGAACCATCTCTCTGTGTCCTTTCACATCGCTCTGAGTCTAACAGGAGACTGACAGCTTGTCCGCAAAACTGAGGGCAGCCTTCGGAAGCGCGCTCCCCTCTACAGCGATAGAGCAGCTCTGATAGTTCCTTTATTATGGAAAATTATTTTAAACAGCATAAAATGGCCGGGGCTCATTTTTCCCATGTTTCTGCCACTATCACTCCGGCTATTGATAAGATGTCTAAATTTATTGCGAAATAATTCTGCAGGAAAAGAGATAAAAGGTTGCTGAATAAAATATGAGGCGAAGGCTGTAAATTGTGGCAATGCATATCATTTCATTCAAATGTAGGACACAATTACCATCTGCTACACTCATCAGTCCCCTCCTTTATGACTTAATTATATGTTTAATGCTATCAGATCAAGGAAAGGGCAAAACAGATGAATGAGGGAGAAAGAGAAAAGATTCCGCAACAAGACAAAAGACAGATGAAAGAGGCATAAAAGGATGGAATTGATTTCATTCACTGGGAAATAGGAAAAGTTAATTTAGATACAATGTTCGCTCATCTCCTGCGCCTTCGGAAGATAATAAAGCCAGCGTGTTGTCCACAGGTCTCACGTTGCTGTCACAATGCAAGTCAAGTTGCTCCAAAGTCTTGTTGTGCTCATTTGGAAGATGATTTGTTTGAGCTGTCACATGCTCAGATAATACATCAATCAATAATCATTTTTCAGATGTTTTATCAGTGACTTGTTTTGAAGGAGACTTAACCCTCAGACTTTATCATACCAGCAAGTATCAAACATGACCATGTGTAGATTTTTTCAGTTTTCCTCTAATATGTAAAGAAATAAATAAAAAGAAAGAAATTGTTGAACATTTTCTTTGGCATTGTATAAAATGTATAGCACAGGTAAGACTCACACCAGACTTACATTTTTTGGTTATTAATTCGCTTTAAATTCTTGCTGATTTTTGATATTTTATTATTAAAATTATTCTTCGTCTTCTTAGTGAATTATAAATCTTTATTTTCTTAAGACGTCTTAAATTGCACATATTTAAATGAGCCTATGTTAAACAAGATGTAATTTATTCAAACCTCCTGCAGGATGAGTTTTGGACCAAGTACTGGTATAAGTGGACTTTTCTGACTTGGCAGATTGTCTGTTGCACAGTACCAGGTACCTGGTAGGACATCCATAGAAAGTATTTGCAAAGAGCAGGTACTGTAAATGAATACCTGATCAGTGATTGTACAGTGAGTCAATCAGATGAACACAATGTTTACATTAATAATGGTAAAACACTTTTTTCTGGAGCTGTACAAGATAGATTTTGTCAAGTTTGTGAGTTTGTGAATTAACTAACCAGATAAGTAAGTAACTGGGAACCAATGCTGATTTACAATGACAACACAGACAAGAGGCAGCATTAAGATGTGGGACAAATTTTATAGAAATATGACCACTTGTGTCATAATCTAAAAGGTTTTGCACTCTTTCATTATATAAACTGTTAATGGTATTGTTTTTAAAGGCCAGGGACCTTTTTTAATCTCTAACATAGACGTCTTGAGTATATTAACCAGGCCAGCCAAGAGCTAAGTAGATTTTTATGTACGTGTACTTTTCCATTCTTTTTCTGTCACATGATCAAAGTAATATGACCCATACCTGTAATGATTGTGCTCTGGTAAGGTTTTTTAACTTTAAACCCTTTTCTGTTGTTAACTTGATTTGATCCAGTGAGCGATCCTAGGAGCCAGGACTTTCTCTCTCAACCACAAAGGGTTTATTTCTCCACATCATTCTTGTCATGGACTTGAACAGTTCAGATTCTGTTCTCTTCAAATGTATTATACTGGTGTCGGGTTAATGTGGTCTCGACTTAAACACTACAATGTCAACAGCTGAGCACAGTTACATTTCAGATTAATTCAATAAAATATTCTTTCATTAACTGTAATTAATAATAAATCGTATATATTGATTTTGCTATTGTTTAATATTTTATCATGACGTCATCCTCACACAACACCAACTCCAGTGTTCAACCCTTTAACAACAACAAATGAACTTCCCATTGCTCCAACTTTTTGTTTGGATGCAAATCATGTCAAGCGCGCGGTCACAAAGAAAGCAGGGGTGGTCCAAATGGCTGTGGGGTAGAAAGCTGGCCAGTGGGCATCCCAGGTGCCAGCGGGCACTGTCCCGACACTGTGTACCTTTGGCCAGAACTCATTACAGGGTGACATTTAGGACGGCTGCTGTCCATGCCAAGTCAGCCCTCTGGATTGAGACAAATGATGTAGTTTTTTTATGTCAGACATTAAGTCATGTCCAGTGGGAGCCAACGCAGTATCACCTTCATGTCACCTGGAAGGAAAGGGATAAAGGGCTTGGACTTGGTTTAAAGGCATGCTATTTGATTGAGTATTTAGGCATACAATACATCACTGAATATTTTTTTGTGTAGACATACAGTCAGGACAGAAACAACAAAACTAATCCGGCTGTGTTTCATCTTGTTATAAAATGTACTATCAGCTTTTCCCACAGCTCTCTACTGTTAAGGTAACCACGTCGACATTTTAGTGTGGATGGGGAAAAAGAGTGACTCCTTAAAAAACATGTAAACAACACTAACCTTTATTATTAACGGTTTGAGGTATTTATCATGTTGAGTTTAATGCAGTACATGTCACAGGGTTGATAGTCAGAGTCAGAAAATGAAACTTGTACATCTAACACAAGATTATTTAGGCTATATATTCTCTTAGTTGTGGACAGCTATGAACAACAGAGCTTGAGTATAAGACTTGAGTAAGTAAATAACTTAAATAAGTCCAGTGCGACTCATAAAATACTCAGCTATATTGTGAAGTGGTCATGTCCACTCTGTCCTGCCCTGTAATTTTAAGCTTATGCTCACTATGTTGAGCATTTAATGCAGTAACATAGCCTGTGTAAAAAAGAGTTACTGAAGCTTTTGGGGAAATCAGTAAATAAAAAATAAATATATAGAGCAAGCAATACAAGCACTCAGAAACCTACCTACATACCTGCACACTGCAGATGGTTTAACAGTCATTTGTTCTGCAGCTTCTGTTTCCTCAAACCCTAGAATAAAACCAAACAATGTACAGAACATGTTAAACATTGACATATAGGTCATAACTAGCAACCTTTCCATTGTAATTTTTGGTATCAGATTTACTGCCAAATTGCAACATTAAAATTCTGTTGCACTTGCTGGTCCGCAGGTTCATACTTTTACACTGGAATCAGATAAAGCCTGTTTTAATGGTGGTTCAAAGAGCTGCTTTCTTGGGGAAATTAAGGTGCAGAGTGAATACATCTCGTAGGAAGTTCACCGCGTCTGCAAAGACTTTCCCTTTAAATTAATATTTGAGTGGCTGTTGGCATGTTTACAAATGAGAAATTTTGTCTATAAAATGACACGCCTAAGTTTAATATCAAAACTTCTTTTATCAAGATTTTGAGGACATTTCTTTTGCATGAGTTGGCAAACTTCTAGCTTTATATGTTTGCATTTTAAACCCAAAAAATAACAGGTAGAAGAAGCCATGAGGGCCATAATCCTTCCAGCTGCAGCAGATCAACAGAACTAAAGCTCCATCTTGTGGACGGAAGGAAGTACTGCCTCTAGGATTTTCTCACTATCACATAAGGCTTCAGCTTGAATTAACGCTAAAAGTCAAAATATGTCTCAAATAATGCACCCAAACTTGAAAAACTGAAGCAGATGTAAATGGTTTTGCACAGTTTTATGCATCGTTTTATCCACAGTAGACTCTGAAGTAGAAAGGTCACTAAATAGACAAATTAAAACACAGTTTAAGTGACCTAATACTATCTGCAAGTATCTCACAAAGAATAAAATGAATCAAAGTTGTTTATCCCCTTTTTATTATCGGCCATATTATCTTTAATTGCTCATTTGACGTATCCGGAATAAAACATTCACATGATGCATATGCTGTGTGGATTTTTCCCCACACAAGCCTCAAGTCCTAACAAACAGAAAAATAGGATATGTAATTGATTATAAGTTAATTGTGCAAAGGTCTCCCTGATGGGAACCATATGTCAACACAGGCAGTACATTCACTAATTCTAATCACAATTAATTAAGTGGCTAACAAATTACATACATCATAGTTAGCACATTGAGGGAAACTACCGCAGGAAGTGTTGTGAAACAAATTAGCTTTAACAATGAAAGAAAATTACATCACATAACTAAATATTATACTCGTTTCCGCAAGCCATATTTCTTAATGAATTCTGTAATTAATTTAATTCACACAATGTGCATAATTCGGAGCGGGAAATGTCACTGGGTCAGACTTAACCATATTGTCGCGGGTTGTCTGTTTTCAACGAGCGCCATATTAGCACAACATGACCTCTATGTAAATTACACAGACCAACTGTTGTCATTTTAATTCCAGGGTCTAATTAGCATGTTCTAAAGATATAATACGAGTACATTTAGCTTCTTTTTACACGTGCCACTGCTTTAGCATTAGCTACCTCAGTTCAGTTCGCCTTAATCCCTCCGACGAGGAACGTTGTGACGACTTAAGTTGCACATGTCAGCCTGGACAAAAAGTTCTCATTTTATTCTTGCTGCCGGTATTAATATGTTTTACTTTCTCTTGTCAAAGGAACTTCACGAACTCTCGAGAGCAGTCAAGCATTACTGACAAGTGAGTGGATCCGTTTACTGTAAATTACACCATGTTTCTGATAGAAATAGGACTCGCACGTGCAGGTCAACAAGCTCTCGTGCTTTAAAAAAAATAGTAGGCCTATATGGAAGACTGCAGAATGTGAATCATGTAACTAGCTTAATAGTAGCCTACGTTGGCCAAAACTAACTATTAGGCTAAAATTATTATCAAGCTGTATATATAGATATTATATTGTAGCCTATCAGTGAATAGACCTGATATTGTATTGAAACACTTACAGACTACTTGATAGGCTAACATACCTATTTTCTTTTTGTTTTTTTACAGTAATTTTTGAACTGAATAATAACAAATTGTATTATCAGTGAAATATTTTTACATTTTCCAAGACAAGATTAATCAAGTACTTTCCAGTTGCTTTTTATATATTGTAAAGTGAATATATTTCAATTAATTAAACCAATTTTTCTCCATATACCATGCAAAGTAAACATGAACACATCTATGTATGTCCATTGTATCGCCTCCAGTAATGTCACCATAGGATTCTGAATAACAATATCCTGTTTATTGGCGTTCACCTTTCTGTCACCTCTGTGTTGTGAGTGCATTTCCTTACCTAGTACCCATCAGCTTAGAGACCATACAATTAAATAGAACCAAATGATACCATGAGTGTGGATGCGGAAATGGGTGCATAAATGAATAAATTGACCAGTGGATGGAACATAAGCTAACACATGCATTGCAGGGCTCGGGGGCTGTCCTGAGGCCAATCATTTAGCTAACACACTAATGAAAGCGTGTGTAGTGTGGCTAAGGGCAGCCACCATGGGAGGTACCATTCCCCTCCCTCCTCATGTTGGGGACTGTTAATAGGCTGGATGGAGTCAATGGGGCTCCCAGGAGAGAGCTGCTGATGAAGAGGAAAGCCTGCCGTCACCTTCACTAATCACTGCCTAATGGGTGAACTAATGCAGCGCTGCACATGTGACTGTGCAACGTACTTAAGAATATATATAATCACTATTGTGGGAAGAGTGAGGGTGGGTATTATGCTGCCAAAGAGTTTAAACAAATCTAGGTAGGTACAGTAACTATAACAAGTTACTGTTTCATGATGTTGGCCAAATTTGACCTTTTCCAAAGAGGGATAGGTTTTAATTGAATAGAATTCCACAGAAAACACTTTAGAGTTACAATTTCTCCTTTGAACAAGCAAAAGTGCAATTTACTTTTTTGAATCTATTTGGAAGCAAGCCTTTCAAAATTCTTTGTTTTCTTAAGCTTTTATTAACTTCATGAGTTCTGAATCGATTCAATTCAATTTTATTTGTATAGCCCAGTGTCACAACAATTGCCTCAAGGGGCTTCACAAAATCAAAAGACTGCAAATATGCAAACATCACCCTGATGTCCTTAGCCTCCATCTGGGTGAGGAAAAACTCCAAAAACCCAGAAGGGGAAAAAGAGAAACCAAAGTAAGAGCCACAGAAGGAGGGATCTACTCCCAGGATGGACAGGCTGTGCAATAGATGTGTGTTAACAAGTAAGGGAGTTTTAGACATGGTTTGCTGTCAGATGTGACGTTAAATTCTAATTCTTAATTAAGTACTGTTCATTTCAGACACTGTGTTTAAATAGCGCCACAGCTCTGATCAGATTTATTCAAACATAGAGTACACACACACACCTAAATAAATGGGCTTCATATTGAACAGTGTCACCGGTTATTCCTGTTCATTTGACCTCTAACAACAACCTTATAACCTTATACATGTGGAAATTCAAGTTCTACTAGTCCACATTTAAGGTGTGTGCAGTGAATGCCAAGCTGACCAACCCCAGCTGGCACACAACATGATGTGATAAAAGTTTTGTAAAATAATAATTAATTTTAAGAATAAATTTCTTGGCAGTTAAATGTTCGTAATGTGCAAAATTTGTTGTGAAGTTTGTAACGCTGCGTTAAGAGCCCGCTTCCGGTTTACACAATAAAGCTCTCAATTAATAAATTTGTGGCAAGAAATTGCTCTAATTTAATTTGAAACAACCTTTGACAAAACACCGAACTTGTTATAGTACGCATAAGGCCTAATAAAAATACGTTTGAGTACCCCATGTTTACACTTTTATCTTCGTTTTACAACATGTGACTTCCTTTACATGTGTTGCTAACCACGCCCAGCTTACTTTCAGCTACGTACTGTTTACGTATTGAGCATTACGTGTCAGGAGAACTGACCAATCAGAGAGCGCTGGCCGAGTGGAAGTCGGTAGCTACGTTCTCATACAAAACGCACTGTCAAAGAAAGTTGTGGTTTGTAGATAAAGCGAAGAATTTAAAGATTTCCACAAAGTTGTATGCGTGTAAACTCATTTTGGGACTTCCGAATGAAACAGGATGTCCTACAGCGTGTGGGAATGACTGGAAATACCACGGTATGAAAAACTAACTTTATATTCTAGTCGGTGGTGATTGTCAGTCGCTACAGAGAGATATAGCACTGACTGAATGCATGTTTTCGAGCATGCCACGCAGGCAACTGTCTCATTTAAGGACAAGAATTCTGAGTCCACATCTTAAAATTGTCTCAAAGTTAAATGACAAACATTTCACATAAATATTGCTTTTAAAAAATCTGAAAATGATGAAGCTTCGGAGATATATGAGGGGGAGTGGGAGGGTGCTCGCGTTTGTGTTCACCGCATCTGTCATATGGCTGATCTTTGACATGGCCGCTCTACGCTTATCCATAAGCGACGTGAACAGCCAACTACTAAAGGAGAGGGTGATAAGAGAGAGGGAGCTTTACAAAGAGCAGTCTAAGGTGTCACAGGTGTTAAAGGAGGGATTTGGAAACCCTGTTCAGAGAGTCAACCTGGGTGTGACAGAGGCCAATAATGAACTGCTCAATTCAGACAAACTGGCTCAAGTGTACAGACATGGAGGAAAGAAGAGGGAGAAAGTTTTTGGAGACAAAAAAGTGAACTATTTCAAACAAGATAGCAATCTTAAAGACATGAATGGACCTGCTTTACATGATCCCAATTTAGAGCAACAACGTGAGGTTCCATCCAAAGTACGTGTTGACTTGGATTTGAATGATAAAATACCATCAGATATTGAGGAAAATAAAGGAGCAGCACTGCCAACCTCAAAGAACAAGCTTACCACAGTTAAGGATATTCTACCAAATGCTCCGGACAAAGAAGTAAAGGATGGACAAGTCAAGACGACAGCACAAAAGAAAGCAGAGGAGGCACGCCCTGGTAATACAACAGCTAACACTCCAATCAAGGATGTAGAACGTGAAGTAAACACAGGGCTTAAGGAGACACAAGTCGAGACAACTGCCAAAACTGAAGTGCTGGCCGAAAAGGAGCCACTAAAGTCTACCTCAAAGCTCAAAGCAAAAGTGGATGTCACAGGAAATGTCACCTCCAAAAAGCCAATTGTCCACAAAGTGCTTTCCCTAGATATGACTCAGTCTCCCAGAAAACCCAACGCTGTGGGCCAGTTTGGTCATGCAGTGATTCTTGGCAGTGAAGAGGACGCCGAAGTCAAAAAGAGATGGAATGAGGGTCATTTTAACGTCCACCTAAGTGATCAGATCCCCTTGGACCGCGCCATCCCAGACACAAGGCCTGAAATGTAAGCATTCTTCAACAATAATTACATAAAACCACTTTAGTAAATCTGATAGTTGCTTTGCTTGGTGTCATAAGGTGTCAACAACACTTGGTCCACAATGAGTTGCCATCCACCAGTGTCATCTTCTGTTTTGTGGATGAAGTGTGGTCCACTCTCCTTCGCTCCGTGCACAGTGTCATCAACAGGTCTCCGCCGCATCTGCTCAAAGAAGTTATTCTAGTTGACGATTGCAGCACCAAAGGTAATGTCATTTAGAATGGCTCTTGAATAAAATGTGTGATTTCAGTTAGGCCATTGCCAGGCCCTAAAAAGAATTGTCACTGTACTTCCAAATTTACAGCAGCTGCAATATTCAAGCTGTGGCTTTAACTTTGCAGATTATTTGGGGGAGCAGCTGGATATCTACATGGCAAAGTTTCCCAAAGTGCGAATTGTTCGTCTGAAGGAGCGACAAGGTCTGATCAGGGCCAGAATGGCTGGAGCAGCAATTGCCACAGGTACATGATTATATGAATGTTTATCTAGTCCATTCTTTCCCAAGCAGTAGGTCACGCTAAATTTTATTTGGGTCACCATAGAATTTCAGTTTTTAATAATTTAATAAAACTGGAAATGTGATAGTGAGAGTTGGGCTGGCCATTTAATTGAAATAGCTGCTTTTGAAAATAGTAAAAATTGCAAAACCAACATAACATAATTTAGACCGAAACTTAAAAATGTAAAAACAGACAAACTTTCCCAAAAAAAAAAAAAAAGAGCAAAGCTATAGAAAAAATTAACAACCGTAAAGTGGGTGGTACTCAAAGAGACAAAAAATTTGTTGAGGTTTGAGAATCACTGCTTTAGTTAATAGGTCTGTATAAAAAACAATCTTTTAAAACAGTCTTAGGACAGGAAAACCTATGGAATTGAAAGTTTTTGTTCAAATATACACTACATTTTACTCAGTGCACCTTTTTTAAAGAATGGCAATATGGAAACAATTTGATTGAGCAACCAAAGCATAAAGTAAAAGACTTTTGTTAATTATTCACATTTTGATTGAATTATATATCTCCATAAATCTTTATACATTTCATATTGTTTCCCCTAAACATCTGTTTTTACTTTAGCTGTAAGTGGCTCAATTGAAGTCTTGGGTAAAATACAGATAAAAAAAAACTGGTACAATATGTTACAATATGTTTAGCTCAAATACAAATATATCATTGTATCTGCTCACACTCCTTTGATTAAAAATCCCAAGAAGTCACTCTGATAAGAACTGGTGTTGTGCACTGTTGTACGTAAATGTGGTTGCTTGTTTTTTTAATATAGTAACAGAATGTTGACCGTGTCACAGGTGAAGTCCTGACTTTTCTTGACTCCCACGTTGAGTGTAACGTGGGCTGGTTAGAGCCACTGTTGGAGAGAGTCTATCTGGATCGCAAAAAAGTGCCCTGTCCGGTTATAGAAGTCATCAGTGATAAAGACATGAGGTGACAATCACATATTCAAGCAACACTGAAGCCATACAGTCAGACACTAAATTTGATTTGAGCTGTTTTAAGTCAGCTTCTTCCTTTTTCCTTTGTAGTTATGTGCTGGTTGATAACTTCCAACGTGGTATTTTCAAATGGCCTTTGGTGTTTGGTTGGAGTGCGTTACCAGAGGACTACATTAAGAAGAATAACATGACCATCGCAGATCCCATGAGGTCCTACCTCTCAATCATTTTTACATGACATTGAGGCTGTATACATTTCAGCTTCTTGTCTAAGGTCTTTTTGTCTTAAATATGTGTTGCAGATGTCCTATTATGGCAGGGGGGCTCTTCTCCATTGACAGGAACTACTTTTATGAACTTGGTGCCTATGATCCTGGCTTGGATGTGTGGGGAGGAGAGAATATGGAGATCTCTTTCAAGGTATGTAATTAACATTCGAAATAGCGGAGTATGTTTAAGTTTAAGGGTGTATAATCATGATCTGTGCTGCATTTAAACTAGATCTGGATGTGTGGAGGAGAAATCGAGATCATCCCCTGTTCCAGAGTGGGCCATATTTTCAGAGGGCAAAACCCCTACAAGTTCCCCAAAGACAGGCAGAAGACAGTGGAGCGTAACCTGGCCAGAGTGGCTGAGGTCTGGCTGGATGAATACAAAGATCTTTTCTATGGCCACGGATACCAGCACCTGCTGGACAAAAGCAAAACAGACATTGGCAACCTCACCGAGCAGATCGAGCTGAGGAAAAGGCTAAAGTGTAAGAGCTTCAAGTGGTACCTGGACAATGTGTATCCGGATATGGACGCCCACGTAGTTAAAGCAGAAGGACTGGTATGTAAATTTGTCCTAAACACAAATTACTGCATATTTTATTGTTGGGAAGCTTACTTTGATCTGATTTTTTTTTTTTTAAGCAAAAAATATCAAAATATCAACTGTGAATTTGCATTCATTAGTTTGCAACTCAGCTGGAAACCTCTTAACAAAGTTTACCAAACAGCAACTAATTAAGCTTCTTGGCAATAAAGCGTGTCTGTCTGTGTTTTTAAACAGCACACTCAAAGGGTTCCCTTTGGCAAATAAGCAAGGTTCATTTACCGCCGCAATCTTAAATGTTGGCGGTGTTGTTTTCACTCATATATGATGATTTTGTCTTTTGCAGGTCTTTAATCGAGGCTTGAGAAAATGTCTCACGCTTTTGAAAGGATCTCTTTTCTTTGAAACCTGTGATCTCAACCAGCAGGTAGGTTTTATTACAGCAGTTAACAACATATGCATAAGACAAATATTTTTATATTATATTTATATAGTACAAAATTCTGTAAAAAATGTAGTTATTGTCAGCACACCCTCAGTTTTGAGAAGCAGACAGGAGCAACTGCATTAGTGTTACTTAATTCAATTTAAATGTATTATTCCTGAAAGTGAAATTTTTAAATAAATTCAAAAGCAAATAAATTGGTTCTGACTTCATCTTCCACAGACTGATTGTACAGTCTTATGTCAGTCTGAAAAAAAGGAGTTCTTGTGGTGTTCTGTCCTGCAGCTCACTGATCTCAGACGTCCACTGGCTGCTCTCTGTTGTTCAAACGCCCAATGCAGAGGATGGTCCATGTTGTTCAGTACATGTATCCGCCCTATTGTCTGTTGCTCCACTTCTTCTGAAAGTAAAGGGGCTGAATAATTTTGCACGCCCAATTTTTCAGTTTTTTATTTGTTAAAAAAGTTTGAAATATCCAATAAATTTTGTTCCACTTCATGATTGTGTCCCACTTGTTGTTGATTCTTCACAAAAAAATATAGTTTTATATCTTTATGTTTGAAGCCTGTGGCAAAAGGTCACAAAGTTCAAGGGGGCCGAATACTTTCACAAGGCACTGTATCTATCAGTTGAATTTTTTGTTACACAGAAGGTATTTAAATGCATTTATTTTAACATATAACATGACCTATATTGTGGAAATATCTTCTATGGACAGCGTACTTGACATTGAAGTAAATACCAAATTCAGAGTGTGCTGACAGCTTATTGAACCCTATTTACAAAACACTAAACTGTCCCTTTAAAGGATTTTGTGCACTGTCTAAGTCTGTAAGTCACTGTCTCTTTAAGTCTGTAATTTAAGTAGTTACTGAGCAAAAATGAAAGCCCAGATCTGCAAAAAATGTCTGGTTAAACACTAAAATATAAACATTTTCTTAATTATATACTTCACAGTCCTCTATCCTTTTTTCTTTTTTAGAGTCAACACTTTAATTACACCTGGTTGAAAAGTCTCCAGCAGCAGGATATTTGTATCGCTCCACAGAGTAAAGAGGGCGGCGTCGGCTTGTACATGTGTGACAAAGCTGACGCGCGACTTCGATGGTTCCACAAACTTTCTGACTCAGTACTGGTGAGCTTTGTCTGCGTGTATCTTTTTTTTCTTCATACATGACTGGGCGTTCACTGTCACCCAAAATACAACTGTTTCTGTTCCTAATCTGTCTGTTATTGTGTCTTTGTCAAGGCGGAGCACTTTGTGACAGTCTATGTTTCTCATCGCATGTGTCTGGAAGCTGGGCCTCAAGGGGACGCAATTCTCCTTCAACCATGTGACGAAAACAACACTTTCCAGAAGTGGGAGCTTACTCATTACTACACCCAGTGACAAACTTTAAACTCGACTGAAATTCAGTTCAAACTGTGGTCCTGCAGCTTCAAAACACAAATAATGTAAAAAAAAAAAAAGCCTTGGTGGCAGAATCTTGTGGTGGTTGTGTGTGTGGGAATGTGCAATGGTTTTTCTTATTCATTCATTCACAGTTTGTCTTATATTTGGTGTGTATATATATATTATACTATGTCCAACCAGTGTGCCTGAGGTGAATGTTTAGTTAAATGGGTCTTTAGCTGAACGCCCACAAAAGACTGATTCAAGTTCTCTTCCAAAAAAGTTGCTGGATTCCTTTGATGCATGGAATGTATACATTTTGTCTCTGTATGTATATACGGTTTGTGTATTTACAGTGTCTGTTTTTGGTTTAAATGATTCATTTTATTTGGTTAAAGTTGATGTAGTGATGTTCCTATAACAAAAGAACAGTGCATATTTATGAACTATACACAAATCTTAGTGCCATGTTTATTCTTTACCTGATGATTGCTAATTCTGTGTTTGTCACTAGAGGGAAGTATTGTTCAAAACAACCTTAAATCAGTTTCAACTATTTAATTGAGTCCTAAACTTTTGTTAAATAAATTTGAAAAAAAAACATTTCTTGTTTATTACTTTATTACATTGTTTTTGACACATACTGTAGTGATACACTTTATGTAGTCTACCGTTATAAACAGGTCAGAAAACTGAGGCACATACACCTGCTATTAGTGTCACTTTTTGTCACACAGTTATAGTTCTTATTTAATCTGCTGTAAATAACAACATGCCTGATTTAAATACATCAATATTTCACATGAAGAGATGTAACTGTTAAACCCCTGTGTTAGGCTTTTTTTTTTCAACTTCTAATTGTAATAATGCTTTTACAAGTTCATCATGTACTCAAACTCTTCTATCTTCTCCCGAGTGTTGCCCCGGCGGATCCTGCGGTAGGACACTGTGCTGTACTTCGAAGACGTGAGGTGGTTGAAGGATTTCAGGTGACTGGACTTCTTGTTCAGAGGCAGAGTGGAGCGGCCCTGACTGGGATCCTGGGCTTGGAGGACACTGTATTCGATGCAGTTTTCTCCTGCTCCCAATAAACCTCAAACAGCTGGTGCGGGTGGTTTGCGTTCAACAACTGCTTCGAAGGCACTGGTTGTTCAGCCAATGCAGAAAAATCTTCTAGGTTTGCTGTGGCGTCTTTCTCCTCAACTGGTATATTCACTGAGAACAAAAGGAAAATATGAAATTGTCTGTATTTAACACTCGAAAAAGGGTTTTATATCATATTTTTTTTACCTTTGTTTGAAGGTGTATGCTCTGTTTTGGAATTTGTGTTGTTTAAATTGAGGGCTTCTTCACAAGTGCTCACTAAATTCTTTAATCTTGAATTTGCTGATTCTAAATCTTGCTGTACTGAAGTCTTCAGAATCTCTGCTGTGTCTCTGTCCGTGACCTCCTGTGCTTTACCTACATTTGAATTTGCACTAACTTTTTCCTCTGCCTCTTGTTCTTCCCTCTGCGGTGTCTCGTCAGTCTCACTGTTAAAAGGCCGTCTTGGTTTGGACGTGACCTCCCAATCAGGTGTGTCTTCATCGCTGTAGAACACAGAGTCATCTCCCTCCTCCACTGACCATGTGTCTGTCTCTCGGCATGGCTCTTCTAGGCTCTGCAGTGCCTCAGCTGTCATCCCTCCAATGATCTCCAAAACTTGACAGGCCACTGCACCTTCATCTCCCACCGCATTAGGAGGTAATGTGTCTGCCATCCTGCTCAAGTCTGCCAAATTCTCCTCAGAGCCCAAGACTGTTACACCTCAGCATTTTGCAAAATATGGTCTACATTGTAGAAAAAAGAGAATCTGTCCAAGCCCGGGCTCTGTAGTGTTCAGTACCATGTAGACCTATTCTGTGCAAAGTCAAGCACAAGGGTTTTGTTGTGGTGTCAACAAAGCTCCTTTGTGATTCCTGCATCTGCATATGGAATGAATGCACTGCTTCTGTAATCTTTTCTGAGTGACCACCTTCTTTCTGTGTGACGTAAGTGCAGATTAACATTCCTCCATGGTTTACTTAAACGTAGCACATGGCCTTATTATGTCTTTTTAAGTGCAAACCATTAGTTCTTAATGCTGCACTATGTTACATTTTACCAGAAAAATTACTGATTGAGTTCTTAAATACTGCCTTAAATCCTGAATTTAAGTATAGTACTGTGTTGAGTAAAACTGCTGTAACAGGCTTCATTTGACAAGACTTGCACTAAATACAGTCACAGGAAACCAATCAAGTCACACATTTTAGATATTACAGGAAATAGGTGTGTTTCATGGTCTACAATTGTTATTAATATGTATTTTTCATATGTCATCAGCAAATATGTTCATGCGGTTTAGAGTAAACCCATTGCACTGGGTCTATGAAAGTGGGGTTACTCTCCGTTTTTAATTTCAAGCAAATAAACAAACTCCATTATAGAGGCTCTGACTAACCCTGAGCTGCTACAGATATTCATCTTCTGAACTAGAAAACACTGGATTCAGAGACTTAGTATAATCTTTAGATAATGGACTTAATGGTATTTTTCACTTTATAATGTATTCTTTTGTGACTTTAAGGCTTAGTATTATCCTGAAAAAAGTTTCATAGTGTAGCTTTAAATCAAATCTCCATAAACGAGAGAACAACAGATGACAGAGTAAAGAGTATATCATTTGTGGTTGGATCCCACTGTCTTGACCTTTGACACTTTAACAGTGAATGGGGCCAACGTGTATCATCATCAAAGCCTGTTTTAGTTGACTTACTCTGTGAGAATGGGGTACACCTGGGATCACCTCTCATGATCTCAAATGCTACTCACCTTTAACACCAGCCTAGAGACCTCTCTTGCATTTCTTTTGTCAAAAAAATACAAGCCGACTAATTTTTCCTTTAAAAAAATATTTAGCTGTGACCGAACCATCCAGTTATCTCCTTCTCGTTAAACATTGTGTGATTGAATTGCCCAGATTTATCCCTTTTTTTACATCGATTCCCTATTTTCTGTTTCTGTTTTCTTTTTTAGCTGAAAAAGACACATAAAGTGCTGAATATACACTTTCTCTATTTTATCAGCAGCCATTACTTCTTTATTGACAAGCGGTGTGGACCAATGGCAGCACTCCTTTTTCCAGAAGCGAGCATGTGATTGGCCAAACTCCCATTGAACACTGAAAATTCTCATCTATTAACAACAACAATTGTTTACATGGATTCCCATAAGCTGAAAGACTAAGCTATCAGCTAGTCAGCCTGGGGTCCATACCAAAAACATAACAATTCATTAGAAAATAGAACATTTTAAACATTTACAAAATGTTATACATATACAATCATTTATACATTTTAAACATATTTAGTTCATTTAACTGTGCATATTCAGTACAAAACAACCACTTACTTACGTCAGAGTTTTCAAAATATTCTTAAACACTGACTTACTTTTCAAAGAACAAATGGGAATGTTATTTCAGTTCACTATAACAGGGTTTGATGTTACTATATGATCATTAGCCGCTGATTTGGTGTTATAATTCTGCATAGAATTAAAATAAACAAGGAAGACAGGCATTTTCAAATTCACTGTTATATAATAAAGTGCCAAGAGTAACTAAAATGTTTTGGCCTAGATTGAGCCAAGAAAGACTAGAATACATTTCTTCTGTGCTTGTTGTCATTGCCAGATTAAACTGCTCCACAGAACGTAGTCTGTTTCACAGTACCACCGAGAAGGGCTCCCGTTGGAAGCATTTGCAAAAGAGACTTTAAATGAATAACTGGTCGGTGATTGGATTTAATAACCGCAGTTTTATCCAATCAGAGCAGCTCCATGTTGTTTATGTTCATAACGGTAAAACCTACACTACATCTTCCAGCCTAAAACCTGTCAGTGCTGCCACATCATTGGACACAACGAGCCGGTAAAGCCAGGGTTTGGACTGCAAGTACTTTGATTGGAGCAGTTCAAGATGGATTTTTGTGAGTTTGTAAAGTTCCAAATCTTGTGAGAGTCCACCTGCAACGCATGGTTAGTTCAAGTATAGGCTGACAGTTATTTGTTTTTAAATTGTGGGTGAAAGGTGAAAGTACATTCAAACTGCACAAAGTAAGGCTGTGGCTGCCAAAGGGAAGTGAACCTTTGTTGGGGGCTTGGTAACAAAGGTTTCACCAAAGCGTATTATGCTCAGACTTTGTGTAATGCTTTTCGTCTCACACAACTAAATGTGCTCATAGCCTCTTTTAGCCCTGACTGATTTATGAAACTAAATCTTTATAACAATCTTTATATACTTTTAATCAATTTTTTTGATCTTTGTGGCAGTAAAAAAAATAAACCTAACCCACTTGTTAGAGCACATACCATATACACAAGTTTGATTCCTGTCTATCTACTGTGCTAACAAAGACAAAAAGCCCCCCCAAAAAAATCAACCTCCTCATATTTGACATGTATATCTAACGCAATCTGTCACTTAGGACTTTTGGTTAACACTTTTAATACATAAATTCTCCTTTTAAGATAAAATGTCTGTGCAGTTTCTAGTGGTTCTCAGATTCTCAAAATACGTCCAAATCAACTTTAAGACATTATCTTTATTCTTACAATTCTGACAGTACATTGACAACTTACACAAAGTATTCTTGTGTGTGTCTGAATAGTGAAACTATGTTAGGCATGGCCTGAGAATAACTTGGAAAAAAAAACGTTCACTAGTAACTCATGTGCCCACATCCTGTTTTTAGCTGAGCAGCAATGCAATGTAGACTTTGGGTTTGAGCATCTAAGTGTGCACAAATATGAATCAAAATCACATCTTAGATGTGTAAGTGGTTTTTAAATGTATGTGTGCTACATAAATACAGCTGTTATGATTGCTGAACTGGAAACATGGCAAGTGTACATTCATTTAAACACGCAAAGAGTAATGCTTTTGTGCCTCAAAATATCTCTCAGTCACAGTTATTCACATTTCTCTCTCGATACAATCACAGTGTAAGCATTTTCATGTCCATGTGATGTCTAGTGTCTTTTTATCTCTGAGTATTGAATCCTGTTTCCTCTTCCTCCACAGAACTCTGAAGTCCAGGAATCAGCTTGAGGATATGTTTGCGGACACTGGCTCTCCGGCTCTTTCTTGGCAAAGTCCCAAATATGGAGGAGATTTTTGTGTCTTCCCAAGCTGAAGAGAGTGAACTGTTGCTTCCAGCCAAACTCGAGCTGCTGGAGCGGCTGAGGAGCTGGTGGGGATTGCTGGTGCTCGAGGAAAACCTCCGGCCCTGTGGACAGAAATCTCTGGAGAAAAAGCAGCCATCGTCGTCCATAGTGGCTGCACTCAGGGGACTAGGCGAGCTAAGGTCTCCGAAAACACTCAGCTGGTCACTGTCGTCCGTCATCACGCTCTTGTAGCTGCTGTCGCTGGAGAAACGTCGACCAAAGCGGCCGGTGGGGGAACTCAGATCAGAGTCGATTGAAAGGTGAAGGCTGTCGTCATTTGTCTGGCCTAGAAATACAGAAGAATTAAAGAAGGGACAGTACATATTAATGAACATACACATGATATGTAAATATGTCAGGTTCTAACCATGAGCTAGTTTCCATAAGTAGTCCCTAGACTAGTTGATTGAAATAGGTGACATAAAACAAGATCTCACATTGACATTTGACAGAAAAACAAACCAACATGATAACATATTAAAGATATAACATAGCCCTAAACCGTCATAGTGTATTACAAATAGCCCTAAAGCGTCATAGTGTATTACAAATAGCCCTAAAGCGTCATAGTGTATTACAAATAGCCCTAAAGCGTCATAGTGTATTACACATAGCCCTTTAGTGTCATAGTGTATTACACAAAGCCCTTTAGTGTCATAGTGTATTACACATAGCCCTTGAGTGTCATAGTGTATTACAAATAGCCCTTGAGTGTCATAGTGTATTACAAATAATCTAACAAAGTGCTATATTCTATTGCATCTACTTGTTCCTGTAAACAAACTATACAAGTAAGTTAAGAATATATTATTTTTGTCTAGAAATGTACCTTTTATAGTATTATTTCACCTATGAGCACAAGTTTGATTAGATCTGAACCACTCCTTTAAATTACTTTTAAAAGTAGCAACGGCTTCCCATATTGTTGAAGGCAGGCTATTCCACTGAATACTACCCTTGTAGGACAGGACATTTTGACTAAAGACAGTTTTCCTTGCAGGCCCCTCACAATCACCCCTGGTTATGGCCCCAGTGGTCCAAAATGTCAGAGGGTCTGTACTTGAACCCAACCCATGTAGACTTTTATAGATAACACAGGCATTTTTGGCATTTTAAAATTTTATAAAGTTTTCAAAACTAAGTAGATTATACTTTTGAAGAATATTACAATGAATTATCTAAGACACCATTTTTACATGAAGTATTTTACTGTATGTTACACATGAGTAGCTTTGGACTCTAATTCTGAGGGGAACTCCTTCTAATTTGTGTGGAGTTAGCACTTCGATTCATACGGTAAAGCGCAATAAAGATGTAGCAAGTGATATGTGAGAAAGGAAGTGTTGTGGTCTGGCAGCTGGGCCAGCCCTCACCTCGCAGAAGACGCCTTTCTTGTAAACTAAGCTTCTGCAGCTCCAACAATTTCTCACGTAGGGATTGCTGTGAAAACAAAAAGATAGCTAGTTATGCTTCCTGTAACTGTAACTTTGACTTTGACATTTTACTAAGTCCTTTTCAGTTTGACCAGCCTTTTGTGTGGTTATAAATCTGATCTTTTAAGGTTACCTAATTAAACCACAGTGTCAACAAATCCTTTTTCAAAGTGCCACACACCTTCAGCTGGTTCATCCTCTTCTCCAGCTCTATCTGTTTGACCACATTCCCACTGACAGTCTCGATCCTGCGAGCACAAATGCACATATTTAAGACAAATCCTTGCATCTGTTCATATGATCTCTACTTTAATCTGAGTTTTTGTTCTCACTTGAGACTGTTGGTGGACTCTCTTATTAAATCTAATATGTGCTGATGTGAGGATCCTTCAATGCTGACACCATTGATGGTAATGATTATATCTCCTGAGGAACCAGCAAAGACAAAAACCCATTAATAACCACAAAACAATATGTTTTATCTTCATGTGTGCTTTTCTCAGTTAGTGGGTGGGTGGTGGAATATAAACACTAGAAAGGTCATGTAATGTATAAAGGCCGGTTTTGAAAAGATGTGGTTCACCTGCGGTCAGGCCTGCGCTCTCAGCAGCACTGTCCTCCTTCACTGTGCACACAAATGTGCACATCTCCACTGCAGAGCTGTTCCTCAGCTGCAGGCCGTACGTCTGCAATTGGACATAGGTTTGTATTTAAAGCATAGAAAAGACTTTAGAGTATAATTTAGACTTTTGAGTATAGAGTATAGTATTTACCTGAATTTCAAACCCGAATGATTCATTGTCTTGTTTTTCAAGTATAATTGTGGTCCTGTGCAAACATGAATGCATTTGTAATCTTAGTAAAATTCCAAATGCAACTTTAGTTATGCACATTATACATAAATGTAGACTTTGTGACTGACTAATCTTACTCATGAGATTTATTTACCTCTGTGGGTCAGAGTAATCCACCAAGGAAGTGGGCTGTTTGGGCTGTGAACACAGAAGAAATACAGTTCATTTACATCTTAAACATCTGAAGTCTTGTTGATCCGTTATGCGTTATATAACACACGACAGATTAAAATAGTTGGAAGGCTTTTGACACAGCACAGCACTGTTCTGTTGTGGTTTAAGAAAATCTCTTTCTTCCTTTAAAACACTAGATTAACATACCCTACTACCATTTAATCAGTAATTCAATGTCTGCATCTGTATTCAGTGACTACATAACTTTTCATTTTAACATTTAAAAAGCTAGAAGCCATAAACTGCTTTTCTGCGTAAATAAATTGCGGACTAAAACAATTGCTTCCTGGCTGAATCAGGTGTTGCCATTAATTTACTGAAGTTTCCTGGTTACAATGCCATATTTTTACCATAAATGTCACAGTATTGAACACATTTGATAAATGTGGATGTTCAATTCAGCGTAATTATTAATGCAACAAGTGTACCTCATTGTGCTAGGTAGAGACTGTCTAAGGTAATGTTGCATCATGTCCACCTGAGTTGGCCTTGCAGCTCTCACCTTGCAGACTCTGGGCAGAGTCGACGCATTCTGTCGCTGTCTGTCTCTGTTTCCCCTCAGTGAACGGCGGTACCACAGGGAACCTTTCTTCCTCGCCGCATTATTATTATCCAGGTTGCAGTTCTCCTGGCTGCCGTTGCGACCGAGCACATTGACATTCATGGTGGACTGCATTGTAGATGGAGGTAAGCCCTCAAAGCACCATCCTGTCCTCCTTCTTCTTCTTCTTTTTCTTCTTCTCCTTTTGCTGCTGACTGCCAAGTGTGTGTGGGCCCTCCTGTGCAGCCAGAAGTAACAAAAAGTGTCACAACGGAAATCTACATCATGTGATAGATTTGTGGTCAACATACATCTGCCGTCTCACGCACCTCTTTTTCTATTCACCTCTTTCAACTTTTTTTCTCGAGAATCTCTGCTGCACTGTTTTGAAAGGGAAACAAAGAATGTTTATCCCCTTTCAAAAAGCACCCTTTTATTTCTTTGGCAGTCTTTGCAATTGGATTTATGGTCTATCAGAAATCAGTAATGCATGAGGAAAGTGCTACCCCTTACCTCCACAAGCCGCACCCGCTCCTGGCTTCAGTCTCAGTCCCTCAATGGGACTAAGCCTCGGCCTGATCCCGAGGCCTGTGTGCTGCCAAGCAGGGAGACATGTCTTACGAGGGCAGACAAAAGGCTGATTTAGCTCGGGGCCAGTGTCCCGCTCCCCAAACAGACAGCATGGGTCATTGGGCCAAAGGCATCAGACATGCTTGGATCAAAAGAGAGACTCACACACACAGGCCAGTGGTCAGAGGAACAATAGGGAATAGGGAAAATACACAACACGCCCAGGTACACTCTTTAATCTGCAGGACACAATATCAGTGCAAAGGCTGCAGCTGCAAAGACTCCAGGAAAACAGCAGCACATTAACAGACTGTACAACATGAACCAAGTTGAACATAAGTTCAAAACAATTTCCTCTGCTCCATTGACCCCGAGCAGCATTGGCCAAGCACCTACAGGACTGTCTGGGACATTGCAAATTTGGTCTTTTTTCTTGCGCTTTTCATCAAAGGAAAGGGTTTTGTACTAATGAGGTCATGCAACATAACTGAAATCTAGTGCAGTAATTTCCAAAGAAACATTTTGATGCCATTTTCACCTTCTTAGACATCTTAAAGTAGCAAAGCAGCAGATAATTAACCACTTTAATTAACCACAGCCTTTACTGTGTTTGATTAGAGTTATCATCGTCTTGCGCATGCTGGATTCAGTGGAAAGTTTTCACATGCATCCCTGTCCTTTCTTTGTTCTAGACGAGCGCCGACAGAATCTCTGCTGACTCATTCATGTATTGTCATTGGCCTTGATGGTGCAGCTTCACTTACCATAACTAACGGTTTTATCAGTATATAAACTGTGTACTGATAGGGCAAGAGGAAATGACTCATGGCATTTCAGGTTAAAAAAATGCTGCTTAGATTAAATGTTCAGTTTCATATTCGGTGTCACTCCTGAATTTATGTGAATGTCTGTGTAGTGCTTTGGAGACAACATATGTAATACCTTAAATGCGTTTTGAATGATGTATAGTTTTATAAAATGGAACACTGTGGTCAAAACTGCTTCAATGGTGCTCCACGGAACCAACTGGAAGACTTCTTGTTCATTTTCCTATAACAGCCCAGATAGGACAACCTAAAAAAAACTGAGCACTGCTGCAGGAGAAGTGAATTTATGTATATGTTTTAATCTGAACACAATCTTGCAGGATAGTTTCTGACAATAACTTAAACAGACATCGCCCTTTTCTTCTTGCAATTGGGTAATCTTTTAGTTTTATGAATGATGTGTGAAAAATCAACACTTTAAGACATTAGATTAGATTAGATTCAACTTTATTGTCACTGCACATGTAAGGTACAAGGCAACGAAATGCAGTTAGCATCTAACCAGAAGTGCAATAAGCAGTAAGTACAGAATATACAAGGTCTATAAAATGTACAATAACTATACTAATCCTTGATAATTTATTATCAAGGATTGTATTATGTAATGTTTGCATACTACATACATAATACATAATTAAGTGGCAGTTATTCTGTAAACAATAAAAAGAGAAAGTGTAAAGTGTAAAAGAAAGTACAATAGAAAGTGTCTATTCCAGCACTGTGTGTTCTGCTTACATCGAGAAAAGCACTAAAAAGAAAGCATCGAGAAAAAGGGACTGTGGATGAATTATTCATTTCTTTGTGTGGAAATAGTGGGCTCCAAAACATTGACTAGGAGTGTAATTGATTCTTTTGGTGTCCACTGGTATTATATTTAGCATCTCTAGAGCTACTAGTAAGCATTTTGGCTATTACTAGTAGTAGTAGTGCGATGGATAACACTTTATTTTACACTACACTTGATACATTGTATCTACCTGATTAAGTAGGTAGATACACATTGTATAACAAACTGTAATAACATGTTACTACATAGATACATACCTACCATACAAGATGAAAGTAAACATAATTCCATTATGTATGTACTATGTAGTTGTTATTACAGTTAGTTACACAAGGAGGTAGATACAATGTGTCAAGTGTAGTGTCAAATAAAGTGTCATTGTCAGATGTTTTAAAGTCTATTAGTAGTACTAGTGGACTGCAAGCAAGCGGGACAAGGATTCTGATTGGTCAGTTTAGAGAGTGACCGATGTTAGGCCTAATAGAAAGTTTCAATTGATGAACCTCCTTATAACCAATTAGTACCACTAGTATTACACTAGTGGTACTAATTGGTTATAAGGGGCGGGGCGGCAGTGGCTCAGTGGAAGAGCGGTCGTCCTTCAACCAGAAGGTAGGCGGTTCGAATCCCGCTCTCTCCACAGTTCATACTGTCGTTGTGTCCTTGGGCAAGACACTTAACCCACCTTGCCTCCAGTGGTGTTCCAGCTGTAACACTGGTGAATGGAACATTAATGTAAGTCGCTTTAAATGAAAGTGTCATCTGTAAATGTAACACTGGTGAATGTAAGTCGCTTTGGATACAAGCGTCTGCTAAATGACTAAATGTAAATGTACATGTGAGCTGTTTGGACTTCAATATCTGACTAGTAAAATGTCTAAAGTACTACTCGTATTTTGAAACTCACTAGTATTACTACTACTACTGTATGTTACTAGTAGCACTAGTGAGCATTTTGGATCTCAGTAGTTGGATTATGAGACCAACTCTGTCTTACTGTTTTGGTCAGCCTTTTGTACCAATTAGGATAAAGGCTTAAATCATGTTCACTAGTACTACTAGTGAAGAATTTGGCATCTACTAATGCTACTACTAGGCATATTAGGCTTACTAATAAAGAAAAATAAGGCTGATATTGGCAATATCAGAATTAATTCCTCAAACTGCCTTCCAAAGTTCCAAGGCCATTCTTTCTACACTGGACTGCAGTGGGGGCTGGTGGTGGTATTTGGTGGGTGGGCTAATAAATACAATCACATTCAGTACACAAAGTTAGCCTATAGCAACACTATGCTTTATCAACAAACTTGTAGGCTACTCAACACGACTAAGGATTGTGTCAAACTCGTTCACACATAACTTTCATAATTCTCTACTTGATATCTTTATAGCTTCCACTAAATACTGCAAGGTTTTATCACCAAACTAAAGACTGTTGCAATAACAAATGTTCATTATAAGAGGAACTGGAAAAAGAAGATTTTTGTAAAGTAAATGCAACCAAAAATGCTAATGTTAAATAAATCAACTTCTCCTAAATGGAGCAAATATTGTTAATCTATATAAAAATGTCCTGCTCTTCCTGTCACTTCTTCTCCACTCTCTCTTAAGTAGAAGAAGTACAGTGGAGTTCACTGTTACTTTGTAAATCTCTAGGTTTTAATCAAACTCAAGTTTCTGGGCTCAAGACATTTAGCCCCAATAGCTGGGGGGCGGGCCTTCACGCCTGTCAATCACCAAATGAGGAAGATGACTGGTTGTTGTCGAAGATGTTGTGTCATTGTGCTTGGGCTGTAAATAATAGACATTAGACATATTGGTGCCATCAAAACTATATACACCATGTTCTAGAATCTTCTACAAAACACAATAGACATTTTATGTTTATGTATTTAGTAATTGTTTAACAGTACATTGAAAAGCCTAAAAGACAGGCGGGGATCAGCCCATATTAATACCTTCATGACTGCCTGTGTTCTGTTGAATAGTGCCATTGGCAAACAGCAGGAACTCCATTTGGCGCTCTTCCCTGTGACCACATCGTTTAAAAAAAACTAACCCGTTTTTTTTTTTTTTTTGTTCTTTGTCTATTTTTTGATTTACACGGTAGACAATGTCTCTAACTACTTTAGCCATAAAAAGTTCACAACAAAAAAAGATCAAATAACGACTCATTCTTTGATTTTCAGTACCCGTTTCTGAAGAAAATCCAATTACCCAAAAATACACTGACCGTCCTCCAAACGTTGTCCTCAACAGCTTACTAGTTCCCTAATCACAAGGTTAACAACGAATACCCGTAAGTGGGCGAGTGGAATGCAAGGGTTTTAACAAGGAACGGCCTTCAGGCAGCCATTGTCAGGTAATCTCCATGACACAATCTTGAACGAGGGGGAGAACTGCAGACATCAGCATGCCTAACGTAAACCAAACGTTTAAGATGCCCTCTAAATTTCAGTTTCATACAACCTAGTTTTGTTTTTTGTTATGTTGCACTCATCTGACCTATTTCCACTTGAGTTTCTTCATAAACAACAGCTACTATCGGTGCTCATAGGCTGTAAGGCGGTTGTGTAGAACTACCATCTGTAATGTTTTATAAACAATAATCTATGGTTGCCACTAAGAGGACTCGCACACACAACATTTCACTCAAAGACGTTATTGTGATTTTGCTGTTTGTTCCGTTCGTGGTGTCGGGTTCAGAGCGCCCCTACTGGACTGGAGGACATACCACAGCGTTCTCAATGCCAACAATGGAACGTTTAAAACAGTTTATTGACTCACCAGTATCACATATTTCTGTACAGAATAAATAGTGTAATGAAATGGTACGAGCAAAAACGGAACAACTTTTGAATGATGGATCAAACATTGAAATCTTGACATTTCATAAGTGAATAAATCCATCTTCTTGAAAGCAGCATAACATCACATTCTTTCACATACCGCAGCTAGTTTAGTATAAAAATAGACACCAGTGAGAAATTGCACATAAAATTGGCTCCTCTTTGGAATGCATAAAGCTTTTTTTTTTTTCTCGCCATACATTTTTCAGTGTCACATATCGGATTTTTGGAGAAACAGAAATAATGACACCATGGTTTAAAAAAAAATAGAACTTGTGATTTCAATAACACTGACAGCTCAATACATTTTCTTAAACTTGAAAAAATAGGACTGAAATATAGCCACAATTAAAGTCGACTAATTACAAAATACAGTGTGTGAACATGACAGATACAGGCTTTTGTACATTAGAACTTACTGCAGGTTTAAGAGGCAACACAGCTGTATGCCTAAAGCAACAAGACAAAACAGTGAACCTTTCTAATTCTAAAAATGTGTAATCAAACTAGTATCCCTTACATACAAGACTAACTATAAAGCTGAGATATGTAGGGGCTCACAGGTGTCCACTCAAACATGCTTCTAATGTGAGTAAAATATTTTAATATTAGTAATTAACACTTCATCATAAGCAATCTTTTGTTGTATCATAAAAAGTAATTCTTTAAATGTGCAAAATCATAGGAATAAAATAGGTCTTTTCACATAAACATAACAAGCACAAAGAACCAAAATATTTAGTAGTTCCTGTGAGCTAGCGTTTCATATTAAGGTCAGGCACCACAGTCTGCAGCTTGAGTGTCTAAAATTGGTTTATCCCTAGACTTGGGAGTGAAACATTTGAGTTGTTTTTCCTACTCAGCAATACTTTGTTTGCTACAAGATTTGGCACGCAAAACACGACAATGTGCAACTTCAAGCTTTGGGCACTTCAACATGTGAGGTAGTCTTTTGTATATACAATAAACATTAACACTCTTATGGCTCTCTCTATAACATCATTGCTTCAGGAGTCCTCAAAAATCATTCATCGGACTATTCTAACTTGGTCTCTCTAGAAAACAAATAGAGGGCTATTCTCTCTTTGTCCTCTAGAGGACAGCGTCAGGCTAAGTAAAGCACAGAGTTCAGAGTATCCAGGCATGCTCTGAGACTGATTTTCTGTAGGGCCACTAATCTAATCTAAGCTAATCTTTGACATCCTTGATGACAGTGATCTGAGAGATGGTCTTCTTGACCCGCAGAGTGGTGAGTCGAGCAGCAGTGTTGGCATACCAGCACTCTCTCATTAGTCTGCCCATTACACGCAGCGCCTGGGAAACAAAAACAAGAGCATTATTTATAATACAATACAGCATTGTAATGTTTTGCCTCTTACTTGAAGGGTAAATACTAATCATGTTAATTAAATCTTGGTAAAATATTCTTTACTTTACAAATGATGGACACTATTTTCTGCAAGGTCTTTGTATTATTTTGTAAAACTATTGACCTTTTTATTGATTGCAAACAGCATGAGCTGGTGTCTATTTTTGAAGAGTTTAGAGGCCTGCAAAATATTTTTTAAGAACAAAAAGACGTTAGCCACCAAAAATAGCTAATTCTGCATTAACAACAATGCAAGTAAATTTAGCGGGTTGATAAATACCGGGTAAATGTTAAATGCTACAAGGGTGTTACACTGAGATCTGTCTGATGAGATTTGGATACACATCACAAAAGCTGCAAGACACACATGAACAAAATATAGACAGATATTATTTTTGGACAATAGGTCAGTGTTACAAACACATACAGCTTGAGGACTTTGCATAAATATGCAGACTATAGCTTCTAAGTTTTCTTGTTCTATACGCAAACACTAATACATTAGCCAACTGAAATCCATCAGTAGAATTTTGTCTGTTACATGCATTCTCTCTTGTTTTTAGGTATGTACAATAAACCTTTCTTGTACACTTGCTCAAATGTTTAAGCAAAATTGAATTTACAATATTGTAATTGTAAACTCTTGTGTTGCCAAGTGTTTGTATTAGTAGTAGTTCACCTCACAGCTCTGCCACTGGTTGGGGATGTTGGGTCTGAGTTTCTGCTCACACACCACCTTCCTCATGTCCTCAATCGACGGATCAGAAGGCACCATGTCATAATAAGGCAACTGGAAATCCTCATTTAATCCTGTCAAAAATACGCAAGCACAATGTTATTATGTGAGAAACAAAATTTGTGTAACGGTGACAGAGATAAAATGCAGCAACTGTTAGAGGGGAAAAAGGTGGTTCCTATCAAATCAATATTTTTACAATTAACGGTGCGTGTATCGGTTGTCCTTACCCCTGACAGAGCATCTTCGGGCCAGTTCCCAGAACACCAATCCAAGTGAGTAGATGTCCGCTCGTTTAAACGACTCAAAGTTGGCAGTATTGATTGTTTCATCCAGGACTTCTGGGGCCATGTACCTGCAAAGGACAAAACAATTAAGCCTTAATCAAAAAAACACCCAGTGCTTCTTAGACCATTTGTGTAATTAGTTTCTTCTTTGTGATGAATCTCTCTTCCTTATTCTTTGAAGCAAAAGCATAAATTCAAAACATCCGCACAAAACCTGAATGATCAACAGTGTGAATGTTTTTTGAGACGCTGTCACTCTACATTGCTTTTTTTCTTCTAGTGAAAGTTTAGGTTAGAAACTTAAGTTTATACTCCTGTTTTGGTCAGCAAGTTTAATGTGGTGTGTTGAGTGATTTTTAAAGTCATACCAACCTTTTGGTTCCAACTCTGTGGTTGGTTGGTATGTCTATTGTGCTCGTGCTGGAGTCGTGCTTCACAGCCAAACCCAAATCTGCAATGACTGCTGTCCCATTTTTCTTCACCAGGACATTTTTAGACTTGAGGTCTCTGTGGGCGATGGCAGGCTTCCCTAAAAGCAAGTTGAGTAAAAACACTTTTTTTAGACTTGGGTGTTTTTTGATCTATTAAGTCATACTTTTGAGAAACTTTGTATTACTTCTCACCCTGTGTGCCTATAATTTCCATGTGAAGATGTGCCAATCCACTGGCGATGGACAAAGCAAACACAATCATGCCTTCCACCGAGACTGTGTATCTGTTCAAATAGTCAAACAGGGAGCCGTACTCGTGGTACTCTGAAACAAGCCACAGCTGAGTCCACGAGCCATTGTCTGCAACACAGCAAAGACCGGACATTACAGCTGGAATAACTGTTTTGACTCTTCCTAATCACAGATAACTTCCCTATTCTACACTCAATTAGTATCCTTTTAAAGCTTTAACTTTTTTATACAGTCTGCTATGAAACTACACATTTACTCCATTATCAGTTGTCTAGGGTTACTTGTTCATGTCTAAAAATTACAAAATCAGAGACAACATTAAAGTTCTGTGTGCTATGTCAGAATAGTTAAAAAAGTAGAATATATAACTAATATAACTGAAGTTAGGTTAGTGTATTTTTGATCACCTTTGTTGTCAGCAGCAATGAAGCCCAGGATGTTGTCATGTCGGAGCATAACCGTCTGATAGATCTCTGCCTCACGGAACCAGGATCGCTCATCTCTCGAGGAGAAGATCTTCACCGCTACATCCTCTCCCCTCCACTTGCCCCGCCACACCTCTCCAAAGCGGCCTTTGCCAATACTCTCCTGCAGGACAATGGTCCGAGCTATGGTTCGCTGGACCAGCAGAGGCAGTCCTGGAGGAGAGAGGAAATTTATTTATAAAGTATCAACCTATGTTTTGTTTGATGGGATTTGGCAAATAATAGTATTTGTAGTTTGACAGAGTCTTGGTTTGTAAGCCCCACCATGTTCCCACAAATACACAAATACATGCTCTTTTTTAAACACCTAAATTCTTCAGCTTTTTCACATATTGTTCATAATAGTCCTATAAAAATGCTATTTTCACAATGACATTTCTAGGGCTGTAATGTTTAATTTAACACTTTTATTTTATTTTAGAAGCTAGTGCATAGTAACTCTTCTTACCTGATCCAGAGCCTGAGGTACTCATGTCATAGATGAGGTCTCTGAGACACTTGTCCGGGGACATGAGCATCTGGTCATCCAGGGGCTCCTCAAGGTCCTGTTTGTGGGCCCTGCTGTAGGCGCAGCGCTGGCCCTGCACCACACATATTGCCAGCAGGACGGCCACACACAGCAGACAGGTCAGCACCAGGATGAGCACGGCCAGCTGCAGCCTGCTCCAGCCCGCTTCCTCTGAAGGCCTCTCTGACAACAGAGGGACACAGTCACCTCAGATAATACTGGAGCAGATTATTGTTATATAGGTCTGACATCAGCATCCCCTGGTGGTGATTGTTCAGTACTGCATTTAACTGTTTTTATTGGTGAATGACTACAATCTAATAATGGGTACAAATGCATTATGTTTACACTTACAACGTGTAAAGAGTTAAATGAGGTAACATTACTGTAACGTTTTACTATAAAATACATAACCTCTTTAGCCTCAAAGCCATTTTTATGGTTTGAAGGAAGAATAACCCTTTTTACAGAGTGAACCTAGCTGACCAAATTCTCCACTATTAAGTGACAGGACAAACTACCTTTTCTTTCTACTCTCTTTAGGATTACAATGTTGCCGGGACGTTGGTTAGCACTCCTGCTTCACAGCGAGAAGGTCCTGGGTTTGTCAATTGTTGTGAATGCTGTTGTCTTGTCTTGTTATGCTGCGACCTGTAACTGCAAACAGAATTGTCCCTTGGGGATAAATAAAGTTTTCTGAATCTGAATTATCCCTGTGGGAAAATTCATTGTCGGCAGCTGCCACCAGGGGGCACCCAGCGTGGTTTTTGATGTTGGTGGGGGAAACCGAGGTACCTGGGGAAAACCCACCCAAGTATGGGGAGAACATGCAAACTACACAGAAAGACCCCAACCGGCCTGGAAGTCAATCTCTGGATCTTCTTTGCTGTGAGGCAACAGTGCTAACCACTGCGCCACCGTGTCGCCAACCGTGGCAAAGTTGGCAAGTTTGTTTGTTTGTTTGTAAAAAGGTACAACACACATCAAGAAGTAGACCATGCCATAATAGAGCAAATGTTGAAGTTAGAAATAACAATTTGTAGTCTACAGACAATGTAAAAAAAATGTTTTGCCGACTCCTGCTGCTCCGAGGGAACAGAGACAAAACAGTCAGATTACCACTGCGCCTCTCGAAGCCTATATTAACAATATAGGCTTCTCTCATTCCATATCTCATACAAAAATACTCAAGATGTCACCCAGCTTTAGCAGACATTGTTTGGTGGGTATGAATCCTAAAAGACTATTAAGGGTTGCTTACAAATGGGTAAAAATTTCCTCATAAATTGTAGATGATGCCAACAACCTTTTTATAAAACAATTGTACTTCTCAGTTAAAAACATCACCATTTCCTGTTTATGTACTGTATATGGTGAGACTTTCAGCTCCTTAAAATACTCTAAGCTGTCGTGTCTGACCTTCATGGTGTCTGTGGGTGGACAGAGAAGCACTGGACATAAACTAAAACAGCAGGCAGCAGCAGACATATTCAATAAACACTATAATTTGCATCCATAATGTAGGGTCAAAAGTTAAAGTCAGTTTTCTTTAAATGTTGGAACAGGGTAAACATATCCATTATGTTTGGTTTTAAGTCCTTTGCGACATGTAACATTTGCTCCTCATGAACTACATCACAATTTCCAAAGAAACCTCTAGCCTTTTACCTAAATAAATATCCTGCCTTGTGTCCAACTGGGACTGAGCAGACGTGGTGCAAAACAACGTCTGTGACACTTTCCACAAACATTAAGAAAGAATCTCTCTTTTGTAACAACATAGAGAGACAGAGCGTCTGTATACATTGGGATTGTGCTAAAAGCAGAAGAAGGCAATAATCAACCACACTTGTAAAATATAAGTAAACAAAACAACTTTCAGCATTAATATTTGGTTATAGACTATTAACGGTTTCTTTCTTAAGGGCTAGCTGTGTGTGTGACCATTTAATAAGCTAGCGTTGTCGTACATTCTCCAGCCCCTTAAGTACTGTATATAGTATAAATTGTGTTTTAATATGTATTATTAAATTAAATAGTGTTCCCCAAAGTAACAGGTAGGAGCCTGTTGTTGAAGGATGCACAGAGCGGCTTAACATATATGTGCATTTACTGAAGTTCTAGTGTAATCTTAATATTACAGTAGAACTTGTAATATTAGCCGGACCACAGCTCCCGCTCTGAACAGACACGATATACTGTACCTCTCTGACTGCACTGCTTTACTGACCGTACCACTGGGACTGAAACAGCTCTAATAAACAACATGATGTGGAGAAATTTAAGTTACGTTTAACCAGCTCTGAATGCAACTTAAATAAAAGGACCTTGCACCAAATGTTATCTTCATTTAAAACACAAAGGGGTCCAGAGAGAGCCACCTGCACATTCCAAACAGGTGTTTTTTTTTCTGTTTATTCGCTGGTGCCTGTTTGGTCTGTGGTGTAAGATAAGGAATGTATACAGGACACTTAATTAACTAAAAATAATTGTACAAAAAATTCATCTTATCTAACACTTATCGAGGGTCTTAATTTTCTCTGTTCAGTAGAAAGTGAATATTTATTTTGTTTGTTTTGGGGGTTATTTTTAGATTTGTTTTTGGCCCTTTTTGCCAGTTGAGGCACTGGAAACAGGTTTAGTTTTTAAGACACATTAATATGTAGAAGAGCAGCTCAGGTGTACATTAGTAAACTGTCAGCGGAGAGAGCCAAAAGCCCAAATAAACACAGTTTTAAAGGTTAGATGTAATATTTCGTCACGTCATTGACTAATAGTTGTGTGGAGGAGATTTTAGTTGATCACCCTTTTTTTGGGCTGACGACAGACAGCCCTACATCTCTACACAGTGTGCCGCTTTAAGGCCTACTGTCTCGGCGGTGTCACTTTAGACTATCAGTGAGACAAACAAATACCGTCACACTATTTATAAATCTGTGTCGGGAGGGGAGGATCACTGTCCACTGTCCCGTAGCTTCTGCCAGCTCTGTTATGTCACAGGATCTAGTCGGATCAGCGTCTACTGTGTCTGGCCCGGGACAGAGCGAGGAGGATATCCCACACTGATTTAGCTGCTGACTAAATAAATGTTGTAGTAAATTCCTTGATATGATGTTTTAAGGCCTCAGGACATAGATCTGTACCTGGTTGTAGATGCAGCGTCTCATTGTTACAGAAGTCAGTGAAGCAGCAGTTTCTCTTGGAGACGTTCCGAGAGCTGTAGCAGAAGACCTGGCCCTTCATCTCTGAAGGCGTCAGGCAGGACTTGACCGTTTCCTCCTTCCCATCGATCAACATGACCGAGTTCCAGCAGGCGCCATCTGCCGACGTCTCGCAGGTGTGGTTGGTGCATAGCTGGCACACACATTTCAGACCTGCACACAGACACAACAGCACAGTTAGATCACAATTTATTTGCTCAATCTGAATTCGCCATGTTTTATTTATTTATTTTTTTACTTTTTGTGAGCTTTATGGTGCTTCTGTTACATAAGGTCCAGTCTCTTAAGCACCTGAGTAATACTTCTTAGTTTAACACCCAGGTAATCTTCTGTTCCACTTTAGGCTGCTGTCATGATTTGTTTGATAAAACCACGAGTGATTGATAAGCAAAGAGAAACTGTTTGATAGAAAATTCAAAATGAATATTATTGTTGTATAATGTTCTTGCAACACACATTCATTTAATATATAGCATATCATCACATGTGTTTGCAATACCCTGGGGTTCTGTTTACATGCACAGCTCATGGCACTATGACAGGGTAGAGACTTGTTTGAAAAAAAAAACCTTTGGACTCCAAATGAAAAGATGAAACATGCTGCTGTGTCAAACTCAATCTTCTTGTCGACTCGATTTGAAGACCCAGCTGTTTTTAATCTTTCTTTTGTTAACCAATGTCATAACCCCCTCTGCCAAATAAATGATTTTTTTTTTTTTTACCTGGATGACACCCTGAGTGAAAACAACCCGTTTTCACTCAGTGGAGCATCACTTACAAAAGTCACATTCATTTTTATTTTACGGTCCGTTGACAGAAACCACAAAAAGAGAAGAGAGCAGGGCACTGGTTCTGAGGAGCCTGAATGACAAAATGTCTCTTACAGCAAAGCTGAAATTGTTGCTTGGCAACAATGTTATTAAAGGTAATGGTTTTATAAATAAAGTTTGAAGTACACTGTGGCTTAGTAACGTATGTGGAACAGCGGTGTTTCAACATAAACATAATAAATTTAAATACTGAGTGATACTTTGCCTCAAAAGACAATCCCAGCCTTTGCAGCAAGTGTTGCTTTGCCTTGAGGAATGGTAAGTGCGATGTGAGGTAGAATTCTGATAATGCTGGATGTGAATGGAGTCTCACCTGAAAGCAGCAGCAACAAATAATAACCAATAAGTTCATTTTAACCTTGTGAACAGAGCCTCCACAAAATGCTCCTTTAGTGAAGTTTCTAATTTGCTCTTACTTTTTAACATGCAGCAAGAGGCATTATGCTAAGTAAACAAAGCACAGTATTTCTTTGGAGTTGCTGCAGTGTTTAACTGAAAACTGGCTGTACAGGTTTTTTTAAACTAATACTAACCAGCTTTAAACTTGCTTTTGTAAAAGAACCCAGTGTGCCTCCTTATTTTGAGTTTAGTGAACTTGTTGGGTTACATTATACAGAATAAAGTTCACAAGTTCTAATCTAATCTAATTATACTGATAGCAGCCTGGTTTGATTCAATCTGCTGACTAAATCTATTTCAGCTGTACCTGCATCAACAACATTTCAAATACTTATAAAAATGAAACATTTTGCAAAAGCTTTTTAGAAACGGTTGCTATGAAAACTCCCACTAATGGCTCATTGTTAATATTGAGAAGAGAGACATAAACACGTCTTACCGAGGAAAAGGCACTCTGTTGATTAGCTGCTGCTGATTAGATTTAATTGAATTTTAAACACAATGTGTCCATTAAGTGCACTTGTGTATTTTATATTGGCAAAATAGAAGTACCTGCTGAGATGGAGCGCACTTTCCAAGCCGCTCAACACTTATCAGTTACTCAAGTAACGTTTGAATTTGATTAGTATGATGTTTTTTATTTTCAGAAAACTTGGCAACATTAGCACATTTATGCGACTGACTTTAAAGAGGCTACTGTGATATTCTGATCACAATAAAAAGGCAGCATCAGTAAAAGGATTTTCTTACATAATTAATGCTTTTGGTTTCATGTAAATGTTGTACTATACAGTTGAACAAACTGGAATATAATGGAACCTTGTGGAAGAAGCCAGGGTCCTACCAGTGCCCAGAGTCCGATATACTGAGCACTGCTAAAGGAGAAGGTTAAAGGCATTTATGAACCAGGGCTTCAGGATATTAGAAAAATTTGATATTGCCAATATTTTGATAACTATATGAGCTGCGATATTTGAACAGTCTTTTCATCCATCCATCTTCTTCCACTTATCTGGGGCCGGGTCGCAGGGGCAGCAGTCTAAGCAGAGATGGCCAGATTTCCCTCTCACCAGACACTTTCTCCAGCTCTTCCAGGGGATACCGAGGCGTTCCCAGGCCAGTAAGGCCGGTAAGACATGGTATATGGTAAATGGCATGCATTTATATAGCGCTTTTTTGCACCCTTCTCAGGCACCCAAAGCTTTACATCGTGCTTCCACTCACCCCATTCACACACATTCACACCTGGGGCAGACAGAGATGGGGGCTGCCATACACACGGCGCTCAACCTTCTCCGACCACCACCAAACACACATCTACAGTCACACACATTCATACACCAGTGCTACGGACACTGGAGGCAAGGTGGGTTAAGTGTCTTGCCCAAGGACACAACAACAGTATAAACAGGGCAGAGCGGGAATCGTAACCGCCAACCTTCCGTTATAGGACGACTGTTCTACCACTGAGCCAATCCGCCCCATGAACGGAACACCTCCCCAGGGAGGCGTCCAGAAAGCCCAAGCCCCCCTCAGCTGGTTCCTTTCAATGTGGAGGAGCAGCAGCTCTACTCTGAGCTCCTCCCGAGTGACCCAAAGCTCATGACCATAGGTGAGAGTAGGAACGTAGATCGACCAGTACATCAATCTCCCGTTCCCCCCTGCCCTCACTAATGAACAATACCCCTAGATACTTGAACTCCTGAACTTGAGGCAGGATCCTTCAGGTCTTTGACAGAGTAAAAAAATATTCATTAATAATATTTTTGAAAATGTAGAGAAATACAAAATTGCACTTGTCAATGCAGGAGCTAAATCAATAATAACGACTGAACTAGGACTAAACATGTCTAAACTGGGGCTAAATGTAGAAATGAACCACAAGTTAACCAGGATTTCTTCTTGAATATTATTTAAATGACCCACCGTTTAATTTAAAGCTTTCTTTGGACGATGATTTTGATGCTAAAAGTAATCCTCATCACGTAGACGACCACAATGTTATTGCAATTTGATCTGTCATTGATTGATAATATTGCAATATATTGTGCCCTATTGGAAAAAAAAGTTAAGCATCGGCTTCTGAACGCAGGTTTCATGATGAAGGATTTTTCTTCACCTTCACCTGTCCTAGATGACTGAGAACCTTGTTAAATAATAGACTGAAAACCTCCACAGACACAAACCACATTGTGCCCTATTATGAACTGAACTGATTTTAAAATCCTCTTCACATGTATTTCCACTGTGTTTGTTGATGGAGAGAAGTATGTCCCTGCAGGATGCTGAAATGGCCCAAAAAAAACATTTCATAGACAAAATTATCATTAATCATTAAAATCATGTAATCATTAAAAAGGTTATGTCCGACTGTCCTAACGTGAATGTGCTGCTCTTACAGTTTACATCACTGTAACTCAAATTAAACCTCTACACCCCCATAACTCAATTTGTGTTTTGTTTTTTGACGGTAAAGACTGGCCTATAATAAATTATGGCTGCCCAACATTTGAAAATGTTGAATATTGTAATACTATTATGAATATTTAACAAGGTAAAGGTTACATTTGCTCAGATCAGTCTGATTTAAAGCTCTCTTCAGCTAAATATTTGGACATGGACAGTTTTAAATTATGGTAATAGTCATATATAGTTTTATATAAGACTTTTATATTAATGCAATTTAAAATGGATTGTTCATATTGTGAATGATGCTAAATGGGTAAAAAAAAAGGCATCTGGTAATAGTTCATAGTTTAAACCTTTTAGCATTGTGACCTCCTGGATGAGTGAGAACCTCCACAGACGTATTGTGAATAATACATTTGCAATATTTGATATATACTATATATAGTACAGTCCTAAAATCAATATAGAAAGCGTTCCGGGACATCACTTTCTTAGTCGTTTAATGATATCTCTGTAATACCATAAACACTATCTCTGGAATTTGCTACTGCCATGACTGTACATTTTTTCCTCCACCACTCCAATCATTTTAAATATACACATATAATATATGAACATATTTCTCCTGTCACAATGTTGTTAAGTGAACTCTAAATATATAAAAATTGTTAAACAATGTGTGTTTAAATTGGAAGACCAGTAGAGATAACATATTTAGTTGTAATAATGCAGATTTTGTCTAGTGTATCTTGTAACCAGAGCCAAATTAAACACACATTGCACAATAATAGTCTATATTGACGCACTATAAAGAAATCCCATGTATTATTGTACTGACGTATTTATCAAAAAGATGTGATGGCGTTGTCTCATGATATAATAGTCTGTATAATCCTTTACTTTAAACTAGTTAAGTAGTAACAGGCAAAGCATTAAAACTCTAAATCTGTTTTTTAAAAGGTTATGTTATATTACAAAGTAAGACAAAAAGTTCTACTAACTATTACCTCATAACTTACTTTGGACAACAACAAGGTCCACATGGCCGCGGTAACACTGGGCTTTGAACCGTGCATAACAGGTGTCTATGGGAGGCTGCTTGGATTCTGGCCTTTTCATTTAATTATTAACTTTTTATGTTGTTCTTTGGTGTCACGGCCCACACGAGAACCATGGACCAATATCAAGCTACTGTTACTTATTAATAACCTAAACTGTAAGGTGTTATTAAGTATATACTGTACCTGCCACGAGTTGGGCGACGGACAGGAAAACCAACGCCGCCTGAAAGCTGCTCCTCGCGGGACAAGTCATGACAAGTGCCTCATCCGGTCCGCTCTTCTTCTTCTTCTACGGGAAACGTCGCTTACGGGAGCAGCACATCGCGGTGAAAGTGTGGCGGCCATACAAACCCATGGAGGAGGAAAAAAAATAAACGCACTCACTGCAAATCTCCACACGGTGAATGACCGGAGAGAGGAAAAGTGCTGGACGCAGTGACGGGCTTTGCTCCGCCTCTGTTGACTGGGGTTTAAGAGGATTACGGCCACAGACCTCAGATACAGACATGTGAATGGGGAGAGGAAGTGTACTGTTCATCTATTTAACTGCTACCGTTACTGCAAGCTCTCATTAAGCTAACATGTGAAATATTAAGTATTATTTGTGTTATAAATACTTAGTAGGTCACATTTTTATACAGTTATAGCACTGCTTAATACCAGCTTTGTACAGCGCGTCCTTAAATATGTACGCTACATAAAAAGTTTACCTGATGTTTACAGAGTGAACAGAGGCGATTCTAATCATACTTAGGGCCCTAGGCAAGCGGTACACTGGGGGCTTCAACAGGCAATGTAGGCCTACTTAAGGGAAATTATGCCAATGTCATATTTGTCTTAAATATATACACATCAATAATTGGCTATAAGTCTTTTTCCAACAGTAAGTCATTGTGTAAACAGAAATGGTTATAGGAAAAAATTCAAACAATCTAATGATATAGTAATAAAATAAGCCATCTTTGGGGACTTTCTTTCCGCCCAGGGCAAGCTATAGTATGGTATGCTAACCGCACTGTAACCTTTTGAGGATAAATTGGGATATTAGATGCCAAATAATTCAGCAATCAAAATGTAAATTTTATATGTAGAATGTTAAATTAGAGATTTCACAGTAGGAGCTCTGGAAAATTCATTGTTTTTAATAATCATTAGTTAGCTTTTCCTTGGGCTATTCTTGTGTGATCAAAATGTAGGTGAGCTGTAGCAGGCCATTTTTATTAAAGAAAATGTAAAAAATAAGGAGTGTGAATTCACCTATAACAGCAGAATTTGTTGTAGAGCCTTGAAGCTGTCGGGATAAAAAGTGTCTTAATGTGCTCAGTTAAAGCATCTCATGTGGTATAGTTAGTCATAATTGGTTTTGAGAGTTTTGGATGAGTTTGCTGATTGTGTCCACCATTCTTCTGCCACGGTCCAGTTCCTGCCCAACAACAGATTTGACCTTCCGGGATACCACTCACACCACTGATTTATAGATCACTCTATAGATCAACCTAATAAAGGTTCTTATCTTATCTGTAGCCTTTTGCTGCTCAATGCATCTCTTCCACTCTGCAGCCCCACCTGCGCCTCCTCCGATCAGTAGAGTTTTAATATTATATTTCTTCCTAGTAGGCCATTGCTCTGACAGTTGTGTATAAACCTTATGCAGTCTCAATAAGTCTTTACTCGGACAATTTGTCTTCAGTTATCTAGTTTGGAAACACACAACAGGAATGATGCTACACTGAACAACATGGGCTTCTTTTGAACAACAGAGAGCAGCCAGTGGACGTCTGAGATCAGTGAACTGCAGGATAGAAGAACATTTTTTATTCTGAGTGCCATAAGACTGTACAATCAATCAATCTATTGAAGCGATTTAACAAAACCTAACAAAGTGGAATTGAATTGAATAACTGGTGCCGCAAGCTACAACCACACCAGTACACTTCTCAGATTATATTAAGTTGTATTATTATATTACAATAAACATTAACATCTTGTTTGGGGCAGACTGATACTTTCCCATTATGTAAGGTCTGTTCTCAAAGACTAACTTAATTAGACAAACAGTCCTGGTCATGTGATTTTAGCCATGCAGAGAGTAAACACTTTTAGGCGGTGAGTGGGCTAGGCTTCTTTACAGGACGAAGAGCCATTCAAGAGGCTCGGCTCACATCTGTGGAAAACGTGAATTTACAGCAGCCCGTCATGTTTCTGCTGCTCAGGCTCCATAGCAACAGGTCCCCAGTCCACCCACAAGCGAACCGTGTCATAATTTATCGTATTCACAGGGAAGGCAAGGCTACTGACATTCTGTACTAATAAAAGTGTTTACGACACAGTCTGGGTTTTTTTTTTTATTGAGAAACCTTGATTTCTACACTTGCTGTGCCCATTGTGACAAAGAACTTTTCTCACAAATATGCAGAAACCCAGTGACTCCGTTAAACCACCGTCTGTAGAAAAGAGACTGGCAGGGTGAATCAAATGACACTGAATATTAAAGATGCTAAAGGTCTGACAGCTGTTGACATATGTAGGCAGTGCATCGACACGATAGTCTCTGGCTTGTGTTTTTTTTTTTAATCATCTGGCTCATTAGTGCTTCTTTAGCATATTAATAAAACTGAAAAGCATACACCCATTCTCTTTTTGCCTCATGCCAAACAATCTGCTGTGCTGGCAGTTTTAGTTTACAGCTGGAATGGAAAGTGCCTGAGCTTTTAGCCTTTCCCAGATAAATAAAAATGATTTTGTTCCATTATCAGACTGAATGCCCTTTAGAGCAGAGAAAGCTGCAGTGAATATAATGTAAAACTTATTGAGATTAAGGCAGAAACAATTGCAAAAGTTATATGGTTATAATTATTCAGTTCTTGTTCCCAACATGAAATAGTGACTCCACAAGAAATCCCAGGATCATGTTACTATAAATAGATCAAGACAAATGAGACAAATAAAACACATTTTCTATTTAATTAATATAAATCCCTATTTGATATAAAATGTTGAAGAAATAAAAAAGGGTGAAGTTTAACTTCATTTACTTGACATTGCTCGCATTAAGACAGTGTACAGGCTTACTTACAGGCCTCTGGATGAATAAAGTTCAGCACTACTTAGCAGATAATTTATTTGTTCTTTTAGCATTTGTCTCTGTAAAGCTGAAGAAACAAAATATAGAACAAGTACATAATTTAATGTAAAATGTATGGTGTGATACAAAACATTTGTCACAAGAGTTTTTGAGGAAAAGAATAGTGCCTTTAACGCAGCTGTACAACAAAATATTACAGGACTTGAGGAAAAATCCAAGAAAGGTCTGACAAGATTGTAAACACAAGTACATTGCAGTAAAACATTGCACTCACTGTTTGTTGGAGTGTGCACACTATAAATTGGCAAGCTGACTTATTTTCCAAATGTCCACTATAATGCAAATCAACAATGTAGTGTAACTAAAAAAATGATGCAAAACGTTATACAGTATGTTCAGACAGTTTACAACTTAAAATGTGAAAAACTAAATCGGCAGTTCTAACAAAACCAAGTCTACTCAAATGCCCAGGTAATAGCATCGCTAATGGTCCAGCTCCTATGTAATATGTTATATTATATATTTTCCTTTTTTCTCTGAGACTCTTGGCAGTCTCAGAAATGCCCAGTAAGCCATCTTTGGATGCCAAAATGTTTCCCACCAAGTGTTTTTTTTATTTAAATAAATACCGGTCTGTGCCACTATAAGGGCACTCGACCCATCAAGTCTTTTGTCTTGTAAAGATTTTCCACTCTCTGGATGTCTTCAAAGGCCTTTTTATAACAGCTGCCTGTTCTCATTCAGAAAGAATTAAATGTCCGTTTTGATTTTATCCAGGGAGCTGTCTATCTTTGTGAGAGTCTTTTTAATTCGTAACGCTGTTAATCGAGCAGATGGATTCTGGTACCAGCACTCCTTCATGAGTTTGGCCAAGGAGCTTAACGTCTGGAATTAGAGAAAAAATGCCGTAATTAGAATGGGTGTGTGTTTATTGTGAGAGAAAAAAAGGCAGTGTGTAGATTTTGAATTAGAAAAGTGGCACTTAGAAACATTACTGACCGGGTCAGAGAACCACCGGTTTGGAATATTAGGCCTTTGCTGGTCGACACACACAACCTTCTTCATATCCTCAAAGCTGGGGTCACTGGGGACCACGTCGTGAAAAGGTGGCTTATAGTCTTCTACAATGCCTAACAATAGAGAACACATATTACAGGGATTAAAATGAGCTGGTCAAGTGCAAACATGACATACAACTAGTCCTGAGTAACTTCATACAGAGTTAAACTTCTACTAAAATTGTGTAAGAAAAAATTAACTGGTAAGCCAACAGTTGCAGATATGTAACTATTCAAATTCATGTGGGTTAAATGTCTACTAACCGTTGCTGACTGTACTCCTGGCAATCTCCCAGAGGACTAGACCTAGAGCCCAGATATCCACTCTCTTGAATGACTCAAAACAGTCCATCTGGATCGAGTCGTCGAGCACCTCCGGAGCCATGTAGCGCTTGGTGCCCACCTTCGGATTGTTCCCTACGTCTAACTCATTGGTGTCTTGGAAATGCATGACTGCCAAACCTAGCAAAAAAACAAAACACTTTAGGTTTCCAGCTTTAGACACGAACAAACACAACCTAGATTGTATTAGTGATACTGGGAGTTAGTGCTATCATAAACAGACATGTTTGTCTCCACAGGGTGGTTTTTTATTTCTAAATTGGAGCTACTCAATAGGAATTAAACAACTGCTACCATGTATGTCTGGACATTAGGACCCATTAGGACACATGGGAGCAGGACTTAAGTGAAACCTGTAAACATGTCCGCCGGACCAGGTGAGGGCCTGTAGCTAAATTATATTTTTGTTCAAATGGAACACAGCTGTATGAGACAAAGTGGTCTGTGCTCATCCAAATGCATTTTTGGTTAAGAGCTGTTAGATGTATAAAGAGCCACTTTGTCTAAATGACACAGGAAGATTTGTCATGTGAAACTTGTGCTGATTCATAAAAACTTCATAATGGTCATAATGGTGAAATAAATGAAAGACCAGATTTTTTCTTTTGTATATTTGTGAAATCCATAAAAAAAGGGAAAATAACAACTATTGCAATGACACAAGATATCAAGGAGGATACTTACCAAGGTCAGCTATACAGCACTGCCCATTCTTTTTGACCAATACATTTTTGCTCTTCAGGTCTCGGTGGGCAATCGCCGGTTTGCCTTGAGTGCCAAAGATCTCTACATGAAGATGTGCCAGGCCGCTGGCGATGGACAGTGCCATCCGGAGGCAGCTGGACGCATCAAGAGTGCTAATCTGAAGGTAGTCGTACAAGGAACCCATCTCGTGAAAGTGAGTGATGAGCCACAGCTGAGTACTGGAATTCCTTGATGTCATGTCTGAGGCAATAAAACCTGAACCACAAATGATAAACAATTATGTTTACTGGCAATTAATCCAGTTAAAAACACAATTGTGATTGGAATATAGTCCATACCAAGGATGTTCTCATGCCTCAGCAGGACTGTGTTGTAGATTTCAGTTTCTCTGAACCAGGATTTCTCATCTCTGGAGGAGAAGATTTTTACAGCAACACTCTCTCCTTGCCATTGACCCCTCCACACTTCACCATAGCGGCCTTTACCTGCAGACAAAAGATAAAAGGAATGACCACACTGATTAGAAAGTGTACCCACTCATAGGTCTTTTGTGTTGATTTCTAGTCTGTAACTACATTGTGGTTTGTTTATGTGGAATTTGTGGAACTCCATTGCTAACACTTTTGCACATTCCTTTCACTTAGTTTTCTAAAAATGTGTCTGTTTCACAATCCCATACTTAATTTCAAATAGATTTGTTTGGTATGTAGATTGAGAACAGTCTGTAGCATTATTAAAAGCTCAATGCAAGAACAATGCCATAGATAAATCACAAAAACACTTTTTGGTGCAAAAGCAGTTTTTAATGCCAATATCTCTGCTGTTTGTCAAAAGCCTCTGTACTTGCTTTAATTCTATGATGACAATGTAGATTTGTTAAAATCAATGAGGCAACTGGACTTTGTGATCTCAAGTGAATACGAAAACAATGACTAACGGGAAACTGACCCACACACTCATTCAGAGTGATCTGTCGAGCAACTGTTCTCTGCACGAGGAATGGCAGTCCTGAACCACTTCCTGAAGTGCAAGAATGATCCAGCAGATCCTGGGAAAGAAACAGACACAAAGAATTAGGGCCTGTTGGTAAACCATGAGAATAAAACAAACACATTTTAAAGGAATCCCAGGGCACCGGTCTTGAAATGATGAAATAAGAATATACAGGCTGCGTATCTTTGATGTGGCACCCACAGGAGGAGTGTGTGAACCAAGACAGTGTGGATTGTTGGGTGTGTGCCTGTGGTGGTGGCTTGTAGAGGTGTGGAGTGCCCCCTGCTGGGTAAACAACACCAGTGCCGCCCCTCCCTGGTAACTGGTGTGGGCACAGGAGATTTGATCTAATCCCAGGGCCAGACTCCAAAACAGGCGCAATGCTGCTAAGCCTTTTATTTTTAACTCTGTGCTAAGACGTGCAGCTCCCCTAGACCGCCACAGGAGGGCAGTGCAGATGCGTCAGAACAAAAACTAAAAAGGCAGGGAGGGGAACATAAGCCCTGAAAAGCAACAGACAGGATTGATGCCTGGGATAAACAGATGCATAATGGAGGAGCTGCCTGAAATATGAAATCACAACACAAGGTGAGAGGCCATAAAACAAACGGAAGGTTCCTCTGCTAAGAGTTTAAATCCCTCTCTGTGCTACAAGGGAGTTGTTTTATGGAGGTTAGATTTGGGCTGAGCAGCAGAATGCAATCAGAGCGCTGCAGTGTCGTTATAATCAGAGATGACTTTTGGGCAGCAGGCTACAAAGGGATAGGCGCATGTGTTTTCAGACAGATTTTTTTTTTGTGTCCACAGCCGCTGTTCCTAATAACCTTTCTTATGATGCTGCCAAGAGCTTTTTAATTATGCTGATACAAACATTCAGCAGGCTCAATATTTGGCCAGTCTATTGCCAAGTGAATTGATGTAGACTTTGAAATAAAGAGCCAAAATCAGCTCTATCACACACATACCCAACATACAGGCATGTCGCCATGATGTTTTAAGCTTCTTTACTCAAGTTATACGTGTTAATCTGGGCCATTACAAGATTAAAATAGTTTGGAAAAATGGACTCTTACATAAACATTAACTAAATGGTGACATTGAAGTCTGACTGAGAGAGTTTCTGCAAGACATGATTACACACTGTCCGTTCCAGTGAATGTGCTGGGTTGTGTTTGGGACTAAATGCTCACCACAGGACTCCACCTAAACTCTGGATCGGTTTAGCTGGCCTCAAACTGAAACCACCGAGCACAAAACACAAGACCCCATGAAGAAGAAGAAGACATACAGAAAAATTCATTCCTCTAACAGAATGGAAAAACTATGACGCCAACAAGTTTAAAACTACAGTCATTTTAAAAAGACTCTTATTACAGTGCTCCTCAGTATTCACAAATTTATGCGAAATGTTTATCAAACCAATTATCGTTTGTCCTAGCATATCCCTAAAGACAATCCTGCAGGTCTGTGCATAAAAAACCTGGAAGTCTTTATAAACCCTAAAATCCTCCCTAAACCAAATCTTTTCATTTCTTTCCATTTCTGTTGTTAATGCACACAAAAACTAAAGCCTGGAATTACAGGCTACCTCCCAAGTAACGTGAGAATTGCCTCGGAAAATTGTAAACCTTCTTCCAGCTTTGGGCTTTATGAGTGCATCTTGTGCTTTTGGTTGAAAGGGCCTAGATTTTTCTTTTTAGCTGTCATTACAAAACGCCTGCCTAATAATGGAGTCTATTTTCCATCTTCTTTGGGGATACTCACTGCCAACGTGCTCTCCCCCACATTGGAAGCTATAAGACCGTCGATGGTTCCGTATTCGGCATCTCGCGAGGTAAGCCGCTCCATCTGGTTGTGGTGGATGCGCCTAAACACCAGGATAGCGATTGTCGAGAGGACAATCAGGACAATCAGGATGGGTGCCACGATGACAATGGCCAGTGTGGTGACGCTGTAGTGGGATAGCTCCTCAGCTAGAAAGACACAGAAAAGTGGGGGTTTAAAATAGGTTATATATTGTTGTTTTTTTTAGGTGTAAAAGTAATCAATCTACTACTGTCTACTTTATTTCCCTCTTATGCAAGTGGAGGTCTGCAGACTTCATAAAAAACATAACGTTCTCTTGAGTTGAACCAAATATGTGCTAAATCTTGGACAAATGCTCAATAGAGGGGGCGGACACACAAACACAGTGTGTCCCATCTAGTCAGCTGAGGCCAGCCAAAAGAACTGACCACTATTCACACTTTACAAACATTCCAAGGGAAAGATTGCGCAGCTCTGCCGCCAGCACAGACAATGTCCCCCTTTTCTAAACTTGCATAGTGAACTCTTTTTTTCCCACCTAAATAACCAGCAACACATTCAAGAAACTCACCAGACATGAGCTGAATATATAAGCAAACGAGGCATTAAGATATTTTGATAATGGCCGAGCTGACGCAGAAGTAAGCTTACTGCAAACACCCTCAGTACAATCTTAAATTCATCAAAAAGTAGACAAGTTTAGAAGGAATTTTCAGCTCTGCGTGTAAATCTCTTTTATTCCCAGGTGTCCCTCACCCACTAGGCTCACGTCGGCCCACCTGACAGCCACTGAGGGGACAGCGAGGAAGTGGACCATGACTAAACATTATTCAAAACCTTCCCTGTGGTTGCCCGCTGTCTCCTGCATTTTTGGTTTCATAAGATGCCAGCAGAAGTGTGACCACTTTGCCCTGTAACCCGGGCCAATAAAACCATCCAAAACCGCTAGGGCAGAAAATTTCACAGCCAGCAGTGTCAGCAGCCATCTCAGTGGTAAAAGGAGGAAAAAATACTTTGTGAGAGCAACTGGGAGTATAGTCAGCGAGAAAGTTTCCACAAGTTTCTGCGGCGCATTATAAGGACTTTGGTTTGGTACCTCTGACTGGCAGCTGCACTGTGCTGTTCATGTTACAGAGGTGCCCGTAGCAGCACTCCACAATCTGTTCTCGGGTAGGCGGCGTCTTGCAGGTCAATGTGCTCTGCTCGTAGACCTTAAAGCAGCCTTTTTGGTACACCAGGGAGCCACTGTTCACCGTCAAGGATGAGAAACACTGGTGGCCCCTGCAGCGGTCCTTCGTTTCACATGAGCTGCCCTCGCACACACACTCGTGCTCCTCTCTGACATTGGGCTTGGCTGCCTCCTCTGCAAAATGGCAGAAAATGAGATGACTGGTAAATAAATTAAGCACGGAAAAAGCATAATGCTGCTCTTGCAGTATAAATATTGAATTGGGAAGAAAACTGTATTGAAGAATGTGATTAATTACAAATAAAAAGTGGAACTTCTGTAGGAGATTATGCAAACATAAGGTCTACTGTACAGTAAAGATAGGCCAGGAATAATGTGCACATTGTGTCCAAAGTCACCTTTCACTGGAGCTTGCACAGTCACGTTCACGTTACACAGATGGCCCTGGCAGCACTTGACAACGTGGGTTGATGAGGGCGGCCTAGCACAGGTGGCTCTGCCCTCCTCGTCGTCCCTCAGGCAGCCCTTGTGTTGGACGGCCTGCCCATCGATCATCTTAAGCGAGGAGTAGCAGTGTTGGCCCGTGCAACGGCGGTCGCGCTTGCAGTGCCCGCCTTCACACGCACACTCCTGCTCTCTCAGGACCGGTCTGCCGGCTGATGCTTTCACATCTGATAAGAGACAGATACAGGGGGAATCCATTAGACCGATTCCATTAGTGACCATTAAATTAAATGGCGGACACTCGGATTATGTTGGGAATGGGAGTGAGAATTAAATGCGCACTGTTTGGCAGAAGAAAGCAATATCATACTTATGTGGTGGTGTGTCTAGTGATTCAATTTCCTTCAAAATCATTATTATTGTATGTTAGTTATTATCTTCAAAGCAGATTAAAGTGTTGGTTTACTTTTCAAGTGGGTTTAAATGAGAAACATGTGGAGTGAGCCAATTACTTTTATAAAAAAGGCAGCTCAAATGAAATGTTTGTACAGCATATCCTCACGTCTCATTTCACAGCTAAGTGATGTTGGAAAAGCTATGCAAATGCATTGTTTTTATTTCTTTCAGCAAGCGGGATGTGATGTAAATTGTTATAATGTTAGATAAAGTAATAAATATCATCAAAATAACAACTCTCTCCAGTTTCACCTTTTACTGGAAGCCGCAAAGAGATGTTCTTGTTACACAGATGCCCGTCGCAGCACTCCACAACCAGCTCTGAAGTTGTGGGGGGTGTACAGTGCGAGGCCCTGTCTTCAGTACTCGTAACGCAACCTTTCTGGAGGGCCATAGTCCCATTTTGTACCGAAAGCGAAGAGAAGCAATGACGTCCAAAGCACTTCCCGTCTGCGCTGCACAACAACGCGTCACACTCGCATTCAAAATTTCTTACAGTGCCGTCACCTGGAAACAATAAAAAATATATAATAATAGTGGTCAGATCATGAGACTTTTGTGTGTTTAGGTCTAGCCTCAAGATTAATCTACGGATAAGTTTGGCAAGATTCTGCAGCACTGTGAATGTGCGTGCCACTGCAGTTTTTTAAAATAACAGAGACACAGCAGTTCATGGGGAGACAGACTGGGAAAGTGGCGAGACCAAAACAAATTGTGTGAATTTGAGCTACGACTCTGACTCATGGGTGGGGACCGGGAGATTGAGTCTATTTTAAAAGTGGGTTACTGAAGGATGGGAATCTGTATGACAGCTTTTGAGCCCCCTGCAACATTGTGTGACCTGTGATAGTAGACTTTTTTGGGAATTTGGCATGGCTCTTGTATATTATAATCTTTAGGTCTGTGTAGTTGTTTGACAAAATCACAGGCTGACACTTACCTTCCAAGCTACAGCAAGGCACTATCAGGATGATCAAAAGCAAAAGAAACATGTCCCAAGGCTTCATCGTAGACCTGGAGGGGGATAGAGAACAAATTGGTCAAAGCTGCACTGCAGTAAACCCAGCCCACAAACACACACAGATGCGATAATGCTCCAAACTGTGAAAATAAAGGTGATGAACCCCACGCTAATGCCTTTTAATTTTGCACATGCCATCTGCGGGACAGCACTGAGTGAGGAAGAAGACAAAAAGGTTACAGGGAGAGAACACGAGGATCTGCTGACAATCTGAGGTATTAGCGTGAGCAATTTTACAAGACTGTCTTTTTTTTTTTTTTTTTTTTTTTTTTAAAAGAGTCAGCACCCAAGTTTTTAAAAATGCTCAAGTAAAGTGGGTCTCATGCCTTCCTGTTGTCCTGGCAACAAGGCATTGAGTGGCAAGCAATGGGGAGAATGGTGCTCACTGATTGGCTGATTTTGTGCGTGCGTGAGGGTGTGTTGATGTCTGCGGGTGTGTGTCACAGGGACAGGCGGCTTGGCAGTGAGTGGAGAGGAGCAGACAGACGTGAGAGGAGGAGGAATAGGAGCACAGCAGGGAGTGTGGGTGCCCAGATATTAGCGTTAAAAGACCTACAGACGCTATAATCAGAAACATTTAACATTGGGACCAGCACACATGCAAAGCAGTCTAGTTTGTTTTACAGAGTAACAGGTGCAATATTTTGTTAGGACAGTAGGGGGAGTAGAGATCGCAAGATGACAGAAAAAGTAGCCTAACAATTGCAAAAATGGCTTAAAAATAATACGTTTATACGTGAATTTATACCCAGTAAGCTTAGTACTGTACATTTCATTATCCTTAATGAATCCTCCATGGCGCATTATTACGTGTGGTGCTGCCGTGAGGATCTCTGTGTCCCTCACAGAGTTCCACACTGGGATACAGCTCTACATTGCTCTTTTTCTGAGAGAAAAGGATGTGTTCACCTCTAACCTGGATGCGCTGATGTGCTCTGGGCATGCACAGACAGCGTGAGCAAAGCACGGCCAAACACGAGTGCATTGATGCGTACCAAGGTTCATAGTGGTCCTAAACACACTTCTTGCTGCTTCTCTTTCTGAGGCTGAGAGTACTACCGCAACGGACCAGATATCAGCTCTAAACTTTGTCCGCATTTTGTGAAGCAGCTGGTCTGGAGGGGGCTGTAGCTTGGTAAAAACCATCACTGTCACTAGCTGCTGCTGTGATAATACTTCTCAAATTGATCATGGTAAAGCCTGCTGTATGGGTCTCTTGAATAGTTTGACAGAGAGGAAAAGCCACGTGTTACGAACGATGCTGCTTTCAAGTGCACTTCTAGTGTAAAATCTAGTGCTATCATATTCATAGCAACACACCTATGACATTTTCTTTCTGTGCTCCTGAAAAGAAAACTGCTTTACAGATTAGAGTTTTACAGTTTTGTGCTTCACTGTATTCAGTTTAAATCCCACATTTTAGAGCTAAGGAACATTTATACTATAAATGTACTAATGTCCTAATAACATTTGAAATAAGTTTAAAATGTTTGAAATTTAAAGGTGTTTTTTAATTACAAAGTTCAAAATTATACACTGATGGCACAGCTTTGAATTTGACCTTTTTTTTCCCCCAAACAAAAAGGCTTTGTGCTGGTAGGGGGTGGTTGGGTGTAAAAATAATTTCATAGGGGGTACTTCACTTAAAAAAGTTTGAGAACCACTGATGTAGATCATATAAGAACGCTTCCCATGACGGCACTTTCTGAGCCTTCTGTTAATAACAAAACCCACTTTGAGACGGCAATACTGCACTAACAACATTTCAGAATACAACAGTCAATTTAAACCACCAACTTGATGGATGAAAGAAAAATATCCCGGACTACAAATTTTGTAGGGATAAATTTTTAAATAAGACGACATGTTAGTTTTTCAACATAGTACCCTGAAGCGTGCCTCCTTTGTGCCACACTCAGCACCGTTATCTTGGCAGCATGTGTGTGCACGCCTGAGTGCATCTGTGCCACTGATAAATACCCCCCGCCTTCCCCCCTTTCCAAGCCTTTGTGCCCCAGTCTCCCAGACATAAATGATTAAGCCCGTAATGTTAGCATTAACCCAACGGCGGCGTCTACATGGGCCGCTCGCACACAGACCGCATGCTGCTTCTTTAATCAGAGCACAAAACAGCGGCTGCCACACAGAGATATTCGGGACCTGTGTGTGTTTGTGTGCTCCTTTTGGGGATGGAGGGGGCTATTGTGGGTGCATCCAAATGGGATTAAAAAAAAGAGGGGGCAAGAGAGGTGTAGCTAAGGGGCAACTGGGGGCCAGTGGGTCACAGTAAGCCAGGGAATGGGGGTAGGGACCCAATTATCTTATGATTGATGGTAATAAAAATAATTGAGAATTGAGAACAGTGTCTTATTTATTGTAATAGTAATTTCTACTGTCGAGAAATGTCTACTACAATGCTAACTCTGGGCTTTCAGCAATAACAACTGAATCTCAAATTCCATAGAACTGCAACTTGAACATGACATGCAAAAAGATATGAATTCTGACATCTGAATGGTTGTTGTATGGAGTCCATTACCACAAATCAGCAAATGTCCCAAATAATTGCATTAAGGCTATACAGCTGTGAAAAGCTTAGGCAACGGTGGGTTGGAGTAGGAAGTGGCACAAGGAGGTGTCTGGTGTCAGGGCCCTGGGGATGCGCCGAGAAGAAGGGCACCGTGCTCACCGGTGAGACTGTTGAAGCCGGAAGACCCAGAACAAAGAGACGAGTAAAAGACACCAGTCTGGGGCAAAGCTCTGCCAAGTGCGCGCGCCAAGAAAGAGTGATTTTGTTATCTACATATTGACTTGTATATAACTCATGTACAGAGCCAACAATGAGCACAATATCCTGACTTACACACAGTTGGCAGATCAATAACTCACCATAATTAACTAAGCAGAGGATGTCAGGAGTCTTCACTTAATGGGCTCAGTTGGTGTGGGTAAATGATTGGATTTTTGTTTACATTTACTGCCAGAAGACCCTCCACAGGGCAGTGAAATTATCTTATTCATCTCCCACGCACACAGAAAGTCTTTAAGCTATAAAAAGCACCGGACCTACGGAGAGATACAAGTCCTCTCATCTGTGCCCATATCCATAAGAGTTCATGGTCTTCTCAGAGGAAGAGTGCGGTAATTTTTGTTTGATCACTCCAGCGTTTGCTTCACTCTGAAAAACAGACGACAGAAACAAGCTATTTCTTCAGTTACTCTCAAGCCTCTGTTATGGAACCCCTTAAAAAGGGCCACCATACAGCGATATACCTCCATCCACCAGAGGGCAGGTTCCAGAAGCGTAAATATATGGAGAAGTCTAAAAATCATGTTTACAGCCTGGTACAAAAGATGGCTCTGGTCTCTAGAGCTAAGTTTTTACTACATGCCAACTCGGAATGGGATGAATTTTTGATGAATACTCACGTTTATGCTATCTGAAAACTATTGTTTTACTATGCAGTAACAACAGAGAAGCCCAGATGTAACCGACATTTTATAGCCCTGTGGTTAAGCCAATATTGGATGAATGGAAGAGCGATAGGCACACGACATTAATGTTTATTTACTATTTATGGTTACTCCCTGGTCAGTCTTCCAACTGCTCAAAGCAGAGGAGAAGCACATTCATGTTTCTATTTTAAACACACTTTTAAGTGAGCTCATCAAATTGTGGCAAAATGACTGTGTGTCCCTGCAGGGCTACTGTAGATGCTCAGAGGATGTAGACAGGAGAGGCTACACAAGCTATGCAACTGTTTCAATCGACATTTTTTATAATGTAATGTGAAATTGGATTATTTTTCTTGAAGACTTTCATTCCTCCATTTTGTTCTGACCCTCTTAGATCTCTAAATCGCTCAGTGTTCTTACATATCTTTAGTTGTACATCTTAAATGTTCTTACTGAGACAACCCCAGCAGGAAGAATCCACAAATGCGGGCCCTGGTCTCCAACATGTCTGTACAAGCCCTTAAGACATCTAGGTTTATAATGTTTAGCTTACATAGGGGCAGTAAATAGAAGCTCCTCCACCTCTACTCACATATTAGCATGGATCCAAGGTAACACAGTACACCAAGCCGTCTAACAGCTTTGTGTATAACTACACACCCAGAACTAGTCCTCACACTGGAAACCTCAGAAGGGATTTGTAGGGTGCAGAAAGAGAGAAAGAGAGACAGGGCCAAGCATCTGCAGAAGCGATTGCGATCTGAGCAGACAACTTCATGGTGCTGTGAATGCAATGTGTGTTGCAGCTACGATCCCTGCGTATTAAATTCTCTTGCCATGGGTGTGCTCTCATTTCTCTCCATCTATCTGCCTCAACCCCCCAACCCTCCCTTTATTCCAACGCCCACTGGTGTAAGGTTAGAATAATAAACTGTCTTCAATGGCACCAGTAATTATGACTTATAAGCATACTTCTACCCATTTATCCCTTTCTAAAACAGTGAGTAAGATGTTTATTTTCCATTCGGCTGTCCTCCATCTCTTCTCATGCACAAGGTCAAGAGGTTAATAATGGTTGCTATTTCTGAGCGCTTTGTACTATGTTTTACAGTAATGGTGAACAAATTTAATGCAGTTTGTAGCTACTTCTAAAGAACTCTTCTCTACTATTTTAAAAGCACTCAAGTCCCTTTTCCCCTGACAGTTTTCATTTAGTTACATAGATCCACAATAATAACAGTCAACTCATACAGTATTAATGGATCTCTTAAAATCCGCATCCTCCTTTACTGTTCCTTCAGAAAGAGGGGCAATGTACTTAATGTGTGGAGGACTACAGAGGACGAGCAGAGAGAGACAGACTTGGCCCAGGGAGTTGTACGTGAGGGTGACCCCTGCTGCGTGCTGGAGACACTTGAAAGGGATCTTATATCAGCTCTCCCAGTTTGTGTCGCCATGTGTCCCTCCCCGGACTCTTTCCAGTGATCCCGCTCTAGAGGGCTATCGCGATAAGCACTGCTCTAGGAAGTTAAGGGGAGCTTAAAGTGATTAGCTGCAGATGATTAAATATGCTACCGAGTGTGTTCGGTACGATAAAATATGCAAAATTCTGTTTAAAATAGGTTAACAGCTCATATTTATTGTATATTTTATTTTTTGGTTCTGTAGCTACAAAAGTTAAGACTGACCAGACCTACATTCAAGCTAATTTGTTGTTGTGGCATATTATAACCAAGTGTAGAAAAGGCTTTCATGAGTGCACAAATCATATTAGCCGACTCAGACACATTATTATTTTGGTCTGTTTTGCATTCAGGTCAGAGGGAAGGAGAGAGTGACAAAACACTACTTTGTCTGATGAGCACAGCAGTGTATGAGTGAGGATGAGGTCGGAGGGAGGAGGAGGCGGTGGCTGGGAGCCCTGCAGGAGCTGCTGAGTCATCACGCTGGCAAAGAGGCAGACGAGAGGTGGAATCTGTGTCTGAGCTGGCAGCTTGGCACTGTTACCATGGCACGAATCGCCAGGCGCTGAGAAGAAACTGCGGCGGGAATGGACGGAGGCGACACTGCTGTTTGTGTTCTCATGACCCTGACCCCAGACCCAGACGGTAAAAGTGCCAGTGTGCCATCGGGGACTCGCAGATGGTTCACTCAGCGGTGCGTGTGCGGAAGACCTGAGGGCCAAAGTCGTCCTCTCTTGCAGAAGCCTACATTCGTATTCACACAACGGCTCGGTGCTCCGCACGTTCACCTCGGACTAAAAAGCCTTCTCTGCCTACAGTGCAATATAACACTCTGAATGACTAAACCTAACTGAGGATAAAAGCATAAGAGGGTTATGGCTGGGAACACCAACACAAAACAGCACAGAGAAAATGACATGAATGTGAACAAGCACTTTCAAATGAATGGATACAGCAAACCATATTGAACTTACAAATGACTCACCTACCAATACCCGTGTTATACCGACAGCTATACTGACATTTTTTTGTTCAGAGATTATCTCAACAATTATGAAAAAAAGTTACGTGGGCATACCAAAGTCATGTGTAACATACCTTTGAGTAGACTACATTAGGACAGATCTGATGAGCTCCATCGTGCAGTGGGATGCCTGTGGAGCAGTTATCATTTGGCTCGAGGCCCCTACACACTTAATCACCAAATGTGTGGGTTCAAATTGAGTCCAGCACAAGATGAGTCTAATAGGACTGTGGCCAGGCTGGGAGAAATTTATATTAGGCCATGTCAGATTTGGATTTGCTGGGACTGTGATATGAAAAAAAGACAGTTGTCTTGAACTACAGATGCAGTATTGGGACCAAAAGCCACAGATCATAATACAAGAATAAATAAAAATACTCATAATACCAATTAATATTCATCATTTGTAATTTTATTAGTTTATCTTATTGGTTTGGGAAAATATAGGAGTAATAAGAGTTGGTGAAACAGTTAACACAAAGTTGCCATTTAAAAAAGGTGCAGTGTATAATTTTTGGCAACATCATACAAACTACAATTACACATCTTGCACTTCCACCCTCTTTTGTACAGCCTGTGAGCAGCTACACAGCAGCTACAGTCAGGTCCATAAATATTGGGACATCGACACAATTCTAATCTTTTTGGCTCTATACACCACCACAATGGATTTGAAATGAAACGAATAAGATGTGCTTTAACTGTAGACTTTTAGCGTTAGAGGGTATTTACATTCAAATTAGGTGAACGGTATAGGAATTATAACAGTTTGTATTTGTGCCTCCCACTTTTTAAAAGGGACCAAAAGTTCAAAGTTCTTTAATTGTCTCCCATAGTGGAGAAATTTGTCTTGGACAAAAAGGCAATACTGCAGCACAACATAAAACACAGTCGCACACAAGATGATAAATACATAAATAACAATAAAGACAATGTTAAAACAACATTGGCAATGTCACCTCCTGATGTGCCAGCACCATCAATAAGTCACCGGGACAGCCATACATGACCGGTTGGGGGGGAAAGTAATGGGACAATTGGCTGCTCAGCTGTTACATGGCCAGGTGTGTGTTATTCCCTCATTATCCCATTTACAAGGAGCAGATAAAAGGTTCAGAGTTCATTTCAAGTGTGATATTTGCATTTGGAAACTGTTGCTGTCAACTCTCGACATGAGATCCAAAGAGCTGTCACTATCAGTGAAGCAAGCCATTATTGGGCTGAAAAAACAAAACAAACCCATCAGAGAGAAAGCAAAAACTGTAGGTGTGGCCAAATTAACTGTTTGTATCATCCTTAAAAAGAAAGAACTCACCGGTGAGCTCAGCAACACCAAAAGACACGGAAGACCACGGAAAACAACTGTGGTGGATGACCGAAGAATTCTGTCCCTGGTGAAGAAAACACCCTTCACAACAGTTGGTCAGATCAAGAACACTCTCCAGGAGGTAGGTGTATGTGTGTCAAAGTCAACACTCAAGAGAAGACTTCACCAGAGTGAATACAGAGGGTTCACCACAAGATGTAAACCATTGGTGAGCCTCAAAAACAGGAAGGCCAGATTAAAGTTTGCCAAACAACATCTAAAACAGCCTTCACAGTTCTGGAATTAACATCCTTTGGACCGATGAGACCAAGACCAACTTGTACCAGAGTGATGGGAAGAGAAGAGTCTGGAGAAGGAAAGGAAAAGCATAGCACCTCATCAGTGAAGCATGTGGTGGTAGTGTCATGGGCATGTATGGCTGACAATGGAACTGGTTCTCTTGTATTTATTGATGATGTGACTGCTGACAAAAGCAGCAGGATGAATTCTGAAGTGTTTTGGGCGATATTATCTGCTCATATTCAGCCATTGGACGGACGGCGCTTCACAGTGCAGATGGACAATGACCCGAAGCATACTGCGAAAGCAACCAAAGAGTTTTTTAAGGGAAAGAAGTGGAATGTTATTCAATGGCCAAGTCAATCACCTGAATCTAATTGAGCATGTATTTCACTTGCTGAAGACAAGACTGAAGGGAAAATGCCCCAAGAACAAGCAGGAACTGAAGACAGTTGCAGTAGAGGCCTGTCAGAACATCACCAGGGATGAAATCCAGCGTCTGGTGATGTCTATGCGTTCCAGACTTCAGGCTGTAATTGACTGCAAAGGATTTGCAACCAAGTATTAAAAAGTGAAAGTTTGATTTATGATTGTTAATCTGTCCCATTACTTTTGGTCTCTTAAAAAGTGGGCACAAATACAAACTGTTGTAATTCCTACACTGTTCACCTGATTTAGATGTAAATACCCTCAAATTAAAGCTAAAAGTCTGCTGTTAAAGATTATCTTGTTTGTTTCATTTCAAATCCATTGTGGTGGTGTATAGAGCCAAAAAGATTAGAAATGTGTTGATGTCCTAATATTTATGGACCGTGACTGTATGCTATTACCAATAAACCAAGCAGTATAGAGTGAGTTTATTCTTTTGAAGAGATTTCAGTTTATGAATGTCCAAGCCTTTTACAAGACTTTTAATGGAGTGTGCTTCTTTACCGACAGTTTGTTCGCTCTGGGCCAGGACGAAAAAGAAGTAGGGATTAATAGTCATTTAAATGTGTCGTTTTTCAATCAATACCAACTGAAAATATCATTATTTTGAGCAATTTTACTTCTTAATACGCAATTGTTAGTATTATTAAAAGCACCAAATATATTCTAAAAAGGCTTAATTATCTTACTTTCATGGATATCTTTCAAAATAGATGGAATGGAAACTATTCTTTCATTCATTTTCTACCGCTTAGTCCCGTTAGGGGTCGCGGGTGACTGGAGCCTATCGCAGCAGCTTTGGGCCTGAGGCGGGGTACACCCTGGACACTGTCCAGGAAACTATTCCATTACACTAAATGACTTAGTCAATGTCAATTATGCAATAACTGAGCTAGCTAAACCGATATGTACCTCAAAACATTAACTTAAATGGTGCCCACAAAGCAACGCACTGGCCACATTTACAGAATCAGTGGGTCATTAGAGCAGCTGCATCAACAGATGTCAGGACAGATATTGTGCCGGATTATATCAAATATTCAGACAAAATCCCTGCTAAACATGATCACTCCAACTGTCTAGTCTACTTCTAGGAATCACATTAGTCCATTGAAAGTTTACCAGCATGAGAACAGCAACAAGTAATTAGTGTGTATTAACAAATTGAAACTAGTTATTAAAAACCACCCCATTAGACACTTTTTTTCTAATTGGGTCAAGTAACACCCTGCAGGATGTAATTTCAAAATAGCCAAGAATCCCCACTGGCATCAGAATTGAAATTTACCCATCACAGCGCAGCGACCTAGCCTGAAATAACAGTGAAATGCCGGCTGACCTATACTACTTGATATCCAGTTGCATACACTTGGTGTGCTGACTGGAAAGAAAAGCTCATTAACCTTTGCAAACACACTTGCCTGGCCAAGGGCCTCATCAAGAGAGAGATGAAAGGCGAACTTTAGCGGGGCCCCTAGACGAGCTGCGGGAATCTGTAGTGCCCTGTCAGGTTGGGCCAGGACCCGTCTCTCAGGGCACTACCTCAGCAGCTGCCTCTATTCAGAACGTGAGCAAAGTAATCAAATGAACCCCCCTGCTTATGTTTAATTCTCCCTCAGGTACTCACTGTTGGGGGCTAGTGCATAGCAGGACTGTGCTCCATGGATATCAGCGCCCTGATTGTCCACATATCACAAAGAGGTGTGGGTTTTGAGGGAACATTATTCGATTTACTTACAAAAAAGTAATAAAAGAAGACGATGTCTTTGTCTGTTTTTGGCAGTAATGTAAAGCAGTATCATCCAATTAGATCAAATAATGGCAGCCATGCTAACATGGTAAAAATCAAATTTTAAGCTTCTCATTTGCAACTTAGGATGCACATACTACTTCATCTGCCACGCTCTTCTGATTGGTTGAAAGTGGACTGGATACCAAAAAATGTATTCTTGTTTGTTGCAAAACAGAGGAACTGGAATACCCATGGCGCTAACTGTACACCCAAATATTGTTTAAATATAGAGCCATTTAACTGCTTGACACAATTATTATCTACTTCTCCTTTAACTGCAAGCTTGTGATATTTTGAGGAAGAGCCTTTTGTTTTCCAAATAGGGACCTCTCAATAGGGACTTGAACATGTCCACAAAGAACTCGGATTTCCCTTTTACATAGAACATGAATTTCCGTGACCCATACAAGGTTTTTTTGTGGTTTCAAGCCCCGTGAGACAGAACTTGGACGGTTTTACTGCACTGCCAAGACAATGTTAAAGACGCAATGGTCTCCATAGCAATTTAACATTCATTTCAATAGAGCCATCAAAACATTTGAAAACAGCCAATTCAAACATGGTCTTTATGGTGCTGCACAATGTTTGCCCGTAGTGGAATGCACAAATACTCACAAAGTTCGCTTTCTGAAGGGCAACCCACTTTTCTCAAAAGGACACCTAGATTTGTACAACTTTCCAGGACGTTTCCCCTTGTAGTGAAAAGAGACCAGGGAACAGTGTGTGCAAACAGCCAGAGCTCAGGACATATTTATTGAGTGGTTTGGTGCTTTTCTTGGCCAAGACTTTGTAAAAAGAAACAACGATGCAAGTTTTATTTTCAAATGGGCTAAGAGCATAACCCCTTTTTGCAGTCTCTTTTATAAACATGTTATGCTTTATTGTTGTCCACCCACATTAGACTTGTGGTAAAAGTTTTGGCTGCCATTTCGACTGAGCATCTCACTAAATGGATCGTCCTTGCATTTTACAGAATTTAAATATTGAATATCAATGTCTCAAAACAGAATCAGATGTGAGCAATAAAACACAAATTCAATCAAAGTTTATCTAAAAAGCACAACTGGTCAAAGTGCTTTAGAACAACAGTGCAAGATAACACAAGTAGACCCTCAAAGATCCTAAATCTTTCAGCGAGACATTAAACAATCAAATCCATACAAATTGACGGCCGTAAACGCCATACATTAGTTCTCACCCTTGAAACAAATCACAGGTAGCTAAGCCTACTCTCTAGTCCAATCCTGTGTGACCATTCCCCAGTGTGATGATAATGACTGTGCAAACATCTCACTTCCAAAACAATGGAGGCATATACTGCAGCATTACTCTCCTCAGCAAGACTGACGCGGGTGGTTGCTTCCTGCTGACAACTTTACGGTCGAGAGTTTCCTGACTTCTTGGGGACTTCTAAGGCACTTGGACAAACAGTAAAAGTTTAAACTACTAAGTATAAAATGTGATTAAACTACTAAACCATGTCGCATTTCATTATAATATTGAATTGGATGAACGTTAATTACAAAAATGCACAATAAACAGGTGGTTTAGCTTCTTTGCCACTTGTATTGTTTTGAGTAGGTTAATGGTTTGCCCTTGCAGTTTGTACTGATGTGGCTAGCTAAACTTGCTAGCTAATGTCCACAGTTGTCCTGAACTAAAATTTTCTACAAAGGGTCTTCATTTTTGGACAATTTGGAGAATTTTAGACATATAAAGTTACTCTTATAAAATGTATAATAAACAAGTTGCTGTTCAAAATAATGCAAATGTTGGTTTAACCAAATTAACAATTCATTGTTCAGAATAGGTCTAATGTTAGCCCTAGCTGTTAACATTGACAAAGACAGCCTAACAAGCTAACCACATAAACATACAAAACTCTGCTATCCTAATCTTCTAACATTAAACATCAGAATTTAATTCCAAGTTTCTAAGCTTACAGCATGTCATACTGTTCTGACCAATGGGGTGGTCAGCACTACACTGAGGTCATGTCACAATTATGAAATTATGAAAATGGACAATGAAACTAAATGCTATACAATGTCACAATGCAAATGGTGGTCCAATTCAGCATTTATGGCTGGTTAACAGTTAACATTCTTAACACTGTCCTAACGCTAACTTAAGAAGCTAACCACATCCACAACACCCAATACTCTGCTATCCCTTGCTTTACAATCTCACAGCCCACAAGGTTATTTTCAATTCACAATCAAAACAGAGCCTAAGATTTGGTCCGGGAATGAGATCAGAGAGGGGCAGCGAGAGAAACAAAGCCTTAACTTTTTTCCTTTCAACAGCTGAGCGATAAGACAAGAACACTGAGGCAAGTGAAGGGCTCATAAAATGTGTATTGCAGACTGTCTCCAGTGCAGTCTAGGGTTAGCACGGGGAGGGAGACACTGCAGATCTATGTGCATCTCGTCTCCCTTCTGTCTCTGCCGGTCCACATTTGAACACAGAATGGAAGGAATCGATATGTCTGATTGGAGCCACCAGACGAACAACAACAAACACTTAAAAACATGACTAAATTTGGTCTTCTGGTTTTTTTTTATCTCCTATCATTTTTTTCTCTTTTACTTCTTGGGTCCTGCTGAAACTGCAGTGCCCGCCAGTCCTAGACAGCTTTTCTCATCCTGATACACTTGGGCTACATACAGCAGATGATTATTAAAAAGCTCAAAGATTTTAAAAATAACAGAGGGGCCCTTTCCTAAAAGACTGGAGCCACATGCTGGGTTCTTCTGTACTGCTGCCTCTTCTGATGACAGATCTGTTGCTAGTCAAACTTAATACTTAAATACTCAAAAGCTATGGGATTTGTATTTCCCGTTCATACCAAACCTCCAGAAACAAAGACGACCTCCATTTATTTTCAATGGCAGTTGCACATAGCCATAATGTACTGATGATATGATACTTTTCTGGTAAGACAGCCTCTGTTGTTATGTCGTTTGGCATTGTTACAGTTTAACATACTTTAACTACAAAATGCAGAAATACTCATAATAGATTGTTACTACAGTAGCCAAGATACCATTACTTGCTAGTCACCGGTATCGTTACTTCTTGTACTTGTTTGACCTCTTCAACTACTGCCAGTGTGGGTTTTCGTTCCATCTCCTCTCAATATAGGCTCAAAACCAGTCACTTGATAAAAAAGTAACATGGGATAAGTACTAATATATGTATTTACAGCTGTACCGACACATTAAGTACTCATTGTTGTTCTAGAGATGCCCAATTCTTACTCTGGGACTAAAATGTTTCACTGAAAAAGTATTTTTATGGCCATTTATAAAATTACAAAAAAAAAAATGTCTGAGTTCCATCGTAAAATTCAGTTTTTATCCCATTGTAGTACCCCACATGGCCACTGGTGGAATTAGCAGCACAACAGAGGGAGTAATGTAATCCATTTAGTACATCTGTTTCTAACTTCAAGCCACGTCCTGTCCCTTTTTTCAGCCCGGGATAAGTCCGCCACCTGCATTCACAAACGGATAGTATCTTCACCATTCTCCCTCCCCTTTTCCTTTCTCCTGACCTGAGAGCCACCTACATAGAAAAGCCATGATCCTCAGACTCTTGCTCAGACTTGAAGCAGTCTGTCTTGGTCTCATAACTGCAGCCCTCTTGTTAATGACAGACTGAGTAACCTGATTCCACACACATATCCCAACCCACCCCCAGCACCCATCTTAGTTTTTTTAGGAGCTGGCTGCTTTTTCCCCTTTTCCCTCTGCATTGTTCCAACACAAACTGCCAGCTGCTTGTGACAGCTAAATTACTGTGCGCTGAGAAATGATTGCTATCGCAGGCCTTTCCCCGCCGTTCCGTAACCTGCTCACCTCATGCTCTCTGAAACGCTCAGACGTTTGTGGGAAAATTATACACTTGATGGTCATCAGAACAAGGTGAAACATCTGATGCGGAGGCCGAGAGATCTGCTGACCGCCACCAAGGAAATGTGGAAGAAGAAAATCAAAAAATTTGTGAGAGTCTGGGCAACCTTCTAGCAAAAAGTTTTTTTCCCCCAAAACTTTGATTTTAAAATACTAGACAAGACTTCAATAAGGTACAAAACCAAGACAGTCTTCTGAAACGATCATTTATGACACGTTTTCATTTTTATTTTCCCTCAATAAAACAGGTCACATGACCCAAGAATAAAATAGGTTGTAGTAATCTATCAGTCTTTAAATGGCTGTTGTTTGCATATGGCTCGTGTTACTGAAGGCATCAATGCTCCTTGTTTATGAGATAGAAGACTGAACTTGAAGGCTAATTGAACACATAAGCATTCAAGAGACCCCCCTCCCCCTCCCCACAAGACCCCTGTTGCTAGAAGACAGACTGACTGACGACCTCTTATCTGACCACTATCAACAGTCTTTGCAGCAAAGTGAAAGTCAAGTAGCAATGAAAACAAAACACAATGCCTTTTAGTGTGACCAGTGACCACATGTTACATGAAAAAATGAACATTTGCCCATTAGTACATTTAGGTCACTTTTACAATGTTATGATGCCTTAAAAAAGGCATACCAATTTCCAACGTACAATCAATCCAGACACCACAAGAATTTACTATACAAAGTACATCCAACCTGCTGTAAGAGTTAAAGCTACTACAGACTCCAGAGCCCTGGTTGATGTGAAGTGAAGAAAAAGCCTGATTAGTATGTGGGAATGTAATTTCGGGGAGCCAGTATTTGGAACAATGTCTGAGTTGATTCAGAGGAAGAACACTAGAGTGCGAGACGTGCCCATTCACACGTCTTTTAATCGGCACAATTATCTCTGAGGGGTTTTTCTTCAGTGAGCATTTACACCTTTGTAATGAAGTTTGCACCTTCTCTTCAGCAGCTTTTCTTTTTGGTTTCTTTATTTATTTTCATTTGATTGCTTCAATAATCTCATCACCATACTTCACTTCAGTCTGGTTTGATGAAACACACCTGGGCGAAAAATGTCAATAAACACAGCTTACACATTGCATGAGATTTACATACTTGATGGTATGCCTGTGTCCAAACCAGTAGTGCAAACTCCAGTGTCTTCGGCCTCACCCCCCTCCCCATCAGAGAGAGTGCAAGTCTGCAATTGTAATGTCAAAAGAGCTCACAGCATGAGACGCACGGTCTGCAGGAGTCGACCCTCCCAAAAGCAGTTTGCATGACAATAACTGCAACAAAGTCACAAGTACTTGCTATGCTAGACGATTAATTTGATGGCGACATTAAAATTACAGCCAAATTCTATAGATGCACCCATGGATTACTGCACAATCATTTGGTTTCATTATTATATCAACGAGGCAAATCACAAATTGCAAATTGGAAACTGAAAATAAGCCGGCTTTTTCTGCAGAGATTTTGTTCAAATATATATAATTTCAATGTAAAAAAATAATGAAAAACGATAACAAAACTCAAAACTGAAGAAAGACTAGTTTGAAGAACGCCACCGCTCCCTTTCCAGCAATTCAGCAAACTTCTAACTACGTCCACAAAAATGTCCCTACTCCTTACAGCGTAGACGGACATTTACCACATTATACTTCAATTTATGCCAGTAACTTACCTTATTTGGTTTCTTGCAAGTGATTTACAAAGATTCAGCAACTGGCGCAGGTCGAACTATTTTGCCATCTCCCGAAAATTCACCCACAATACCCGATTTGTTTTCCAAACTCTAAAAAGCCGAGTCTGCGTGACGCCAACATTCTCTTCCGACGGCTGTTAGGTGGAAAAAAGTGAACATTTATATACTTTTCGTTCTCAGATGAAAGAAAACACGAAGATACATGTTGAAGCGTCGGTTAATAGTACACCGTAGCACTGTCTGGCTTCTCAAGTCACACTGAAGACGTAGGCGACGGTGCCGTGAAGGCAAGGAGCCAGGGATCTGAGCAGGAAGTTGCCGTGCTACAACTCACTGTAATTAACCCGAGTCAAGCACCGTCAATGCATAGGTGTACTTCCGGTATAAAATGTCTTGAACATAAAATTAAAACGAGCGGGTGGATAATATACAGCAAAATGCTTAGGAGCAGGCTATGGGACTAGCAGCATTTATTAATACACTTCCAACTACACAGGTAAATAATTCAAAGTTTTTGTTTATTATTTATCAAGGCAGGATACAGACAGTTACGAGTGACTGCGACCGCACAAGGCTGAATGATTCAGCTCCCTTTTATACTGAAGACTAAAAGCCGTTTCCGGTTGACTGTTTTGATTGACTTGACTGTGGACATCCACGGGCATGTATTGGTTCTGTAATTAAAAGACCATATCCATTGATTTGTTCTACGCATATCCATATCACGGACTGGAGCTTTTATGTAATAAGATTTTTAATGCTTTAAAAAACTAAAATGTGATATATCTTAATATATAACCAGGTTTATATCCGTTCTATTAAAATTTCATTGAGGATAACACACATTAGTTCAAAATTGTTCAAACCGAGAAATAAACTATATAATAAACAGATCGTGCAGCTAAACATAGCTAATTTACCCTGATTTCGTTTTGAAAAATATGTTCTTGGAAATCTGTTGGGTATATTCAAAGAGACAGTAAGTATTCAAGAAACATACATAATATGTCTGATAACAAAAGGCCCGAGACGGAATTCGTACCTGGACCGCTGAGGTACCAGCTCTACCAGGTGAGCAACTGAAGCGCCCCTGTTTCTGCTGCGCAGCACACCACCAGGCCTCGAGCTCCCCCCCGTTTCTATGGTAACGCTTACCCAACTTGAAACAACAGAGTCAACGCAGTGTACTTTGCTCTCCTCCTTTTAAAATGAGTTTGAAGTAAGTAAAACTACAATTTATTTTCACCATTAATGTGACAACATTATAGTTTGTATTCATTTTTTTAAATTAGCGCTGTTTACAAAGTATTATAACTTAACTACTTGGCTACTTTGCTTGGTAACTTGTATTTTCTTAATGCTCGCTACTTACGCTAGCTAACGTTAAGCTAAACTGAAGTCGGAGAGTTTGACGGTGTGTCGGGGTTTTCTTTTATTTTGTTAGAAAATCAACAGTTCTCATGGATGACGACCTTCTACCGACAACACGTGGCAAGTATATACATTATAACCATCCAGATGCACAATTGAATAACTGACTAGCTGTTATTAGCAGCCACTAAAATGTGGAATGCTATGTTATATTTGAGCTTTGCGTGAGCTTTGTGGGGTCCTATGTAGATGGAGATTGTTTAAGCACTGGGAATGTAATAATATATGGTATGCCTTATGTATGTTTATGTTACAGGAGAGAAAACAGAGTTTACTACCAATGGTATCTCCCAGATCCCAGGCTTGTCCCCTACACTTAAAGCCCATCCTGATGAAAAAAACAGAGGACGCAGAGTTGGAGTTTTGGAGAGTGACTCTGAATATGTCAAACTTGCAAAACAAGGAGGGCACAAGGGTAAGAACAAGGGTTCTATATCATTGTACAGTATATAGATTTATAAATATATCACTTGGTTGCTTTTAGGTTTGCATTCATTTTTGTTATGTTGATATCTTTTGATTAAGCAGGACTTCTGTGGCACGAGGAAACATTAACTACTAACCCTCATACATACAAACGTCCAGAGTGGTTCGGCACATCATCAGAAGACAACATTAGTCCAAGGTACAAACCCTATCTTGGAAAACCTAGAAAATTCCATTCATGAAGAAGTGAAGGAAAACCATTTTAGTATATGGCACGTTCACACTTCACACCAGACAGATGCTCTGTGACTTATCATAACATATAAACCTGCTTGCTACTTGTACTGGTATGACATTTAAGCTACTCATTGCTGCTGTGGCTCCAACATAAATCATTACTACTTTTTTTCTTTCTGTTTTGTCCTTATTTGTCACCATAGAGTTTATTCACACTGCACCATTCTGTTTTTGTGTGACAGTCTCATTAACAGCGAAGAGAAGAAAAGCCCGAGAGCTTTTCAGCGGAGAGAGCCACCCTTTGGGAGTGATAATATGTCTGCCTGGGAGAGGGATGATAACGGCGATGGCAAGGAGAAGGTAAACAAAAATGCCTCCACAGTAACGTTAGATTCAATTTATTCGCTGTATCTAAAAAAAATAAAAAGATAATTGGATATGTTGTGTGTTTCACTTGTTTGGATTTCAGTTACTATCTGTGGTTAATTGTAAGGCAGAACTTTATCTAACATACAAATGAACTGTCCATGCACTACATATACTTTTTGTACTTCACAGAACAGTGACGCTCCAGACAGCCAGACTGATGAAAATCTGCCACAGCAAAAATTTGAGATCAGCAAATTCAAAAGGATGTAAGTTCATCTGGCCACAAGATGGTGCCATTGTACTGTATATATTTTCAAGGGCTTCATCCAAAAGAAGCCTCATTCTTACAATACCAATTTACCAAGAAAAAAAGTCATAATTCTCTAGTGTATATATTTATATATATATATATATATATATATATATATATATATATAGTATTTGATTCAAAAACATTTAAAACATTTTCCAAGACATTTCTTGGACCTTTTCAGGAGGGTCAAAACTCACTTGAGTACAGCAGCTTCAGAGGGTCAGAAACAAACCAACAGCAACCTCATGAAAGTAGTTTGGGTCAAAACAAACTACAGCATCGTTATAAGGTTAAAACTTAAACTATAGCAACCTTAGAGGGCCTAAACTCAAACTGAAAATTCTTACCGGTTTTACAGAAGTGCATACACATAAAGGGGCAAAATAGAAATTCCAGAACCATACATTATTTCCTCTGACATTTTTAATCAGACTCCTATTAAGTTTTCAAGATTTCCAGGACACATGTGAACCCTGTGCAAAATACACAGTTAAATGTAATAGAACTAGACTTAAACCTTATTATTTATTTATTTTTCATTTTGCCACAGTGACTAAGGTCTATATTGACAGCTACAGCTGATGTGAACACTGTGTGGAGACATAGTGTGGTTGTTCTGAACTTGACAGCATGTCTCTGTATCGACTCTCGAGACTGTTTCAGGCTCGGAGAAAACAGTAAACAGAGCCATGACTTGCTCACATAGCCGGATGTTCACCTGATTGTTTGATTTGGCTCCCAGCTTTTCTTTGCTGTTTACCTTTGGTATCTTTGGGAAAATGTCAGTGACTTGTCAAACACCCTAAA